>LT554760.1:129291-148567 GCA_900079185.1 Absidia glauca
AACTTTCCTGAGTAGACCGTTAAAGTTTCAAGACAGGTCATTCAGTCGGCTCATGACCGTTCCACATCACAGGCCTTCACCATTCCCCCGCTTGAGTAGAGTCATGGGCTCCACATTTCAAACTGGTCGAATCGTAATTCTAATAGGATGTGCATGCTCGTACGGACTTCCTGAGCAGACCGTTAAAGTTTCAAGATAGGTCATTCAGTAGATTAAATGACCCCATGATCATCTCGAAAAAAAGTTTTCGAAGCGGTTCTCAACTTTTTCTGGCGGAGTTTTTCAACAGGCTGAAAACCGGCAAATGTCGATTCAGAATTCACAAATGCCGCTGTAGCTGAACTGCGCATTGTTATGAGCTCCCTTTTGGCAAACTGATCCTGCTATGGTATATGATCATGTGCGTACCATCAGGACTCTGCTAGGTTTATCTTGAAGTGAATTATAGAGGGAAAGGTCCCAGTGCCTAACCAAGCGGGGAGGTGAAGCTTCTAATGCTACTTCCAAGTAGAGGCACAATAGATTAGTGGGTTTTCTCTGTACGGATTCAACTGTCATGTACCACCAGGTTTCTACCATTGGATCGTCCCAATAGTGGAATCTTATCTGCATGGTTGGGCCATTTCTCGTTCGTGGGCCTAAACCTAGGCACGGCGGAGTTTGAAAAATGGCTATAAGTAAGACTTTTTCCCCACCAAAGCCTTTCTTTGCTTCTTCTTCCACTCGTCATTACTTTTTTTTATTCCCTCGTCATTTTTCCCTCGTTAATTACATTGCCCCTCCCCCTCCTCCCCCTCCGAACGAACGAACGATTGAACGATTGAACGAACGAATGACCTCCCTCCGAACGAACGATTACCCTCACCTCATCTCATCACCTTGCTAATCTTTTAGCTTATCAGGACCAGCATTTTCTTTTCGACTTTAGATCTCGGCTACGACGATGACGATGACGATGACGATGACGATGACGATAACGAAGACGATGACGGCGATGACGACTCGCCCACTGCTTTATATCACAACATAAGGCTGTTTTAAGAATTTTAAATATCAAAACCGGGGGAAACCCTTGAAGTTTTTTTTTTTCGTGCACTCACCTCATCCATAGTTGATTCCATAGCCGATGCACTGCTGAAGTGCACTATCCCTTTGGCCTGATCCCTGTGTCCATCACAACTAATGCTTTTGAAACCGTTAGTCTGCTCTCCCCACCTCCATCGCCCCTCCTCCATTCCCAACGTCATTACACCACATTAGTTACTCTATGGCAAGTCACTTCTGACCCACACTTGGAAATATAGCTTAGTTATAGTCTCATTTACTCAATAAAGCATACTTGGCTTCTTCTTCTTATGACCTTTATTCTTCTCCTGCTACAGTAGCCTTACTCTGGAAAAAGTGGGGACTTCCAGCATTTTCAACCCCGCCTATTTGCCCTCTCACCAACAAGGGGCCGATTTTCTTCCTCTGCTTTTTCTTTGCATCTTCTTTCCTTCTCCATCACTTTTTCTTTCCCATCGGTTTTGCCATGGTACCGCCTCTGACACGAACTGTATACAGCGACCTTTGACGATAAACGCAGGGTAACCCTCTTCTTCTTAGTTTCATGTCCACCTCTCCCTTACATTGCTAACAATAACCTCTTCCGTCATTACTCGTCTTTCTCACTAGATTCAACACAATGACAAAGGATATCGGCTCTCTGGTTTTAGGAAGGAATTGCGACTTGGCGGGTTTGAATTTAGGAATTACGAACACCATGGGGAAACCCTTGAAGTTTTTTCTCAATGCATTGACTATCCATAGTAGATTCCCTCACCATTGCCTTGATGAAGAGTACCACCCTATTTGCACACTCTGCCACTGATCTCTTTGTGACTCCCACCAGCTCTCATCTCCTTCATCGCTTTGGCTATCACACTAGATTAGTCTTGCCATAACCTGTCAGCCCTCTCAACCTCACTCAGACTTGTAGTTTAACCATAGATGTAGCCAGATTTCAGCGTACCAATCAATAAAACTCAAACTTTAAAGTGCATGGATACAATGTAAAACGTTTATCAAGATGGAGATGCACAGTATGCGTCTTTGAACACTACACCATGCCCGAAACAGCGACTGATTGCAGTGGTCTCAATTACGTCATTCATCCACCAAAACCTAACATCCTTGGCATCATTCGGCAGATAAGAAACGCTACTTTCTTCATGTGAATTTTGAGGCGAGGTTTGTTACCTTTTTACGAGAGAAGCCATGTCTAACAAAAAGAGACACTTTTCACAGGAGATGGTTCATGCTTTTTTCGGGGTAACTGTAATTTTTCGCTGATAATGGCGGAGATTACAAAGTACAGGTCGGTGATAATGCGAAGATGAAGATTCGAGCGACTTAACATCCCCAGCCCGAGTTACTCCAATACCCCTCCTTCTCTAGGAAGGTGGACACCCATCCTCTCATTCCAAGAGATGGGATGCCCAAAAAGTACTTTGCAGCTCTATAGCGGGGTTTGAAAATCGAAAAAAATGAGCTATGGAGCATTTTTTTTAGGAGGTGCTTATTTCTCAGAACCGAGATGGACAGCCCACCGTCAAATTATACAGGTAACATGGCCCAATGTATATCTATCGACTGATACCCAGAAACAAGCACTATTATGTTGTATGCGGCCGTGAACGCTACGAGAAGCCCCTAAAAGCGACCAATTGGAATGGGTATCAAAAATGGCAAATCATCCATGGAAATCAGGCTTTCTTGGTATCAGTTGATAGATCATGCGCACTTCTGAGTACATGTCGAATTTGAAGCTGAGTTGTCCATCTTGTTCACAAGAAAAATGTCTCCAAAAAAAGTGAGACTTTTTCCAAGGTCTCCCTTTTCTTCAAATGGCGGGGATTGAAAATGTGAGCTTTTGACGTCCATTTTTTTTAAAGAGTTGCTTATCTCTCTAACCGAGATGGACAACCTACCGTCAAATTTCACAAGCTACACAATGAAATGCATATCCAACGATTGAAATCAAAAAACCAGCACTTGTATGTTGTATGCGACCGTGAACGCTCCGAGAAGCTTCCAAAAGCGACTAAATGGAGTGGTATCAAAAATGGCAAGTCATCCAAGGAAATCAGTCTTTCTTGTATCAGTCGATATATAAAAAGCACTTCTGAGACTATGTAACATTTGAAGTTGTGTTGTTTATTCAGTTCACAAGAAAAATGAGATGCAAAAAAGTGAGCCTTTTTCCGAGGTCTGTCCTTTCTTCAAACTGATCAACGAAAAATTAAAGTTTACCTAGGCGGAGTTTAAAATACAGTAGGGATGCAAATCATCCGGGGCGCCTAACCCACCGTCCCCCTTTTTTTAAATTGTGCTTTTCTTTCTTCTTTCTCTCTACAATTAATGAAATTATACATAGCAACAAGACAAAACGAAATCATCCCAATAGATGCAAGTCCTACTGATTCGATCCTTCGTCTTCAGGCATTGGTAGTTGAAAAGCAATGTTTGGAGTTCAACTCTTTGATCTTGGACCATAATCGAACTGTCCAAAGTTACAACATTCCACCAGAATCGATTTTGCAGCTCAACATCCGATCCCAATCCAACTACAAACTCTATATACGAATCTTTGGCGGACGAACTTTTACAGTGGGCGTGAAACAAGCGGACACAATTGGCTTCGTAAAACGACAAATTCAGGCTCAAGAACCCGCATTCCCTGTGTCATCACAACTGCTATTCCACAATGGTCTACTTCTCCAAGGCGACGATCGATCGATGCTATCATGCAACATCAAGATAGACAGCTTGCTGGATCTTGGCTACCACTTCCAACCAACACCTTCGCCAGTAGCGCCACCACCTGTGCCCGTAACAGCAACTCCTCCGATCCCCAGCACTCCTAGCAACCTGGGTTATCAACATCCTTCTAGTCCTGCTCATTCTTTTCCACAGCAACCAAGCCGCGTGAACCATGCTTCTAGTCCTACTCAATCTTTTCCACAACAGCCAAGCCGCGTGAACCAACCACATCAGCCTGCACCAACGAATCACACTCAAACTCCCCCGACCTCGTATGTTATGCAAAGGAAGAGCAAGAAGGCAAGAATGGCCCGCTACACACAAGCATCGGTGACGCCGACTCAACCATCAACACTGGCTCAAGCACCAGCCATATCACAAACGACAATACCAGCTCCAGCTCCACCTCCACCTCAGGTTATGGCACCAACACCAGCACCAACACGGGCTATAGCTCCAGCTCCACCTCCAACACCTTCATTAAAACCAGCACCTGCACCAAAACCAGCACCTGCACCAACACAAGCACCAAAACCAGCACCTGCACCAACACAAGCACCAAAACCTGCACCTGCACCAATACAAGCACCAAAACCTGCACCAACACCAGCGCCAGTACAAAGAAACATCATTGTCAACGTGAAAGTGCACACCAAAGCAATTGGTATCGCTATCAGCACCGTGGATAAAATTATAAATCTCAAGGAAAAGATCTTCAAACACACCAACTCCAGCACCACGTCGCAGAGCCTTACATACAACGGGATTCGACTCGAGGATCAAAGGACCGTGGGATCGTACAGCATTACCGATGGTGATTTCATCGACATGTTTACAAGACCTCCAAGACCCGTGGCAAAGCGCAGAGCACTTATGGAAACAACGGTACCATCTCCACCTCCTTCGGCGGCGACGACGACGACAGCGACGACAACTAGATCTTCAGCACCAGCACCAACATCTTCAGCACCAACAGCATATCAAGACCTCGTTGACATAAAGAAGGAAACCGGCCCGGCTTGTACGACATACAAAGCCGGGTCGTTCGCAATCATCGATTTGCTCTCGTCCGATGAAGAAGACGAGATGAACAATAGCAGCAGCAACAACACAAGGTCGACTATGCAACCACCACAGCAGCAAGCGCCCCGGCGAATCAACATGCGTGTGCTTCCCAAAGGCACCATAAGGACTTTTTCGATACCCGTGGCAACTGGCATCACTATCCGGGAGGTATATGGGGCTTACGAAGACACTTTTGGGAAGTTGCCTAGAAAACACAAGGTACTCTTTGGCGGTGTGGCGCTGGATGACGATGCCCTTTTAGATGATCATTTTATAGAAGAAGACACTGTCTTGAATCTTGTGTAGACTTTGTTGTATCATCATGCTTGTCAAATAAAAAAGTGGGATGCTCTGTTTGACTTTAATTTTCAGGGACGGGCGGGGTTTGAAATACATTTTTATAGGTTATAGGGCTGGAAATTTGAAAGTGTTGTCTCTCTCTCTCTTCTCTTCTCTTTTTTCCCATGAACAAATTATTACAAACGCCACCATTAAAAGTACTGGGTCATGCTGGTATAGGGAAAAGTAAGGATGACGAGATGGCAAGGTACTGCTCTACTCATGATTGTTTCTCCTAGTTCGTCAATACAAACATGAACCTTTGGTGCCTGATCACTGGTCAAAGCAAACAAGGCTGGACATTCACATGCACTATCACTTTGGCCAACTTGAACTTGTACTGACAAAGTGGGAAAAGATGAAGTTTGTGGGATTGGAATTAGATCCTCTGACAAAGGTAAGGCGGGGTCATCTGGAGGGGAGAAGCAACTCGGGGTTGACGTTATGGTTTAGAAACTAGGGGATCAAGCCAATGCTATCACTGATACCATACGCCTCTCATGGGCATCTTACGATATCAAGGACGAATCCGAAATGAAGGTAAGCGTCGCTTTTGTATAATTATAAGGGGAACTTATATTCTGTCATAGGAGTATATTGTGAGGTCAGGTATAGAAATGCTCTACCCTAGGGCAGCACACTATTCGATGGCCATTGAAAAGAAAGAAGGGACCAGCATACAACGTAAGTGGAAACACCATGGGCTCAAAGAACACACGCAACTGAATCTTATTTCTAGTCCATTATCATCACATGGCATCGCTGGGTCAAGTCCTGGCTACTTGCGATTGCATTCTCACCAGCCTCCAGAATCCGGATCGGCTGCAAATAGCCCACTTACTGGCATTTCTCTATGTAAGTAGCTTGTACCAAGACCTGACTCTCCATTAAACAACGTACATGTATCTCCTTATTAGCAATGCTTGAATATGCCGCCCCAACAACAACCTCCGATGGCGGACTTTAGATCAAGGATTGAACAGCGGTTTGACGAAATCAAGAATTCACCCACTCCAACCATGGACCAGGATCAGATTGAGTGGTAAGTGGAGGCAATTTATGGGGTAAGGGACAAGCAAATGGATAAGCTGAAGCGGGTTTTTTGTGTATAGGGTGCAAACTTTAGCCAGTGATACCCAGACCTATGTTTTATGTCACTCAACAAAAGATCACCGATACCAACCTCTGCGTGGCTGCTCCAATGTGTTTGATGTTATGAAACAAAGCACCGCCCGACCACACATTACATCGCCCCCTATCACCTATGTTTAGCTTAGCTCCCTTTGTTAGTGTAGTCTGTACATACAATCCCCCCCATACTTGAAGACGTACTGTTATCGAATAAAAATGCTTGCTGTTACCATACTATTCAAACAAAGTGACCCTTAGCTTTCCTAAGATCGAAAACTACAGCTCATCCAGAAATTTTCCCCTCATATCCCTGCCAACCAAACATTGAAACTCCGCTTTTGGCTACAAGATTCTCTTTTTCTAGTCATTCCTTTTCTTTGCTTCTTCTTTGCCACTTCATCACTTTTTCTTTCCATGGATATTAACACCGCACCACCGACGACTTGATCTCTACATAGTGACCATAAACGACGAACGCAAGGTAACTCTCACCATCTTGTCCATCTTTGGGCTACCCTGACTAGCATTTGCCTTTTGCGTCAATGCTCCTTTTTTTCATTATAGATCGAATGGGATGGCAACGGATATCGGCTTTGCGGCACCAGGACTGGTTGGATGTGTACTAAAATTATGGAATGGGACTGACATCTTTTACGCCGCCGGTCAGCTCTCTCCTTCTTCATAGCAAGCCCTACAAATAGTTTAACCATAGTCTCATCCAAAAAATAAAACATATTGAAACCATCTCCATGAATTTACTCCTTTGAATACGTTCCAGTCACCTTATAAACTTTGACATGGCACCAGTGCGCCAAGTCTTGACCGATTGCTAGGCACACGGGAGTTTGAAAGGGCGGAGTGTGAAATAAAGTGGGCGGATGGCCCTGACTTTTTTTTTTAGAACCATTTCGATCTCCAATTGTAAATCTTTGTGTCGAGGTGTCCTGTTTTCCAAAAACCCAGATGACTAACCCATCTTCAAATTTCACATGAATCAAGAGGACAAGTATATCTATAGAACGATACTAAAACGCAAGTATAAATTTTCTGTATACTTCTCTGAACGCTACACAAAGCCCAAAAAAGCGACTGATGCCAATGGTCCCAAACTCGGTAATTTATCCTCCAAAACCTGGTATCCTTGGCAGCATTCGGTACATACGAAACACTAGTTTATTCATGTAAAATTTGAGGTAGTGTTTGATATCTTTTTTACGAGAAAATCATTGTTCAACAAAAAGTGGCACTTTTCAGGGGGATGCTACAGACAGAACCACCAGGACAGAACCAATCTGTGTAGGCTGAATTTTGCAAGCAATAAGGACTGACTTGAGTCCCGGGCATAGCTGGGACTCAATTCGAAACGAAGATAAAAGCGCCCCGCCAGGCACAGGAATGGTCTTACTCTTCTCATCGGGAATCAATCGGCAAGGCCCTCTCTTCTCCTGGTATCAGGTCCAACAAAAAGACACATATCTATCGCGGCTCATCAGCTCGTATGGCGGGTAACGTGTGTGCGAACGTGGATCAAATACGACGCCATGGTCGATTCTTTTATCTTGCACGTGCCGCCCTTGACCCACCTACAAGCTTCAGCAAGAAGTTGTTCCTGGCGATCGGCGAATGACATGACAGACTGGCGATCCTATTCAACCTACCGTCGCTGAAAATGCATTTGTACAGGTGGTCATGATGTTCAGGAAGGCTTTTATACAAGACTCGGTGCCCATGATGGAACTCCACCCCTACTATCCCATTTGGCAACATCCAATCTTCTCTGATCCAGCTCATTTGTCATTCAAAAGGTAAGTCCATATCATAGCATGAGAATGTAGTTGCATGCTCGCTCTAATATGTTTGGAATATGCTGCAAATTGAAGCTCAGGAACACGATCTTGCCCACACACTCCTCCAACACTGTGTGCCTATGCACTCTAGATTTCAAACCCCGATTGGCTATAAGGTTATTTTTTTGCCGTCCTATTATTTTGCTCCTTCTTCCCCTCGTCATTACTTTTTTGCCTCCAATGTCATTCTCTTTACTCCACGACGTCAAACAAACGAACGAACGAGCAAACGAACGAACGAACGGTATTTCTCCTCTTCTCACGTCATGTTTATCTTTTGCTTACCATTACTAACTTTTTGCCTTTTGCATCGTTCCTCTTTCTTTTGACACTAGATCGGCTACAACGATGACGACGGCAATAGGTACGACGACGATGCTAATGACGACTCCACCACTGCTTCATGTCGCCAAAAAGGCTCTTTTTAAAATTTTCAAATGTAAAAAACATGGGGAAACCCTCGCAATTTTTTTTTAGGTGCACTCCCCTTCCATTGTAGAATCTCGTAGTCCAAGTTACTGATAAAAGTATACCAATTCTTGCCCATACCCTTCCGCTACTATCACTGATACCTTTACACAGATTGGCCGTCTTTGTCCGTCTCCTTTTGCTTACTTTATACAGCAATTTAGTCATTCCCCTTACAATAGCTTGTTGCCATTAGACATTAGCTTAATTACGACTCCAAACGTAGCCTGTACCATAACCCTTTAATCCTATCCCATCAATAAAACCTACTTGAATCATCCTACGAAAGACGTTTCTCAAATCCACAACCATGACAATACCATGTACATTAATAAGACCAAACTACAGATGAGCTCATCATTGACAACTCCTAAAACATCATTGGTTTACTAGTTGTAAAGAATCTAATGACATGTAAATGATCGTAAGGTCTATCTTCGCATACATACAAATTTTTATTGGTACAACAGAATTAATGGGCTATGGTGCAGACTATGTTTGAGGCCGGAGTTAAGCTAATGTGTAAATGGTGACGGGTTGTAATGAGAATGACTAAGCTACTGTAAAACTCAAGCTAATGGAGGCGGACAAAAACGGCCAATCTGTGTAAAGGTATCAGTGATAGTAGCGGAAGGGTATGGGCAAAGAATTGGTATACTTTTATTAGTAACTTGGACTACGAGATTCTACAATGGAATGGGAGTGCACCTAAAAAAAAAATTGCGAGGGTTTCCCCATGTTTTTTACATTTGAAAATTTTAAAAAGAGCCTTTTTGGGCGACATGAAGCAGTGGTGGAGTCGTCATTAGCATCGTCGTCGTACCTATTGCCGTCGTCATCGTTGTAGCCGATCTAGTGTCAAAAGAAAGAGGAACGATGCAAAAGGCAAAAAGTTAGTAATGGTAAGCAAAAGATGAACATGACGTGAGAAGAGGAGAATTACCGTTCGTTCGTTCGTTCGCTCGTTCGTTCGCTCGTTTGACGTCGTGGAATAAAGAGAATGACATTGGAGGCAAAAAAGTAATGACGAGGGGATGAAGGAGCAAAATAATAGGACGGGCAAAAAAAAGCTCTTGTAGTCAAGTCGGGGCTTGAAATCTAGAGTGCATAGGCACACAGTGTTGGAGGAGTGTGTGGGCAGGAGCGGTTTTATCTTCATTTCAAGTTGAGTCCCATCTATGACCAGGACTGAAGTCAGCGACTCAGAGAGTTATCCGCCATGTAAGTCCTTATTGTCAGCAAAATTCAGGATACGCAGGTTGGTTCTATCCAGATGGTTCTGCCTGTAGCATTTCCCCTTTTCAGGGGATGGTCCATGCTTTTTAGGCGGGGTTTGCAAATTAGGCGAGCTCTTTGGTTTTCTGAAAAGGAGGATGCCATGGTACTTATGTGGATAAAATTTAAAAGGCAAAGTAGGCGAGTCAAAAAGTGAAGTTTGTTCATGCATACCCTTGGCACAGAGTGAAGTCCCTATTGCACAGAATCAATAAAAGCAACATCAAGTCAGAGCAACAGCAGCGGAATCTCTGTTCCTTCGTCCAAGTATGGCACTAACAATCGAGGTGGCAGTATGGATATGGTTTTAAATAAGTTTTATTGAGTGAATGATACTATGTTTAAGCTATATCGAGGGGGGGCTGCGAAGGTTCGTCAGTACAGGATTAGAATGGCTGATTTTATGCCATGGCCAAGAGATTGAATGAGGAGAGAGATGATCGGCGGCGCAAAACGTGTCAGTGGTAGTAGACAAATGAGAGCAGGCAGACGAGTAACGAGTAGTGATTGCAATGTCTATAAAATCTACAATGGAATGGGAATGCACCTAAAAACAATTGCGACGGGTTCCCCTTTTTTTTCGTAATCCCCTGCGTCCAATCCCTAATCTAACCAAATGTCCATCCATTCCTGCCGCCAGAGAGCCGATATCCGTTGCCATCCCTTTTGATCACCCAAGAAAAAAAGGAGAATTGATGAAAGATGTTAATGTTAGTCATGGTAAGACGAAGATGGACGAGATGGTGAGAAGGAGAGAGTGACCCTGGGTTCATCGGTTATAATCGTCAAATAAAGGGTGAGCTGCTCGTGATGCGGTGCAAATGCCGATGTAAAAAAAAGTGTTGAAGAAGCAAAGAAGAAGTACGGAAAAGGAATAACTGTAAGTGAGCATTTGTAGTCATTGCGGAGTTTGAAATCCAGTAGGAATTGCAAGGGGATTTCTGGAGGGGCTATGATATGGATTTTTCATTCTTCAAATCAGGCACTATTTTATTAACTAACTGGCAAAGTAGTGGGGTCTAAGCATCTATCATATCTACCGTCCTAAGTCCAGACATACTATTACAAAGAGAAAAAGGGGGTGAGGTTAGTTTCGTATGATGCATAGTGGTTCCTTTGTCTTACTTGAGGACCACCGCCACCTTCAGGAACGGTCCAATCGATATTCTGAGAAGGATCCTTGATATCGCAGGTTTTGCAGTGAATACAGTTTTGAGAGTTGATCTGTAATCGTTGTTGACCAGGGTTGGCTTCATCTTCGACGAATTCATAGACACCAGCTATAGAATGGACAAAAACAAAGGCGGGTGAGTTAAGGTCAAGATGAACCCTTCTTTATCATACCTGGACAGAATCGGCCTTCGGGACCATCATACACCGCCAAGTTTCGTTCCACAGGCTTGGCTTCATCACGGAGACGCAGATGGACGGGTTGGTTTTCAGCGTGGTTGGTACCGGTACGAGAGACACTAGTGAGTAAATCAAACGAGATGACACCATCGGGTTTAGGGTAGTCGATCTTCTTGGATTCGGCGGCAGGTTTCAAGGTTTGCCAATCAGCATGCTTGTGGCGGAAGGTCCAGGGTTCTTTGCCCTTGAGAATCAAGGTTTCGAGGCCAGAGTACAAAACACCACCGAGGACACCGAGGGAGGAGTTGAATGAGGGCTTGCAGTTACGGACTTCATAGAGTTCTTCATAGACCCAAGAGTTCTTGATCTTTTCTTCATAGTTATCCAAAATGACACCGGACACTTGTTCTTCTTCAGATCCAGCGAATAGCTTTTCATAGGCAGCTTCGGCAGCCAACATACCAGATTTCATGGCGGTGTGGGTCCCCTTGATCTTGGGCAAGTTCAAGAACCCAGCGGTACAACCAATCAGGGCACCCCCAGGGAAGGTGAGCTTGGGAATGGATTGATAACCACCTTCGTTAATAGCCCGCGCACCGTATGAGATGCAAGTTCCACCTTCCAAAAGATCCTTGACCAAAGGATGATGTTTGAATCGCTACCAAACAAAGAAAAATGATGCAGGATTAGCGGGGTTCCAATCACCTATTTTTTCCCACGATAGCGTGTCCATTTTTCCCATCCTTACCTGGAATTCCTTGTATGGGCTCATATAGGGATTGGTATAATCAAGACCAACAACGAGACCAAGAGCGACCAAATGACGATCAGGTTCCAAATGATAGATGAAGCTTCCACCATAAGTGTTGTTATCCATGGGCCAGCCAATGGTGTGAGTCACGGATCCAGGTTGATGCTTTTCAGGCTTGACTTCCCACACTTCCTTAAGTCCGATACCATATTGTTGAGGATCGCTGTCTTTACGAAGGTCGAACTTCTTGGCGAGAGTCTTGGTGAGAGATCCATGGCAACCTTCAGCAAACAACGTGACCTTGGCGTTGACATGCATACCACGTTCATAAGTATCCTATACAAAGAATCATAAGTATCGATCCCATTCTACGGTTCTCCTTTGCTTACCTTGGGTTCAAAGTTCTTGTCCAAACCGACATCGTTCAATGCCACACCACGGACACTTCCATCTTCATTGTAAAGCACCTCCGAAGCAGCAAAGCCAGGGTAAATTTCCACACCGAGTTCTTCAGCTTGTTCACCGAGCCATTTGACAAAGTTGTTGAGCGACACGATATAGTTGCCCTTGTTGTTCATTTGAGGAGGGTGGGGCAGAGGGAACGACATATTCTTGGTGAGAAGTCGCATACTATCGTGAGTCACCGGCGTGTTTAAAGGGGCACCCTTCTCCTTCCAGTCAGGGATCAGTTCATTCAAAGCACGGGGTTCCAATACAGCTCCAGACAAAATATGAGCACCCACTTCACCGGCCTTTTCCACCAACATGACCCGGATTTCCTTGTCTTGTTCCAACGCCAGTTGCTTTACACGGATGGCTGCCGCTAGCCCAGAAGGTCCACCACCAATGATCACCACATCCGTTTCGTCTTCAAATACTTCTCCACGTCGAGGATCTTCTTCGTCCAATTGTTCACGATCCACTGGAATCCAAATTGAGCGTGCTTGGCTGGTAGAGAGACACCGATGGAACCGGCCTACACCTTGGTTGAATCTTGGTTGTACCTTTCTTAAAGCGAGGCGACCTGCTTGCGAAGAGGCGAGTAGAGTTCTTGATTGAGTAGAGATAGAATGACGTAATCGTTGACTTGCTGAAGACCGTAACATTGTCCTGTACAAAGAGAGAGAGAAAGAGTGGGGAGAAGTGAAAAAAAGAATGAAAGAGAAGTGGAGAAAAGAAAAGAGCCGATTTGTGTTGGCTTTGGCTTTTTTTTTCCAAACCACAGTCGGAGTTGGAAATAGATCTAAAAAGTTCAAGTTCATCATTTTCATCCATTCACATGCTGATTCGATCAAACGTCACAAATGAAAAGCGGGGAAAACATGCTCTTTCTAATAAGCTTTTCCGAAAAGAGATCACGTTGATGTTGGATAAACCTGTCGAGAACAGGGTAAAGGGATTGTAACATGAAGATTTGTAGTTTGGGCTCGTTGTCTCTGGCTAAACGATGACCAACGCTTGAATTGAGGCCGAAAAGGAGGGGTTGGCAGTTGAGTTACACAAGGAAGGCGATAAATACGGCAAACACATTTGTCATGAGAATTGCGATTTCTACCGGGACGCTTTGTTATCTCTTTTCCCTTGTCTCTGTTCACTCGGATGCCTGCCCTACCGTTGGAAGATGTTTAGGATACATGCAGATCTCCATAATTGCTAGCAATGTCTGTATGAGGAGGCCTTTACCCCTGAATGAAAACTTTTAACCCTCCTCCATCTCAATAGGAAGGCTGCCAAAAGACTATCATTGGATCTGTCAAGGGTATATCACTTCAGTTAGCCTATGACGACTTTAGGCAATGCTAAAGGAGTCCTTTTTGGCATAACCCATCTTGTACCTCTTGATGAACCTCGGTGTGTTTACATCTCCGCTCCAATCAAAAGACATCTCTCAATTCCGACTTGGCCCACCGAGTGATTTGCAGCCCCACTGGATTTAAAACTCCGCATTCGGCTTGCTATAAAGAGCCACTTTTCCCGTCAATCCTCTTTCTTTGCTTCTTCATCACTTTTTTCTTTCCATCGACATTAGCACTGCACCACGAGCGACTCGCCCTACATACAATGACCTTGAATGACGAACGCCGGATAACCCTCTCCTTCTCACCAGCTTGTCCGTCTTCGTCTCTCTGTGGGTAACATTTGCCTTTTGCATCTTTGCTCATTTTTTTTCTTAGTAGATCGGATGGATTGGCAACGGATATCGGCTCTATGGCAGCAAGAATGGATGCTCATGGACTTGGGTTATGGAATGGGACGAAGGGATTACGAAAAACAAGGCGAAACTTTCCCAATGTTTTTCTAGGTGCACTCACTTTTCCATTGTAGGTTCTGTAGCCATTGCACTGCTAAACATCACTACTCGTTTGCCTATTTCCAGTTGCCTACTACCACTGACACTTTTGGCACCACTAGACATCTCTCCCCTCATTCATTCTCTTGGTCATGACATTAGTTTAGCCACTTCAAGTCCCGTACATACCTTAGCAGCCTCCCCCCCCCCGATGTAGCTTAAACATAGTTTCGTTCGCTCAATAAAACTGACTTGAAACCATCTCCTTAATAAACTCACTCTTTTGCAATGTGATAGCACCAGTACCCCACCATTCATAGAGCTAAACTTGAGCAAGTGCACGGAGTTTCCGTTTTTCCTTTGGTCAAATCAAGGGGTCGGATTCTATGTACCCATGTCGGTACACCGCCCTTAAATATTAGATTGGCGTGAGGTTTGGCACACATATTCAGCTAGCTTCTTCGGTATTCTGATGCTACTTGATAGGCATGTTCATACCCTTCAAAGTTACGCTAGTCATTCAAAGTTGAGGGAGCATCAGTCTCAAGTTCAAACTTGAAAAGCGGAGTTTACAATAAAATTTGGACCCTGATCGCTCGATTCATGCAAATGATGGACCTGTCATTTCCTTTCAAATTTCTTCGTGTACAAAAGTATGTACAAAGCAGTTCTGATGACACTATCTTTTAAGCATGCCATACATTTCTTATGCATACTGAGCTTGGATTCTCCTTGAGATAAGCTTTGCCGCTTGTCTTGTTGAACGCTATTCAGTGGGGATGCCCACAGGACATGTCAAGAAGCCTTTTTCTCTGCTTTGTGTTTCTGATCCAGCTTTGCTCACACCTCTATTCTTTCTGATACGCCAATCATATGGTTATCTTCATGAGACAGAATCCGTGCATAGATGAATCAAAGGGGTGATGTGCCGTTCTTATAATTTGACCTGTGTTTCTTCGATTGAATGGAGGTCTACCAGGTAGATTCCATAAAATATGTTACATCTATTCAAGTATGAGTGGTAGAATGCCTATGTATCCGTAGTGACCATACTTGCCTGTGTTTCCAGATTGTAGCCCGGCTGCCCAAGCTAAAAAAATATTTCAACCCCCGCTTTATAAGACTGAATCTGGGGAGTTTTCTTTTTGCCCTTCTTGATTCCTTCATGCTCTCTCGATTGTCGCAAAAAATGTCAAAGTCCGTCAAACCTCTCGTCTTTGTTGATTTCGACGAAACAATCAGCATGATGGATACCGTTGGACTCCTCGGGCAGGTGGGTGTCGAGGCTCATGACTCACGCATTCCTTGGTCCTACTTTGTGCAGAGCTACATGGACGACTACAATCGTGTTAAACACAATCTACAAGCCCAGCAACATCAATGCGTTTCGCCATCACTTACACATCATGTCACTTCTCTTGATGGATTCCGCCATGTTGAACAAGCATCATTAGCACGGGTCTCTGATTCTGGAATTCTTGGTGGACTCAGTCGGCAGCAATGGCAGCAGGCGGGGGCGAGCAAAGTCA
Source organism: Absidia glauca (assembly GCA_900079185.1). Taxonomy (NCBI): domain Eukaryota; kingdom Fungi; phylum Mucoromycota; class Mucoromycetes; order Mucorales; family Cunninghamellaceae; genus Absidia; species Absidia glauca. The sequence goes on from LT554760.1 coordinate 145,138, forward strand.
AGTTACAGACCTCCGTACAGTCGACTTTGTTGGATCAAGTAGAGCCTGATCGGTTGTATATTGTCTCTCTGAACTGGTGCAAGGACTGGATACGTGGCGCCTTACTTCTTGGGCATGACGGTGACAGCAACTACCGCCACTATGATTTGAAGGATGATCACTTGATTTGCAACGACCTAAGTTACGATCCCAAAACGCAACTATCAACAGGGGTTATTCAGCCTACGATCCTCAACACCTCAGACAAGTTTCGGCAGATCCAATCCATCCTCCAGCTACATCAACGCGACGATGCCTCAGTACCCAAAAGCGTTTATATAGGTGATTCTGTTGGAGATCTGCTGCCTCTAGGTAAGTGAGAAGGAAGATAATGATCTGTACTTTGTAATGCTTAACACTGTTTGTGCAAAAGTGAAATGCGATGTCGGAATTATCCTAGGGAACAACAAGAAGCTTTTGGACATCCTGCAGAAAATAGGGATCCCGGTGCAGGAAGGACTGGTACCTCTCTCATCAACACCCGCTCCATCAACAGACACAGTAGTTTATAGAGTAGATGATTGGAATTCCATTGCCCAAAGTGGTGTGCTAGGATAGATTACCTTTCCCTCTCCTTGCTCTATAGCTTTTAATAAAGACCATCACTACTAGAATCTTTACCCCTAGACAACACATATACTAATCGGCGTCTGCCTTTACCCCCTTCAATACCATATGGCCTTTGCTATGCTAGAAAATTTTTAATCGTCATTCCTGCCAGCCAAATATTTAAACGCCGCCAACGAATTCCCAGCTACAAAGGCTCACTTTTTTCGTTAATCCTTTCCTTTGTCTCTTCTTTGCTTCTTCATCACTTTTTATGTTTCCATTGACATCAGCCTTTCACCACAAAGAACTTGCAACCTATAGAACGACGATCGCACGGTAAACATACTTCTTCTTAGCGGCTTGTGTATCTTTTATTTGCCAAGAAAAACAGTTTGCTTTTTGCATCGCCCTTTTCTTGTTTCGACAATAGATCGACTACGACGATGACGACGACGACGACGACGACGGTAACGGCAACGGCAATGACAGCTCGACCACAGCTTGATATCGTCCATTAAGGCCGTTTTAAACTTTTATAATGTGAAAAGCGTGGGGAAACCCTTGCAATTTTTTTTAGGTGCACCCTTTCTTTCTTGATAGATTCCCTAGCCATTGTACATCTGAAGTGCCTTAACCCTTAACCCAGTCCGTGTGCACAATACCACTGATACTTTAGCAACTCCTACATGTAGCTTAACGATAGTCTCATCAGCCAATAAAATCCTTTGAAACCATCTCCATGACTTTACTCTTTATGTTACCTTCGGCTATCTTAGAAACACTGACATTCACCGTTGCCCCAAGTCTTGACCGATTGCTAGGCACACGAGAGCTTGAAGAAAGCAGGATGCGAAATATAGTGGGGCGGTCTTTAAACAGAATTCAACTTTTTTAGTCACTTTCACGATTCCCAATTGTAAATCTTTGTGACAAGTTGCCCAGTTTTTCAAAGCCGAGATGGATAACTCATCTTCAAACTCCACATGGATCAAGACAGAATGTATATCTATCGAAAGATACCAAAATTGAAGTATGCATGTGCTGTATGCTACTGTAAATGCTATACTCAGCCTCAAAACACCGACCGGATCCAGAGGCTTCAAAGTCGGTCATCATCCACGAATAAGCGAACACCTTTAACATCATTCGGTAGATAAAAAGCACAACGTTCTTTATGTAAAATTTGAGATAAGGTTTGTCATCTCTTTCTTGAGAAAATCCATATCTAACAAAAGTGTCACTTTTCATGGGAGGAATCCTAGGGGCAAGTCCATGTGGGCAGGTCTAAAAAAAATCGGAACTTCAAAACAGGCTTGTGATTTGCAGAAACCAATAATTTAGATAGTAAGCGCAAAGGAGAGTTAAAATAGGAAAGCAGTTCGTTTTATGGGTAGTGTGGTAAAGTAAAGATCCAGCAGAGGATTTGATGATATGAGTATCAAGAAGATAAGACATTTATTTCAAGAGGAAAGAGATGTTGTTGTGATTCGACTCGACAGGCAAAAGTGAAGGTTACTGTATATGCAAAGGTCGGAGTCTACAGTAAGATGGCAAAGTGACAAAATGGGGGTAAGGGAAAAGCTAAAAAGAGATCGGGGTTGAAAAACAGAAAGTTCACAATCAAATCACTTGTGGGCGGTCCAAAAAAGTCAGAATTCCAAATAGGCTTGTGGGCAGAACTGAACGCCAAAAAGAATGGTACCAGAAGACCGAGGTGTTCATAGACGAAGATATAAAAAAGATGACTGAACCGCTCCCTAAACGTGGTTCAGTTTTTACTCAAAATTGGTTTTATACACCCGACTGGTGTCAACTAGCAGCAGACACATTCTTACATCCGATCCACTTCCACACTTCCTCTGGTGTTATGTTATATTTTTCTTCGACAACCTTATCCTACTACAAAAACAATCCAATTGCTCTCCACGTCCAAGCAATCCATATCACCTTGATCAAGTATCGACAAAGATCTTAAGTTCCACAACCGCCAATCTACTCAATCTATGAAAATGTCCGTAAGTGGAACGTACCACTCTCAATCGGCCGGTTTTTTGAAACTTATTGTAGCGTTCATGGACTCATTCGACATCCAAATGCATGCTTCATGGTATCATACAATAGCTCCAAAGCACGTCCATATCCTTGTCAAATTTGAACGCAGGTTGTCCATCTCAGAGCGGAGTTTATGCACACCCTGAGCCCGTCTACACATTTCAAACTCCATTTCCCTTTTTTGGGCATAAGAAAACACTCGTCATGCAATGATATGATACTGATCCTTTCTTTTCTCCTTTCTTTACAACAGAATCCACCTCATATTCCATTTGTACTTTAAACTGCCAGGCTTTGGCTTGGTGTTGTTATGCTGCAACTAGATCAAGGAGCTCTTGCTTCTAAGGGTTGAAATGATACCAAACAACAACACTTCCCCTTCACCTTGGCTTATTCATACATACATACATCTCCATTTAATAAACGTTTTACATTGTATCCATTCACTTAAAAGTCTGAGTTTTATTGATTGGTACGCTAAAAGCTGGCTACATCTAGGGCTAAACTACAAGTCTGAGTGAGAATGAGAGGGCTGACAAGTCATGACAGGACTAATCTAGTGTAATAGCCAAAGCGATGGAGGAGATAAGGGTTGGCGGGAGTCACAAAGGTATCTGTGGCAGAGTTGGCAAAAGGGCAGTGCTCTTCATCAAGGCAATGGCGAGAGAATCTACTATGGAATGTCAATACAATGAGAAAAAACTTCAAAGGGCTTCCCCATGGTGGTCGTAATCCCTTAATTCAAACCTGCCAAGTCGCCCTTCCAAGTCCAAGTCCAAGCCCATCCCTT
>LT554760.1:149773-162326 GCA_900079185.1 Absidia glauca
ACCCTTCACAAACCCCATAATACAACACCTGTGCTTAGTCACCGCCATGGGCTTCACTTTTTCAAACCGGTCGAATCTCAATTCTAATGGCATGTGCATGCTCGTACGGCCTTCCTGAGCATACCGTTCAAGTTTGAAGACAGGTCATTCAGTAGGCTAATGACACCTTCCAATTCTCGATTTTTTAGAAAAAAGTTTTCGAAACTTTTCTTTTTTGTCTCCAGCGACCATTCATGTTTTTATTTCAAGTCCGACGCAAAATGCAATTCAGAAAAATCATTTCTCAGATCTCAGCCCACATCCATCCTTTTGACGATCTAATGGCGGGAGAATGATGGTATACACTGTCAGCTTATTTCCTGAGCGGACAGATCAACTTTTCAATTACATGTTCAGTAGTAACCTGGCAAAATAGTCCCCCCGCTTAATTAAGCCGAGGAATGATCGTATGCTCCATAATGCCTTCAATGTCCAACATTGTGAGATCTAATGCTGGGCAGAATCGAGCCAATTAGCGAGTACAACACACATGCCAAAACTCAAGTGCCAAAGTGCATTAGTTCAGTGATAAGCCTAGGACCCCCTGACCCTACCACTATAGGAGCGGAGTTTATGCGATCGACTGGGGTGGTACGTACCAAAAAAAGGGAACTCATCCAAGGAAACCAACCGTTCTTGGTATCATGCAATGGATACGAGGTACGTCCATATCCTCGTCAAATTTGAACGCAGGTTGTCCACTCAGTTCGGGAGGAAAAAAGAGAAACAAAAGGTTTTTCACAGGCATGGCTCAACGCTTCTTTTTTGTAAAGAATGTTTGTTCCTCAGAACTGAGATAGACAACCTGTGTTCAAATTTGACCAGGATATGGACGTACTCCGTATCTATTGCATGATACCAAGAACGTTTGGTTACCTTGAAGTAAAGTTTCGGCGTCATCTTCCTTTTCTCAAAAAGCGGAGGTTAAAAAGTTCGCAGCTTTGGTGGTTTCCTGAATGGGGGGGGCACCACATAGTGAAGAGGGCTCAAAGGACAAAGTAATCAAGTCAAAAAGTGATAGTCGTTCATCCATGCACTTGACACAGAGTGAATTTATTATTGTACACAAAATTCTAGTCAAGCCAGAGCAAAAGCAGCGGAATTTCGATTCCTTCGCTCAAGTTTGGCTCTAGGATTCAAGACGGTAGTCATGGGAATGATTTCAAAAAGTTTTATTGATTGAGTGAATGAGACTATGTTTAAGCTATATGAGGGGAGACTGGGAAGGTATGCACAGCACTTGGAATGACTAACCTAATGTCAGGACCAAGAGAATGAAGGAGGGGAGGCGGTGAAGGTGTGTACTGACTTGGAGTGGCTAACCTAATATTTTCATGACCAAGAGAATAAAGGACGGGAGAGATGTCCAGCGGTGTCAAAAGTATCCATGTCAGTGGCCCAAAGGATTGAGCAAAAAAGTAGTGTTCTTCAGCAATGCAAATGGCTACGAGAGTCTACAGTTTTTCGTAATGTCTTGCGTCCAATCCCTAATCTAACCACAAGTCCATCCAGTCCTGGTGCCTGAGAACCTATACCCGTTGCCATCCTGTTGAATCTACTGAAAAAAGAAGAGTAATGTTGGAAGATGTTAATGGTAGCAATAAAAGAGAGAGGTGGGCAGGATGCTGGAAAGGAGACTTGACCTGCATTTATCGTTTGAGGTCGTTGTATAGAGGGTGAGCCGTTCGTGGTGCGGTGCTAATGTCGATGGAAAGAAAAAAGTGATGAAGAAGCAAAGAAGAAGCAAAGAAGAAACAAAGAATATGGTTATCGGAAAAAGTGCTTTTTTGTAGCCATGGCGGAGTTTGAATGTTTTGCTGGCACGGATAATGAGGGGAATTTTCTGGAGGGGATACCGATAATAAAATGAGCCTAGAAAGCGACTACCCCAAGATCAAACACTATAAACGCAGAGCTTGCGGCGGTGGCGGCAATTGTTCATTCGTTCCTATTAGCTACTATCACACTCTACCAAATGTGCTGTACATAGTCTACAAATATCCACTTTTTAATGATGTTAACAAAACTACAGCGACAAACTAGACCCATCAAACTATATGTACTAAGGAAGGTTGTGACATTGTAGAGCCAAAAGAATGGTGTGTCGATCAAGTATGTTGCTGTCATAGATCGTTAGAGGACTCGATGGTTTTGATTAAGAGCGTCGGGACAAGGCGATAACGTTGGTCAATTCGTCAATCTTCTTCTTGGATCGGAGGAAGGTACCAAGCTACGTTATAAAAAGGTTAGCCTTGATATGCATTGGGAATGACAGAATGTCTTGTTAACAACTTACTCTCTTCTTGGTAAGCTTCTTGGCACGCTTATCCTTGGAGTTCTTGATCAATTCCATAACACGACGTTCATAAGGAGCAAAGCCAGCAACTTCACGAACGATGCTACGAACAAAAGTGGTACGCTTGGAAGAAGCCTAAAGAAATAATGAGATTAGATTATACATTCAGGAGATGAGGTCCATCTCAATGGAGTTCCATCCATCCATCCATCCATCCATCCACCCATCCATCTGTTTCATCCTACGTACACCTTGACGGTAAGAAGGCTTTTGCTTCAATTCGCGGCGAGTGGTGATGTGACCCTTGTTGAGACCAATAGCAATACCAGACTTTTGTTGAGGAGCCATTTGATATAGAGAATGAAAGAGAAAGAGAAAAATCGGTTGGCTGGAAATCCCGACACAGACATATTTTCCTCCCACTCCCAGAATTCAAACCCCGTCTTGGCTGTGGACGATCCCTTTCTAGTCGAGATAGTCGTAACCCCCCACTCTACTCGTATTACTACTTTCCTTGTTTGTGCCAATACACTTATAGCAATCAATGTAGTGGTACTTGTCTCCACTTTTATGAAAGTGATCAAGAGCCCGCCGTGGGTAGGTCAAAAGGAGGGGATACACGGATGAGCGGAGTTTTAATTGATGTTTTGCATGACAGGGAAAGAACCAATCTTAAAACAAATGACTGCAGTACGAAAACAGTGTGTCTATTGTCTATATTCAGCAAATTGGTCGTTACGTACTCATAGCTAGGACAAAACCAACGGAGAATCATTACACCGAGCCGATTTTCAAGCGGAGTTGGGACACACCATGCTCCCCAGACGGCCATGGATCTTGTTTTTCCTGTTCCTTGCTTACTAAATCCATCTCTAACATAACGGATCCCTGTCCCCTCATTATTATTCTGCATCCTTGCATTACATCACAGCCTCATGGTCATCTCTCAGGCGGTACAATACATTATGCTGATGGCTAAATTGTCATCCATGATGGAGAAATAGCTTTGACCTGATCTGTGTTAGGCTGACATCTCCTTTATTGCAGGTATCACAACAAACCTGTATCTAAAATCCCTTGAAACTCTACTGGCTTCCCCACACAAAGGAACCTTTTGTTCCTGGCTGACATTCCGAAAGCGGAGTTTGAAACATGCTGATCTGCATGAATCAAAACGAGCGTCATTGTGCCGTACTTTGAAACGTGGATGGAGCATCATCAGGTGGTGTCTTGGGGCAAACGTTCTCTTGTCCGCGACTTCCTGTCTGTCAATTGATGTAGTAGCTACAAGGCACGTGCAGTTGTCAATAACGTACCAGTAAAAATAGCAAAAGGTAGAGCCATAGAAGAATGAGAATGCCCTTTCCTTCCTTCTCCTAAAGCAGAACTAGTTATGCAGGTTAATTAGATCCGGAAATGGAGTGATTCTCAACCTTTTACATGTTTTATTTATGCTTTGCCGATGATGAGGGTGATCAAACCTTCATTCGCCCAGAAAGAGGAGGAGAAACGGGTGTATCTTTTTCCAACACTATAGTGGCAGTATCATGCCCATTCACATTCTATCAAGGAGAGGAACTGGAGGTAGAGCTAGATCCATACACAGAGCAGTACTCAGTCTTTCCGATACCTCTATTATAATCACCCCCACAGGTCGACAGTATCATCATCTTCTTGTATCCAAGCACTGAGACGTTTTTGGACAGCAAGTTTTATGTCCGCGCTGATGTTCAGATGATAACAATAAGCAGTTTGATTAGTAAAGTCGATGCACTGTCCTATTCTATCGGTAGCACCTCCCCTTAAAGATCGCATCTCTCTCCCTTTCCCCCCAAGAAACCTATATGTCTAAAAATAGCGGTTGAGAAGGTGATCAATGCATAATGCACCGAATCCTACAAAAGAAGACAATCACTTATGAAGGTTATGAGTTAATATAAGCATGATCATTGTATTTATTAAGATAGGGATATATAGAGAGGTATACATGAGTCGCTGATTAGAGAGTGGGAGTATGTAAAGGTAGGAATGAAGGGGGGGGGAAGGGACTACTATAGACAGCTATCATTCCAGTTGCTTCACAGTTTTCTTGGATGGGAATCGTTTGCGAAGCATGTTGATCATCATTTTAAACCAATACAGATTCAGGCACACTGTTGCGAAGTTAGCGCTTCCATAAACGGCGATATCTAATAGGGTCATGAGGACAATGACTGATTAGTTCTATTTACTTTTGCGCGCCACCCGAGCCCTTCTCGTCAGCCATCCACTACTACCACTTACATCTAAACGGCACCAAGTCCTTGACAGCATAGATATCGGCTATGCAATACGTACATACAACAAGCGTTAATTAACCCATACAAAGGTGAGTGGGAATGTGCATACCACCTCCCTTCTCATAGCCCGCCTTTTCCTCTACTTACTCCACATTTGGATTGTCATGTAGATGCCAAAAACCACACGTGCGCCGAAGAATGCAAGAATCAAAAAGATACCATTGATCAGCTGAGCCCTGGTTCCGGTCCAGCCTACTTTGTCCTTTAGAATAGGGTAGAAAAGAGGTGAGAGTACTGTTATTGAGAGGCTGCAATCGTGTCAAACGTAAATTCCCCTTACCATAAACCAGTTGAAGTTTAGAAAGATGGTGCTTAGCTCGTACATAAGGAAGATCGATCCATAGTAGTTGACAAACGGTTTCTGTAAGTGAGTAAAAGCAAACGTCAGTATCAGGTTGTTCTTTGCTGGAGGTCTTACATAAGAGAATATAAATACTGCAAAAGAAGCAATACCATGACAAACCATGCTGATACCTTGGTATTTAACATAGTGTAAGGCTACAAAGGTGTCCCACAGGAAGTACCTGAGGTTATGAGAGAGAAAAATGTTCATTAGAGTACAATTCCACCCCCTAATTCAACAAGCAACTTACCCACAAGAGATAGAGTAGATGTTAGCGGCCCAAGAAGTGTATCCAAACACTCTATCATTCTTCAGTACTTCATCCTGCATGATGAAGAAGGATCCAGTGACCACGATCAAACAGTGAATAGTAGACACAACGTGAACATGCCAGTTGGGGGCATTATACTAAACCATGGGCAAACAGGAGAAGCAAAAGGTGAGTAAATCTATCACAAACCATTGATCCGCAGGTACATTGCAGCTGCTCTTTCTACTTACGCCTTTGAAGAATTGGAATGTCTTTGGGAATAGCAATGGTGAGAGCAAACGAGAGACTTCAAAGATGAGGCAGCAGATCGCAGTCGAGAGTAAGACACCTTGCCAGTGATACCTCAACATCGTCATTCCAATGGCGTCAAAGAAGGATGCATCGAGCTTGATTGAAGGATGTAAGGTAAGACCCATCATTAGAGAGCAAAGAGGCAGTCGAATCCGAAAAGAAAGAGAAAGAAGAGTGTTGGACAAGAAAATGCGGCTTTATCCCCGACGCCTCAGTAATTTCAAACGCCGCCGGCCTGGCTCAAAGGAGGAGGATTTGCCTCCACATATCTAACATTCTAATATATGCATAAAGGACCATTGAATGATCGGTGTAGCCATTCTCGCTCTTGATGATGGTGAAGAAGATGTGTAACTCGTAACTTGTTGTATGCTACCCCACGAAATTTGGCGGCGGCTCGATGACAACTGCCAAGAGAATGACTTTTGGGATCAAAGTCTCGTAATTGAAACGCCGCTTGATAAGATGAAACTGGCATCACTTTTTCTTGATTTCATTCATGTAGAACATTACAACAAGACCAATCCTTGGCATTAGACAGTGGGCGGACATTTCGCCGAATGTGATGGCTAAAAGGAACTTCCATAGAACATGGTTCTTTAGTTTCTCCTGTACCTGTACCTGATGATCTCCTTTATAGTGCCTGGTGGATGAACAGTGATGATAACAGAACACTCGTATGAGCTGGTCTTTCATTAGCATTACCATTGACAAGGGAAAAGAGGAAGGGACAATCAATGGTCGGGGTTGAATCTTCAAAGAGTTCTCATGGTGCCTGATTTGTGCAACCCCAAAAGATGAGCGGGATTTAAAAAAGTTAGGTTCGGTAAGAAAAAGCCATTTTTGTCATACACGGTGAGAAAAAAACGAATCGGGTAAAGTGGCGTCTTAAAACCCAATATGTGAGTCTTTTCATCTTAGACAATGAGAGTGATAGATAGTTGAGATAAAGTTTCAAAAAGGGAAAGAGGACAGAAAGGAAGGGAAAGGAAAAACAAGATGCCCGATGAGTCAAAACCTAGAAAGTCGATAGTCGTCATGCTGTAGATCGAAAATGAAAGGGAAGGAAATGAGCCACTTTTTTCCCATTGATGATTTCAAGAACACCTGTAAGAATAGAAATCGCCGACGCCTCTCGCACCCTCTCCTATCTCTTGGCTTGTCTTCTGTTGTACATTTCCTTTTGGAAGATAATTTCACCGACAGAAAGGGTTTTTTACCATATCAGACCGAGTTCATGTTGGCTACCTATAATGGAAAATGATTCAGAATGGTCGACTGACACGGACAATGATGGGGGGAGCCTTGCTTTCTCCTCTCCTAACTTTGACCAACACACAGATGGTACAACAAAATGATGAATCAGCAAAACATGGCAATGTTTGGCTCATCAAAAGGCTAAAACATCAACAGAGATGTAGGGCTGAAGTGATCAAAGGTAAACTGACCCATCCTTGGGTTATAAATAGCATCTAGTCAGTCGCACTCTTTAGTTAAACACCACATACACTTAAAATAGCTTCAATGTACGTATCCTTCCATTTCTATTCGCTGGTTCTCGTTTGTGTAATACTGTCATTTGGTCATGATCAAAGACGTGGTGATGATGAGTGGGGGATGGTTGCTATGGTGGAGCAGCGTAGAATTGGGGGGAGGAGTCCACCTCCAAAAAAAAAAGGAGTGGGCACAATTAAAACTCCGACTGTCACGCTTGGGGATTCCCTTATAAAAGATCAGAGATTTCCTTCTTTCCTTTCCTTCGTCTTTCTTTCACTTCCTTCTCACTTTCTTCTCATTACTGTTTTTTCGAAACAACCCCTCTTCATATCACTACATCAAGTGCACATACTACTAAATCAACTATCTTTTGTGAACCTAAATGGCATCAACCACCTTTAATCAGTACTTCAATAAACTCACTTACAAACCTTATCTTGACAGTCAGTACTCTCAACAGACTTTTGTGTCAGAATCAACAGCCCCCATTCCTATTCAACAGCAACAGCAGCACCAACAGTATCAACTTCAGCAACATCCCGACTTTGTCTCTGTTAACAGCTACCCTATGATGCCTGATAACAGTTGCTCCGTTTGGCAAAACACTTATCCAACAGGTATGAAACACGAAATCTGAAAAATAACCATGTCAAGAACACAGGTACTGACCCTTTGTTTACCTTCTTATCATCATCAGATTATCTAGGGTTACCTACTTTTGATCATCACCAAGAATCATGCTCGCCAGCGGCATCAGCACTATCCTCTTCTCTCTCTCCCTCTTCGATGTCTTCTTCGTCATCTGATGCCTTGGTTTACTCTGCTGATGATTTCTGTGTCAGCGATCTCTTGGAATCCCAATCTCATCAGCATTATATGCTCTCTCCTACTTGCACCAACACAACGGTGACCTCTACCACCCTGAACGACCATTACTATGCCCAACAACAACAACCTATGCACCAACAACAACATTTATCCCCGAAAAGTGAATGTTGGATCTCACCAGCAACCCCGCTCATGGAATCCATGGATGGCTATATCTCTACCCAAAACAACATGATGGAGCAGCCCTATTTCTTCGTCAAGCAGGAGGAAACCGACTCGATCTTCATGCCAACACCTTCCCTTACCGTCACTATGGACATGAGCAGCCCCATCAACAATAACATCACTCGGGAATCTAGCAACAAGAGACCCGCCAAGAAGATCCACCACTGTCCTCACTGTCACCATACGAGCAACCGTGCCAACAACATGAAGGAGCACATTCTCACCCACGATCCTTACCGCCCAAAGCTATTTGCCTGCACTACTTGTCAAAAGTCCTTTGCTCGAAAGCACGATATGAAACGACACACCAAATCACACCAAAAGGTACACAGACGACAATCTAAACTTGTCGCCTCTAGTCAGCAGCCGCAACGAAAAGGGAAGCAACGAAGACAGCAGGATCAGGATCAGTAATAACTATACATCAACCTCATTATACAACAACAGCTGGTCTAGGATTGTCAACGGGGACAGGATTACTTTATATACATGTGCCCTGATGCACTCATCAATCCCTTCCTCTCTTCTGTGCATAGCCTTATAGTATTACTTCTCTATCTATCTTATCTCTCTTGTCTTATACTCATTCACTTTGTCTTTCTTTAAACCTAACTTATACCTAAATAGCCTTCCCTTCCTTACTCTTTGATCTTCTTTTACATGTAAATCACCCATTCGCCAAGCCCTCTTTTAGCTGTACATTACACATTTGTCTTCTTTGCCTATCAAATAAAGCTTTTCTCTCTATGATCTTAACTCTTTGTCTTTCATTTTTGACGTCATGCCTAAACGTATGGCACTCGGTCCGATGTAAATTGGCCGTATATCCGAGTGGGTGATGAGATGTGTGTCATGCTGACCCGTCCTCCACGCTTACCGGCGTAAACTCCGTCGGGAAAGGGCATTCAATTATCCAGTTCCTGCAAAGTGGGCGGGCTATAAATAGCTAACCTTTTTTTTAATAACGACATCGCTGATTGAACGAAATAAGGTAATTGTGGCTATTTTAAAAGCGATTTTCATGCATATCATCTACCCTCGATTAGGGAGGAGTCGTTGTGAGGCTGGTTCGTTGGGGAGACACGGGAAAACCCAAAGTAGAAGGGGACATTTCGCGGGGTTTGAATATGCATCTCCGGCAATGGAATCATGCGAGGGGTCAGGAAAAATGGCCACGAAAAGTGACAGGCAGCAACACTACCTATGTCTTTATCGGAATAAGGTAGCCATCAGATTACTAATAAAGCCCTTTCAAATGCTTAATAACCCCAGCTGAAGACGATTAGTTCATCAATCGACCGGAGGTTCTGCAGTACAGAAGGGGCAAATTGTGATTGTGCATGGAGACTTCAAAAACAGAGTAATAAAGCCAGGCAGTGAGCTTTATCGATTGACTCACTTAAAACTTGACTAAGCTCTAGGCCGCAAGTGGACGAGGGGGTTCCATGACAAGACTAATCTAGTGTAATGACAAATGAAGATACCTAAGTTACTGTGTCAGTGGTAGTGAGTAGTGTTAGGAAGCAATGGGGTGGTGCCCTTTGGCAGAGTTACCCCGCCTATTTTCCACCACACTCGCGATTTGCAGCCCCACTGTATTTCAATATCCGCTCCGGGCTTCCAAAGAGCCTTTCTCCGTTAATCCTGAATTTTGTGTACAATAAGGATTTCACTCTATGTAAAGTGCATGGATAAACGAATTTCACTTTTTGGCTTGACTACTTTACCTTTTGATCTCTAACTACACAAGCACCATGCGTTCCGGGCATCCTCCTGTTCAGAAAACCAAAAGTTGCCGATTTTTTCAAACCCCGCTTTTTGAAAAAAAGGATGGACCATCCCCTATGAAAAGTGTCTCTTTTTGTTGGACATGGCTTCTCTCGTAAAAAAAAGATAACAAACCTCACCTCAAATTTTACATGAAGAAAGTAGTGCTTCTAATCTGCCGAATGACACCAAGGTTGGTGCGTTTTGGTGGATAAATTACCAACTTTGAGGCCACTGGAACCAGTCGCTATTTTGAGACTTAATGTAGTGTTCAGAGACGAATACAACACAGATATACTTCAATTATGGTATCTTTCAATAGACATACACTTCATCTTGTTCCATGAGAAATTTGAAGATGGGTTATCCATCTCGGGTTTGAAAACAGTGCAACTCGTCACAAAAAATTACAGCTGAGAAATCGCGAAGTTTCTGAAAAATGTCAAATGTTCAAACGCCGCCGATCCGCTATATATCACTTGTGTGCGTTACAATCGGTCAAGACTGGGCGTAACGGTGCTAATCAAAGTTTCCCATATGGCTGAAGCACATTTAATAGAGTAAAGACATGGAATGGATTTGTGGAAAAAAGCTGTTCTTTGTAGGCAGAAGCGGAGCTCGAAATCCTGTGGGGCTGCAAATCACCAGTGCGCCAAGTCCGAATGTACGCCACACGCAAAAGTTTATATTTCGAACGCCGCCAAAAAGGCTTCGTTAAATGCCCAAAGTTTTTAAATTCGCTTCTCTTTCTTTCTCTAGAAGGCACAATTATGAATTCGACTCAACCACCCAATGAAGAAGTCGACCCAACATCATCGACACCTCCTTCTTCTTCGGATACCGCTCCAGCCTCATCAACGAGCATACCCATTGACATTACCATATTTCAAACCCTCGAAGCACGGGCGACGGAACTTTCACAGCAACTGGCGGAAGCAGTACAGCAACTTGGGCTACATATGAATAAAGCAAGTAACTTTTCCCTTAACAGAAACCACGGTGACTAGATGATCTTTTGTCTGTTTTGTATGTCATAGATGTCAGAAGGCACTGTCGAGGCTGGCCAGGTCTACCATTCAGCCGTGGAAGCCTTGACGACCGAATTGGCGGCTTGCACTCAGAACACCGTCCAGCTCATCACTCAATGCGACGAACTCGACAAGGATCTTGGCCAAATACAAATCTTGTCGAAGCAAATGTAAGTGGATACCGTACATGCAAAACCCCGCGATCTAAACAGCATTTGTGCCTTTTTCGCATGTAGAAAACAGGTGGATAAGGGACTTGCCCGTTTACTTCAATCGTTGTCATAGTTGATTAGGTTGTTAGAGTGTGAATAAAGCTACAATTTTTTTTAACTGTAATTGTCTTGCTGTGGTAGAGATGTGTATGGCTTATGGGTGTCATGGTAGGGGTTCTATGCGAGCATTCACTATGGGTATATGTGGGGCGTTTTATGGATGCATGTGTACGGCTTTTTCAAACCCCGATTTGGCTGAAGGGCTTGTTTTTTGCTAGTCCTTCATTTTTGCACCTTCTTCCCCTTGCCATTACTTTTTTGCCTCCACATTGTCATTCTCTTTTTTCCACAACGACAAACGAACGAACGAACGAACGAACGAACGAGTAAACGAACGAACGAACGGTAACTCTTCCCTTCTCACGTCATGCTCATCTTTTGCTTACCATTACTAACTTTTTGCCTTTTGCATCGTTCCGCTTTCTTTTGACACTAGATCGGCTACAACGATGACGACGGCAATAGGGACGACGACGATGCTAATGGCGACTCCACCACTGCTTCATGTCGCTTAAAAAGGCACTTTTAAAATTTTTAAATGTAAAAAACATGGGGAAACCCTCGCAATTTTTTTTAGGTGCACTCCCATTCCATTGTAGAATCTCGTAGTCCAAGTTACTGTTAAAAGTGTACCAATTCTTTACCCATACCCTTCCGCTACTATCTCTGATACTTTTACACCGCTTGGCCGTCTTTGTCCGTCTCCATTTGCTGGGTTTTTACAGTAGCTTAGTCTTCCTCGATACAACCCGTCGCCATTACACATTAGCTTAACTCCGGCCTCAAACATAGTCTGTACCATAGCCCTTTAATCCCATCCCATCAATAAAACCCACTTGAATTATCCTACGAAAGACGTTTCACAAATCCACAACCATGACAATACCATGTACATTATAAAGACCAAACTACAGATGAGTAGCTCATAATTGACAACTCCTAAAACACCCTTGATTTACTAGTTGTAATGAATCTAATGACATGCACATGATCGTAAGGTCTATCTTCGCATACATACAAAGTTTTATTGGTACAACAGGATTAATGGGCTATGGTACAGACTATGTTTGAGGCCGGAGTTAAGCTAATGTGTAATGGCGACGGGTTGTATCGAGGATGACTAAGCTACTGTAAAAACCCAGCAAATGGAGACGGACAAAGACGGCCAAGCGGTGTAAAAGTATCAGAGATAGTAGCGGAAGGGTATGAGCAAAGAGTTGGTACACTTTTATTAGTAACTTGGACTACAAGATTCTACAATGGAATGGGAGTGCACCTAAAAAAAAAATTGCGAGGGTTTCCCCATGTTTTTTACATTTAAAAATTTTAAAAGTGCCTTTTTGAGCGACATGAAGCA
>LT554760.1:193312-216661 GCA_900079185.1 Absidia glauca
AACTTGTACCTTTTGTAAGCCATTATGTAAGAGGGGGCTGGGAAAAAAGAATGATCTTGGTACAGTATATCGCAAGAAGGTACCGCGATCGTCGAAAGAGGAACTTTTGACCTGTTTGGAACGACATTGTTATCAAGCACTATCATGTGCTGCTGATGAACTCCCAAAGAGCAGCACATAGAGAACCAGGTTACATCCTTTTTGAGTAACCTATTCCGCCTTGCTTTACAAAATGAAAACCAAGGAGTGTGGGCCATCTGAAATGTTTCTTATTCATCCCAAAGCTTCTTTCAATCACCCCTTTTTCCTTCCTTTTGATCGGTGGAATCGAGGGCTTTCTGTAGAAACAAGCCCCACCTGTCAAACGGAAAAGTCGTGGTAGGAAGATCAAGTTTTAATCCCAGTATTCAAACCCCGCCATCCCGGAAATAGGATGAGGATCTCCCTCCTCCATTGATTCGCACTTTTTGATCAAGTCATTGTATTATGTAACAGGAAAAAAGACATAGTCTTTGAAACGTGACATTCCATTGGAATGATCCTTGAATTAGAAAAGCAAAAAGCAAAAAGATCGGTGGTTTCCTGCCGGGTAATCAAAAAACGACCCCCATCACTTATCAGATTTTTTTCTAATCAGATCGGATTCTATTGGCCCAACTCAAAAACCCTCTTGTTTTGTATAAAAAACCTTTTTT
Source organism: Absidia glauca (assembly GCA_900079185.1). Classification (NCBI taxonomy): domain Eukaryota; kingdom Fungi; phylum Mucoromycota; class Mucoromycetes; order Mucorales; family Cunninghamellaceae; genus Absidia; species Absidia glauca. The sequence continues at coordinate 194,008 of LT554760.1, forward strand.
TTCACTTTTGGACCCGGGTGCTTTCTCTTCTTGTCCTCCCCTTTTTTTCGTTATCAATGGAGCTGAAAACAACGTCGACCTACCATATGGCTGGCTACAGCTATGCCTTTTTCTGGTGGGGCCTGTTTACGATCTACTGCCTTGGCCATCAGTTCAACCGCTGGCGACTGTATCTGCACCGTAGAAAGCAATTGCAAGCACAAAAGAGCAACGGGGCTCCCTTGGATGTTGTGTTTGACCCCACGTTGCCCTGGGAACGATGGTTGCGCCCCTTGGATCGCGTGGTGGCGATTCCTTGGGTCACTGATTTGATCGCCATCAAGCATATCATTGGCGTCTCCCTCTTCATCATCATCAATCTGATCTGGGTGTTTTTTGCCCCTTTCAAATGGGATCCGGCTTACTCGACCTACTACTTGGAAGCCGTTGGCAAGTTTGATCGCCGTGGGGCGTTTATCGGAATGGTCAACTGGGGGTTCGTCTTTATGCTGGCGTCTCGCAACTCTCTTCTTTCCGCTATGTCTGGATTCACCTTTGAACAGATGATTCCTTATCATCGATGGCTGGCTCGTATTGGTTTACTGGAATTCATTCCTCACTTTGTCTGGCGCATGTAAGCATATTCGGAGTTTAAAATACCGGGGTTCAAAAAAAGTACAAAGGTGTCTCATTCTTTTTTTGGGGCGATCCGTTCCTCTTCCTCTTCTTCTTTCTGCATTAGGATTCATGGTTATCAAAAAACTTACATTGCAGCCGATACTCTCTTTTACGATCTGGAACAAACGTCTGGTACCATCTGTATGCTTGGTTTCCTTCTTCTCTTTGTGACATCCTTTGGCTACATTCGACGCAACTTTTTTGAATTCTTCTATTATGCTCATATCATTGGGATCATTGTCGCCATTATCTTTGCCTGTATCCATGAAGTCATGTGCTTTGTGTACTTTATTCCTGTGGTGATCTTATGGGTGGCCGATCGAGGGTGGCGGTCCTATCAGTCGTGGTACATTCCAGTCATTCCCATCCAAATCAGTCCCGCCGTGGCCAAATCCGAAAAGCAAGAAGGGATCGTGCGTGTCTTATTCGAACATGGTCAACTTGCGAACCGATATCGTCCTGGTCAATATGTGTTTGTGGCTATGGCTCAGAAAGGCAAAGCTTGGTTTAAATGGCAATTCGCGAACTGGCATCCTATGACGATCTCTGAAGTATTCCGTACTGGATCCTCTGTGAAATCATCCGACTCCTCTATCATCAACGAAGCTATTACACCTGTCAGTGAAAAGAAGGGCGACATCTTACCGGGCAAGGACAAGGAACTCGTTACTGGTGGTATGGACTCCGACTCTTCTTCTTTGGATACGGCTTACTTACGACGACGGGCTGGTGCTGGTGCTGGGTCCACAACTGATTCCTCTGTCATGATGGCATCTCTTCATATCAAGGCCCTTGGTGGATTCACTCGCAGCTTACTCGACCATGCTGATCAGAGTGCTCCTTTACACTTCAAGGTGGATGGTCCCTATGGTCCCCGGCTAGAATATCAAGACTACAAGGTGCTCAGTTGCTTTGCTGCTGGTATTGGTATCACTCCTGCTTTGACCCTTATCAAAGACTGTGTGGAAAGACGCAGCGCTGGTGTCTCGACCGTCATGACACATCATATTCAATTGGTCTGGGTGGTCCGCTCTCGTGTGGAGGTCGAAGCATTTGCAGAACAGATCGACTACTGGAGGGAACGTGCAAGTACTTCTATCAATCCTTTGACTCTGGACTTGTCTATCTATGTGACCCGTGAACCTTTGGCTGAAGGCAACTTGGCTGGCTTTGACAAGACGGTGTACGGTGCTCGACCCAAGATCGCTGACTGCATGGACACCATACCTGAACAGACAAGTGTTTTTGTACATACCTGTGGCTCCGATCAATTTATGACAACCGTCGTCAATGAAGCCGTAGCTAGAAAATGGGATTATCATCATGAAACCTTTGAATTCTAGATTAGCTTGTTACCCAATTAGACTCATTCCTCAATTACCACTATAGACCCGGTTGATCCAATCTTCTCTTTTCTTTATCCCTCACTCTTCTTCCCTAATGTATCTACTTGTGTATAAAACTTAATAAAACTACATGCATCACCCATCCATTGCCAGTGTTTCCAGTCGGAGTTTGCATAGTCTCTAAATTCCCAGCTCTCCAGTTGCCTCTCCCCCTTATTCACTTGATGCGCTTGACTTTTTTAAAGGAGACTATAAAGCAATCCTGTATAGCGTCTAACTACATACGGTCCGCATCTGACAAACCGAGGTGTCACCACAGGTCCGTTGCCTCTAATGCAGAATCAGACGACCCGTGGCGGAGTTTTAAATAGGCTGTGTGGAGAAAGTGTACCAATGGCCAGCTCACCCCAAATTCTATTCTGTGCATCTCTTCCGCTTTTACCATCCATTTTCTTTACACTCATCACCTCTCCCCATATTCACACACCTTCACTATCGCAACTACTCTTCAACTAACTATCCATCCAAACTCTTAGCAACAACGCCATGCAAACGACCGACGACCATCTTACGTTTTTGCTTCCCAGGCCTATATGGGTGAACGATATTGATGTCTCCAATTGTACTTCTTGTACTTCAGCTTTTGGGCATCTCCGAAGACGTGTAAGTTTGGACTGAAAAGGGAGATCAGAATGGTTTAAAAAGTGTGTGCTAACGGTCTTACTCTCATGTTACTTTGTAGCATCACTGCCGTCATTGGTAAGAAAGGGTGCGGTCTGTACAGGATGGAAGCAGTTAACTAACAAGTCGTCTTATGGGGGGGGGGAACATTAGCGGGAACATCTATTGTCATGACTGCTCTTCGAGAAAAGTACCTATACCTCAGCTTGGGTATGGGAATAGGCCGGTGCGGGTGTGCAATGACTGTTTTGAAGTGGCCTATCTTGTTACCTACGCTATTGATGAAGACCACGGATTAACAACTCAGGTAATAATGAAAAGGCAGTAAAGCATTAGCTGGTGTCACAGTACTGATGCAGCTCTGATTAGATACACGGTGCAAGAGGCCTATTGGAATTGACTGAAAAAGGTGAAGGTAATCAAGCAAAAGTGACAATGCCGATCGATCATCTGGTTAATCATGGCTCCGTTTTGTTGCTGTAGAGAAGGACCTTCATAACATGGTCGCTTATGGGGGAATAGATGCACTCATTTGGCTCTGTCGGACGTCTACCAACACCGAAATCCATCATCTTCTAACGACAAACCTGGCTATGCTTGCAGAAAAAGGTGAGACATCCATTGTATGTACTGTACTGCGGGGATATGACTCATTCTGTTTATTTTTAGAATCTATTCGACCTGTTATCATCACAAAGTGGGCGCTTCCTCCTTTATTGCAACTGCTCCAGTATTATATGCATAGTCAACAAACCACCCTGGGCAACACCACCAAGAAACTACCGTCGGTATCTATAGACTCCGCCTCCCTTTCAAGGACCGGCACACAGTCATCGACATTGGATGCAGCAACAAAGCATCTCTCCATAGACGATATCGATTACTACACCGTTCATTTGGAAATCATCATCAACTGCACCCATGTAATCTATCAATTGGCTAAAGCAGGTAGGACTCAGATCAGGGGGGGATGGTCAGTGCATGATACTAATCTTTCGAGGATGGAAAAGGCATACTTAGTCAGGAAGAAATCATCGCCCATGGTGTTCTCGAGACTCTCTTCTCCTTGACTCGATATAAGATCGACGATCTGGTGTATTCGGCAGCTAACGGTGATCTAGCTCCTCCTTCGGAAAAGCATCAACAGCAGCAAAACGTGAATGAAGTGGGTCAGGGTGCACAAGAACAGTGGAAGGAACGGGAATCTATTATACAAGGCCTGGCTGCCAAATCTGTCTCCTTTGTTGGCTCAACAGGTACAAGAACCATTCTTACAATGCACTTTCAACAGCTGGCTAACCTTTTGTCTTGTATAGTCTCAAACCAAGCAAGTATGATCGAACAACTGAGAAGCTCTAACAACCTGGCATTGGCTCTTATATCCGACAACGACGAAGTCAAGAAGTACATTGCGAAAACTGTAGCCTACCTGTCACTGCGAAATGGTAAGGGAGAAATGCTATCGTTTAAATTGGACTGACAGACGTATCATCTTAATTCCCGGTAGATAAATACAAACCTATACTTCTTGGTGGTGATAAAGTGCGGGCGCTTCTCTCTGTGCTTGTATTGCTACCTCAGTCAGACTCCAGCCTTGACGACTCGACGGATCTACGTAAATCGGACATTGCCTATTATCTTTCGCTGTCGAATCAAGAAAAGGAAGAAGAATCAGGCGCTGTCTCATCTGTCTCGGTGGACGAGTCTGATCATGCACCATATACCGCTGCTGTCTCTCATATATGTTGTGCCTTGGTATGATAACAGGAAACATGGAATGAACACGCATCTAACCTTTTTTTTTCCTTCTCATCTCTAGGCTAACTTTGCTACAAATCGTACGTTGAAAAAGGGCTATCATCTTCCAGAAATGCTTACCCACCCTTTACTTTTTGTCCGGTAGATGAATCTCAAGTCATCTTGATGACTCAACCTCGACTTTTACAATACATTTGCAACGTCCCGTCCTTATTCTCTTCACACCTGGAAATACACCGCCATGTCGCTCGGTGCTTGGCAAACCTGGCCCTTTACGATGAAAACAACGAGAAGATGCTAAACTCAACAACATCTTCGAAACAACTGCCGAACAACGACTCCTTCAATGTGATACCCACTATTCTGGCCATGGGACAGAGTGCAAATGCAACAAGCGATATCCGACGACACATCATTCGTGCACTTGACAACCTAAGCTCAAACGGTAAGAAAAGTCCGTGGTGCGAAAATAAATGGGGGCGGGGGACTCATACTTGTTTTATGAAACTAAAGGTTTAGGCGAAAATGAAGATAACAAGCGTCTCAACGTATGGAAATCCATGTGGCAAGATATCCAGCCGCTCATTGAAAGCATCATGCAACTCACCACTGAAGAAGACACTCTTAAACGGGCAAGATCCATCTTGGAACGGTTCCAGCACTACCTTACCAGCACCGCAGAGGACGATCATGACGACCAACAAAAGCAGGACTCGAACGATAGGAGCACCGGCAGTAGCGTAGATGATGAAACAGCCCACGATGATAGCATTGAAACAGCCCACGATGACAGCATTGAAACAGCCCACGATGACAGCACTGAAACGGATCAGCATGAAACTGGACCCCCTAAAGTCAAGTCGAACAAGAAGAACAAAAAGAAAAAGAACCACGCCTAGTATAGTCATTGATGATAGTATATCCCCACTCAGGTTGTTGTTTAAATAAATGACTCTTTTACATCCTCTTCATATATGCATTGCACCTTATATCTCTCCGTAAGTATGGAAGAGCTCTTTGTGTGGGTTATAGGTGATAGTGCTAAAAAATATGCAAATGCTCCTTCGCATGAACGGGGTATATTATTCCCAACTCAGACAGTCAAAACGATCCTGCCCAACAATGTGTGCCTATGCACTCTATATTTCAAACCCCGCTCGGCTATAAGTACTTTCTTCCTGCCCGTCCATTATTTTGCTCCTTCTTCCCCTCGTCATTACTTTTCTGCCTCCATTGTCATTCTCTTTACTCCACGACGTCAAACGAACGAACGAACGGTAACTCTCCTCTTCTCACGTCATGTTCATCTTTTGCTTACCATTACTAACTTTTTGCCTTTTGCATCGTTCCTCTTTCTTTTGACACTAGATCAGCTACAACGATGACAACGACGATAGAGACGACGACGATGCTAATGCCGACTCCACCACTGCTTCATGTCGCCCAAAAAGGCTCTTTTTAAAATTTCCAAATGTAAAAAACATGGGGAAACCCTTGAAATTTTTTTTCTTCTGCACTCATCTTGTCCATAGTATATTTCCTAGCCATTGTACCGAAAAGTGCACTATTCCTCTGCTCTATCCCTTTGGACACTACCACTGACCCATTTGGCTCCGCTGACTAGCGCTTCCCCCTCCTTCATTCCGTAGCTCATCACACTAGATTAGTCATTCCATGGCAAGTCCTACATTAGTTTAACCATATTCTCATTTCGTGAATAAAATCTACTTTGAACCATCTCTGTGACCTCACTCTTTTAAATGTGTTCCAGTCATCTTGAAATGCACCGGTGTTGCCAAGTCTTCACTGACTGATACGGACACGTAGAGTTTGAAAAAAGGCGGGGTTGAAATAGAGTGTGCGGGCGACATGACTTTTAAAAACTCTACAAAACTTTTGACAAAAGAAAATCTTACACATATAAGGGCATCCTTATCTTGATGAGCACAAAGGCCAAGTCAGGCCGAGACTGTTCTCCATCAACATTTCTTCGATATCAATACCGTTGAGCTCATCTAAGCAAATCTTCGGTCATGGTCCCCAAGAGTGCTCATGAGCTAAATGACCCAAGACACCTGTATGTGCATAGATTTGATGCTGCTTTGTAAAATCAAGGAGGGTTGATACGACAGTGGATGATTTGATTCAATGAGTGTAAGGGTGCCAGGTCCTTCATTTTTAAGGGGAGTTTTGAAACCCCGCCGAAATCGAGTGACTCGAGCGCATGATTCAACTTCGCAGGGGGTTGTTATCTGAAGGTCTGATTTAGAGTCGGGAACATTATTCCTAGTCCAAAGAATGTCTCGTCATGATAAAAAGTGCCATGTATCTTTAAAGCATCTACATAGAGATGCCTAGGTATCAGTGTTGCAAAGCCTCTTTAAGTAAAAGTAAAAGCCATGAACGGACTTCTTTGATCTTATTAGTGTTCAAAGGATCGACATGGGGAGGCGCCCGGCAAAACGCCAAGAATAGTTCACATCCCGATCGTACCAGCTCAACGCTAAGTGAAGGGAAAAGGATCAACCAAAATGTAATCTCAGCAGGGATTTTCATTGGGCGGGGATTGAAAATTAGCACTGATTTTTCATTTTTTTTCTTTTTAGGCCATTCATTCCCCTTTCTTTTTTGTCTTCTTGTTCTTCTTCTCCTTTTATCTTCCTCATACCTTGAAGGCATTCAAACCATTCCTATACATCCATTCTCTATTCTGATGAATAACTGATTGCCATGTTATTCCTTAACTCCAATCCTAAAAAGCGATCAACATTGATCGCCATTACTGTCATATCCGTCCTCTTCGTTTGCCTCCAACTCCTTCCGTACGAATACAGCACCCTGCCTCTACCAGATACCTTACTCAATTGGGGTAATGACAAACCACTACAAAGGATACCGAACGGCATGTTAACAGTGTTGCTTGTCTTACTTCATAGATAGCCCGCCTTCGTCAAGTACACCTACTACCGCCAACGAAAAATACCTCACCTATTTGCCATATTCACGGTTCTCCAATCAACGGGGGACGCTACTGAATGCAGCTCTTTTGGCAAAGTATCTTGATAGGACACTGGTGGTCCCTCCCATGTTTCTAGGCTACGCCAATGGATGGTCTCCTGGCCCCCTACTCTATCCCATTTTGGAACATATGACTGATCCTCGACTACAAGATAAATGCTTTGATAAAAATGGCCAACTTGTCACTCAAGAACCTGTGGTTGGACCCGACGAGCCCTATCTCTATGGATGCACTAACTTTACTGCTTATGCCATGGTGCCATGGAGTGCAGTGACGGATCTGAAACTGTTGGCAAGGCCCGAAGATAAAGGTGGACTCGGAATCAAGATAATCGAACGATCTGATATGTCTCTCTCTACTTTGCGGGAAGAACTAGGCCTGAAAGATGACAAGGATGTATATCTTATGAAGGATTCCACCGTAAGTCTCATGCTATTCTTTTCTTCTTTTCCATGTATTTAATTTGACCTACTTTCTTTCTATGCCAGAGATACCAATGGCATTTTTACCAAGATGACGGAAACCCAGTAGAACCCAACCCACGCTACAAAAATGAAGTCTCTTTGGATCAGCTAGGCGAATACAAACAACGATTATTGCACTTTTATGGGATCTTTGGATTCGACCGTATTCGACTAACATCGCCAGAAAGTGAGGAATACCGACTACGAATACAACAAGCGCTCCTCTTCAGTCACCAGTCGATCATGGATGCATCATCTATCATTCTCGAACAGCTATTGGACGGCTTAAAAAAGGACAAGTCTGACATCATGCCCCTCAACTCTAGTCAAGCTCAGGATCGACCGTCTTCTTCCACCAAAGGCCCCCCTCGCTTTGTGGCGGCTCACGTTCGGGCGGGCGATGCGGACTTTTTGAAAGGTTTGAAGGATCGTGTGCCTGAATTTGTGCATCAACTGTGGGCCATCATGACAGCAACGGAAACAACAGCGAACGATCTGATCGGCAACTCCAACAGCAAACTTCCAAAGTCCAACGCCACTGCGGGTACCAACAAGCAGCGATCGCCAGGCTCGTCTTTACCTCTGCCCAAAGCACCAGCACCTATCCGGAAGAAACTCGAGCATTTGGGTTTGAAGGATCGTCTTGAACAATGCGCATCGCTCGACCAGATGATTCTGTACATTGCAACGGACGCCCCTTCTCCACGAACGAACCCCGATCTGGCACCCATATTTGACGCCTTCCCTTGTACCTTTGTCATGGCTGATTTCGAAACTACTTGGTACGAACCTTTGACCACTATCAAGTCTTCCTTGGATCCGCACAAACCCTTGGCCGACCACCTTGTCATGTTTGTCGACGCTACTGTGTGTGCTTGGGCCGAACGTTTTGTTGGTACAAGAACATCAACCTTCTCTGTAAGTTACTTTAAGGTGATGATGTCGATGATTGTCCCCTACCGAAAACTGATCTTGTTTTTGACTGGCTTGTAGAACTACATCATTCAATACCGACATGCTATTGTCGATCGAATCGTGGAAAAGGAAAGGACCCATTCTTGACCGATTGCCTAGACTCTTTTAGCTTACAGATAGATATAATTCTCTCTTACTTGTACATATGATAGAACCCTTGCCCCATCTATTCCTTATACTTCTTGGACTCTATCACTAGTTTTATATTCGCTCTCTCCTTCTCTCTCTTCACATAAACTCTACTTTTTACACATTTACAAACTCAACGGCTTCATTTAGAGTGGCATGGTAGACTGAAGTGTTGTTTCATGATTGGAATCCCGACCAAATTGGTCAATCGATCATATGCTCCATATGCTTTTGCCCACATTAGCCATTGACATGCTAACTTCCCGTGGGGCAGCCCAGTCAGATCATTGTCGATTTCAAACCCCGCCATCCGCATTGGGAATTTGTGCAACAGTTACGATTGGTCGGATTTATTGGTGTGCCTAAAAATATAAACGAACGGTTTTTCTTCTTCCTCTTCTTCTTCCCTTCTCCACTTTTATTTGTTTGTTGTGTGTTTCCACCTTTCCCCTTATACCAACATGTCAACAAACCAAGTAATGTCGCAACGACAACCGCTGCCTACCAATCACCCAAAGGACATTGCTGCACTGTTCAGTCAGCTCCAAGTCAGTGTCGACCAAGCTCAACAGAAGACACGTTTTTATGACAGTATAGCAACACCTTCACCTTCAAACCAGCCTCCAACACCACTAGCAGAACGCAGGTCATTGTCTTCCGTCAGTACTACTACCACCAACAGTCCTATCACGCCTCCTCACACCTCTCTCATGACATGCCCTTGCCATCACTTGTTGGTGTCCATGGACTCTGAACATTGCGCCACATGCGATTCACCAATTGAAGCCATGATCTCCTTACAAGACGACCGTAGTGAACGAGCGAAGCGATTAAGGGCACTCCGACGGCAACTAATGGATATAACAACAATACAAGATCAGCAGCAAACCGACATGATGGCGCTCCAACGAACTATTTTGGAACACCGTGAAGCGCTCATGGCCCGCGACGACGACATGGTCTCTTTGCAACAAGATATGACACTCCTCCAGACAAAATACGACGACGAATGTGCTCAAATCGGGGCTATCGAAACATCCAAGCAAGCTGCCAAACTGGAAATCGAAGAACTGGGCCGTCAACTGTTTAAAGAAGCACACGATATGGTGGCAACCGAACAAGAAGAAAAAGCGGTGCTACAATCCTCGTGCGACGTTTTGAAGCTAAAGTTGGATCAGGCACAGACGGATTTGGATCAAGTTAACCAGCAATTACAGACTCTTCGAAAGACTATGGGCCGATGGGGCGACCACCAAGATGAACGACACAAGATACCAACTAACAACCATACCACAGCAGCATCACCCACCTCAACTGGATTCAACGACGCCAGCGACAGTCAACGAAGCAGCATATCAGCATCCCACCCAGCATCTCCTCCCTCCTTCCTCTCTGTAGCAACCAATGATACCAGCGCTGTCTCGGCGATTCCAGCCACCTCACAAAACTTTTTGGTCCGAGCCAAGATGGATTTAGCAGCACTACAAGAAGGCGAACACATATTTATGAATGACGATCTACAACTGGAAACGTTCGAAGACGATCAGCAACTTTTGGATTTCCAGGACTTTATGGACAGCGCCACTTCGACCTCCTTCTCCCTCAAAAAGCTCCATGGATTACCGTTTATCAAGATATGCCTATCCGATGATATTGAACCCTGCCTTCGCTTCAAGATGGTCAACAGCAAGCGAATCCTCGAAGCGATTCAAATCAAGACCTGCTTTGTGGAGAAATGCCCTCCGGGATTCATTCGTGAACTGGCGGGACTGCTACGAAAAGATCGCCTGGCCAAGAAGAACAAGCCGAGCCTCTGGGACAAATTTGGGCTCTCTGTCGACGATACCATGGCTACCACAACACCCGCCACAGCCGCCGTACTCTCCTCCTCCTCATCGACAACAACCACTGCAACAACTGCCTCCTCGGATTCCTCTTCATCAACATTGGTCGGCCATTACATCTCGTGTGCTACCTGTGGACGACGGGTGATGGACAACGAAGAAGACCCCTCGGCCATGGAGCGCGAACTGGCATACCGATTCAGGATATCGTACTTTGATGAATGGGCTTGCATCGATCGGTACTGTGCGGATCGTTTGAACTCGGTGATGGCTTTCTATGGCTTCCTGCGGAAACTTCGGCTTGGGACTTACAATGGCCGGTCTTTGATGGAGGTCTATCAGGAATGCTCTCGTCTCAGGCTCTTGATGTTTCTAAGCAGGTAGGACAACAAAGGGGATTCCATGGGATCGCAACTCACTAATACTGTTTTTCTCTTCGCTAGGCTTGGCGCTCTTCCATCTCCCTCCGAAAGGAACGACAAGAACCCACTGTTGGAATAGATAGATCCCCCTCCCCCTCTTTGCTTGTTATTTATACTTCATACATCCTAGGTCTCCACCTTAACTTAGTCGATCCATAGTTAGATAGATCACCGTTAATAAAAGAGTCTACGATTACCTTTTTTGAATATTCTGACTTGTGGGGTAAAAAACCATAGCCCCTTGTGGTCAGAGGGGAAGGTGGCGGGGGTTGAAAACGCTATAAATCTCCACTTTGTCCAAAAATTCTTCCTTTACTTCTTCTTTCCTTCCCCATCACTTTTTTCTCACCACCCGCTTTGCCATGGCTCCCCCTCTCATACGAATTATGCATGACGACCCTTTACAATGACATCAAGGGTAAGTCTCCTTTTCAGCATCCTGTCCACCTCTCTCTTACCTTGCTAACATTAACATCTTCCATCATTACTCTTCTTTTTCTTAGCAGATCGAATGAGATGGCAACGGATATAGGCTCTCTAGCACCAGGACTTGGCGGACATGCGGCTAGATTAACGATTGGATAGGTGTACTTACTTTTCCATTGTAGTTTGCCTCGCCATTGCACCGATAAACATTACTGCCCGTTTGCCTACTCCCCTTTGCCCATTACCGCTGACGCTTTTATCACCGCTGACAAACTCTCCCTTCCTTCCTTTTTTTGGCCAAGGCTTTAGATTAGTCATTACAAGCTCTGCACATACCTTCACATCTTTCCCTCCTTCATTCTCTTGGTCATGACACTAGGTTAGTCATTCCAAATACTGTACATATCTTCGCAGCTCTCCCTCTATATAGCTCAAACATAGTCTAATGTAGTCAATAAAATTTACTTGAAACCATCCCCATGACTACCATCTCCATGACTACCATCTCCATGACTACCGTCTCCGTGACTACCGTCTCCGTGACTACCGTCTCCTTGACTACCATCGCCATGACTACCATCTCCATGACTACAATCTTGATGCCCAGAGCCAAACTTGAGCGAAGGAGCTGAGCTTTCGCTGCTTGTTGTTTAGGCTTACTTTTGAATTTGCGTACAATAAGGTTTTTTCTACACAAGAACCATGTGTTCCTGGCATCCTCCGGTATAGAAAACGAAAAAAGTTGTGGTAGATTTCAGCCCCCGCCGTTTGAAAAAAGGATGGACCATTCCCTATGAAAAGTGTCAATCTTTGTTGAACATGGATTTTCTCGTAAAAAAAAATGGCAAACCTTACCTCAAACTTTACATGAAAAAAGTAGCACTTACTATCTACAGAATGGTGCTAAAGAAGTTGGGTTTTGGTAGATTAATGATCAACATTCGGGCCGCTGGAATCAATCGCTGGTTTTGGGCTCAGTGTAGTGTTCAGAGAAGCATACGGGACAAACTCACCTCATTTTTGATACCTTTTGATAGATATACATTTCATCTTTTTCCATGTGAAATTTGAAGATGGGTTATACATCTCGGTTTTCAAAAACAGGGCAACTCGTCTCAAAATTTACAACTGGAAATCGTAAAGTTGCTGAAAATGCCAAATGTGTTCATAGGACGCCCGCCTACTTTATTTCAAACGCCGCCTTTCCGAACTCGTCAGAGCTTGGCGCACCTGGTGATTTGTACCGCTACACACCTGAGTCTTTAAGGTCACTGAAGCTTATGCAAAAGAACAAAGTCATGGAGATGGGTTCAAGTAGGTTTTTTATTGGCTGAATGAGACTATGCTTAAGCTACATGCCGTAGTGGATGGCAGTGATTACAGGGCTTGTCATGGAGTGACTAATCTAGTGTAATGAGCTAAGGAGAAGGGAGGAGGAGAGCAGACCAGTGTTATCCAAAGTATTAGTAGTAGTAGGTGCTGCAAATGGGTCAAGGGATAATACACTTTATCGGTGCAATGGCCAGGCAATCTACTATGGACTGGATGAGTGCACCTAAAAAAAAAATTCAAGGGTTTCCCCTTGTTTTTTACATTTGAAAATTTTAAAAAGAGCCTTTTTGGGCGACATGAAGCAGTGGTGGAGTCGGCATTAGCATCGTCGTCGTCGTTATCGCTGTCGTCATCGTCGTAGCTGATCTAGTGTCAAAAGAAAGAGGAACGATGCAAAAGGCAAAAAGTTAGTAATGGTAAGCAAAAGATGAACATGACGTGAGAAGGGGAGAGTTACCGTTCGTTCGTTCGTTTGGTCGTTCGTTCGTTCGTTTGTCGTCGTGGAGTAAAGAGAATGACAATGGAGGCAAAAAAGTAATGACGAGGGGAAGAAGGAGCAAAAGTAAGGACCGGTAAAAAAAAAGATCTTGTAGCCAAATCGGGGTTTAAAATCCAGACTGAAGCGGATGCCTTTCCCCACTCAAACCTATAGCTTAGTGTCACTTTGTATCTGGTATATCACTCAATAAAGCCCATCATCAGCTTTACTACTTTGCTTTGAAAGTCTACACGAACACAATCACTCCCTCCCCTCTCAAAGTCGTCAACTTTTTCAAACGCCGCTTTTTGAAAAATGGATAGACCATTACCCATGAAAAATGCCACTTTTTGTTGGGCATGGATGTTCTCACAAAAGATTCAACAAACCTCACTTCAAATTTTACATGGAAGAAGATGTGCTTTATATCTATCGAATGATGTTGAGGATGTTTGGTTTTCCTGGACGGATTGCTACCTTTGGGCGTTCACCAGTCGGGCGCTGTTTTGGAGCTTCCTGTAGCATAAAAAGAACGCATACAGCCTAAGAGAAGACTGTTCTAGACATCATTCGATAGATATGAATTGTAACGTGTTTCATGTAAAATTTGAAGGCGGATCAACTATCTCAGGTCTGAAAAATAGGGCAACTCTTTGGAGTTCAAAACCGATGAGTTTCTAAAAAACTTCAATCACAATGTTCAAACTCCGTCAACTGGCGCTATGTCTGCAAGTGTGCCATGTCTTGACCGATTGCTATACACACGAGCGTTTAATTAGGGCGAGGAGACTTGAAATAAAGCGGGGAGGGGGAGCTACGAAGGCGTGTACAGGATTTGGACTGGCTAACCTAGTGCCATGACCAAGGGAATGAAGGAGGGGGGAGCTGACCGGTGGCAGAAAAAGTATCAAGTGGTAGTGGGAAAAGGGAGTAGACAGATAAACAGTGGTATTCAAGTTGGTTTTAATGAGTGTATGAGTGTATGTTTAAGCTATATGGAGGGGATGTGCAAAGGTATGTACAGGACTTGGATTGCTAAGCTTTATAGCAAAAAACGGAGTTTGAATCGTACCTGTCAGAGACGGTGAGGGGGGGGATTTTCTGGAGGAGCTGTTATTGGATCCTTGTCATTTCTGACAGGCACCTAGTAACCCGCCCTAAGCTGAGCATTCCAATAGGAACGTTCACTGTCTTTTCTTTCTTCGTCCCCATATTAGTGGTAATATGCATACCAATAGACCATCGCAATGTCATTGTACGTATTAAAATACGGCGCTCAACAAGGTGTAGTATCATATTATCAAGAGGGCAGTGTTCAAAGAGAACTTTATTACACAAAAGGTGATATAAGTACATAGTAAAAAGAATACAAGGTAAGAGATAAAGTTAAATAGCTAAAGACTAAGACGGGGAGATACGTTTTACAAGGTGATAAAGTAGGGACACAGAGACTACAGCTACAGGGCGTTAATCTACAGCATTCTTTGGTTGACTTGAGTGATATTGGATGACGAGAACATGTTTCTATAAGAGATTGTAAGCAAGTTAGCAATTCATGTTTATGATGTGATGTTTTGTAGCGTATGATCTTACCTCCAATTCTTTCTTTGTTCCAATTGGAAATCCATAGTCATAGAGTTGTCTACTACGGGTTCCTGTATCTTGATGGAGAGCATTGCGTCGGTTTGGTGGTACCTAGCGGTAAGTGGTGATCGGTAAAGAGATTGTTGGTGCAAGCAATCCAAGTGCCGGTGTGGTGAATTATAGAGATCGTCGTTGAAGTGCTCCAGAGGTGATGCGGTAGGAGTGGATGCTGATGACGAGGATGACAGGGCTGAAGTACCGGGTGCGTGTCTGTCTTTGTGGAAGGATACCCAGTGGTCGAGTAGTTGACATCCATCCGGTACGGTTGCCGTTTCATTCGTACTGTCGGGGCTATTCTTCTTGTTGCTATTGTCGCCATTTCCGTTGTCAGTGCCGTGTGCCGTTGTGGTTGCTGTCGATGTTGTACCCAGGTCAGAATCTTGTTCAGGAGGCTGCATTCCGTTCTTGGTCAGGAATTCGGAGAGACAACAAGTCAGGTCATCAGGAAGGCCACTGTAGTTGACACGGCTTGAGCCCAGGATGCGAATCACCCGCATAATCATCGTTTTGGCGTGCTGGCGAGTTTCTTCATCCATACAGAGAGCGTTCCGACAGTAGATGGTTGATGCTTGGTAGATACAGGACATGAATTGCTGGCAGACACACCATCCATAGTTTTCAGTGATCAGTTCGCCCATGACAACAATTCGATCGGCCGCATCCGTGCAGATCTCCCGAGATCGATCAGCGCCCTGTGGTGGTATAAATGTTGCCGAGGATCCTGCTGCTGCTGCTGCTAGTGTCGCTGCCAAAGGAGATGGATCGATATTGGCGAATGGTTTGTGAAGGAGTATCCATTGCGTCTGGTATTGGAGCATGAGTAGGAGTGATGATTGTTTTTGTAAAGACGCTGCATTCATGACCACATGGGTGTGTTCAAGGGGTGGAGGTATGCTGTGTGATGGAGTTGGCGGAGCTGTTGCTGATGAAGACGAGGGCGATGACGATGATGGTGATGGTGTTGATGATGATAATGCTGGTATTGTTGTTGGCTGAGGGTCCACGCGGTATTCTTCGGGTAATTTGTCGAACCATGTTGCCAAAGCGACTTCTAGAGACTGCACCTGATTTGCCCAAGCGAGAGGCAGTTCGCCGACATGCTGTTTACCCTTGTGTTGTCGCTGATATTCCTCCATTAGCAACAAAGTCCGTTTTCCAATCTTGGCCAAAGACAAGAGATGGGCAAAGAAGGTTTCCTTGACCATTGTTTTATCATCGGGGGGAGGCTGCATAGCACGGTTGACAGTGATCAGATCATAAAAGTCCACATCGATGTCGAGATCATTGAGTTGAGTTGGTTCGCCAGAGTACATGGAGACGCTGATATCATTGTAATAAAGGACCATGAAGAGCTTGAGGTACTTTTTCCGAAGCGGCAGATCGTCCTTGGGCCACCTAGATTGCTGATGAATCCCCATATCCAGAATCATACGATACGCCAGTCCAATGTAGATGCGGGCCTGAGAATGACGTTTACACAGAATACAAAACATAGCCAAGTTCATGAGGGTTTCCAATGTAGCACAATCCGGCGAGTCAAAGTAGTCCATCAAAGCTTCTCTTGACCGTTCATAGTAGTAGTAGCCGATTTCATTTGCATTAGGACAGGAGTTCTTGTGGTGTCTAATCAGGTGGAGGAAGATCATCGCCAGGCCAGAGTCAATACATACTTGATTGCGTTTTGGATCACCTGAACGATCCCAAAAGGTCGACCAATCCGCCGAGAATTTTGGATGGAGGCAATCCCAGTACATTTGGCAGGCATAATTCAGGACGTGAGGTGAGACGTTTTCCGTTAGTTTGCCGAGATTCATTTCGTCACAGTCTTTATAGTCTTCCAAACAGGATCGCGGGCGCCGTTGTAAAGCTGTGCACCAGTATTCTGTCGAAGGACCAAGACGCAGTTGATCGCTACCAGTCCAGGGGATGGAGAGACTGGATGAGGATGACGCACCAGACGACGTGGACGATGAGCAAGACGAGTAAGACGAAGCAAAATACAAATCAGGTGAATCGTAATGGTGTGGCTGTGGGTGTTGAGAAGAGCCTCGTTCGTCGTCGCTCGTTGGTCCCGCCAAGAGTCGCATCTTCTGTACAGCATCCACTAGTTGTTCGACCGAAGTAATGTTGGTTTCTAAGCGTAGATTGTTGCCTGGCTGGAAAGAAAGTACCCATTGCATAGAGTCATCTTCCTCTGTCGGTAATTGTTGCGGTTGTTGCGGTTGTTGCGGTTGGTGCGGTTGGTGCGGTTGTTGAGGTTGTTGAGGTTGCTGCGATTGCTGGAAGTGAGGCTGTTGCTGAGGTTGTTGAGGTTGCTGTGATTGCTGGAAGTGAGGCTGTTGCTGAGGCTGTTGCACTTGCGGATGAATAGGTTGGTGAGTTTGCGGCCGTTGCTTTTCAAACCGATGGGACACCTTATCCAATTCGTTCGTCATTCGAGCCAATACAGGTGTCGTCTTTTCAATCCAAGATTCGATTTCGTAAAAGGTGATTTGTAGCGAATCCAAGTCATCGTTCTGAGCCTTCTTCGCCTTGGCTGCCGCTTTCTCCTCTGCTGATTTCGCCTTCTTCGATTTCATGGTTGTTGTAGCGGTATCGGAGGAAGTCATTGGTGGTTGAGTAGAGAAGATCGGATCGAATTCAGTGTGAGGCCCCATGTTCCAATACACACAAGATGTTTCGAGGAGGAAGGAGCCAGAAAATAAATAAAAGAGTGGGGAAGGGAAAGAGAAGGAAAGATAAAAGAAAAGATTTATATGCGCAAGGAACCGGCGACAGTCGCCAGAGCGGAGCTTAAAACATAACTCCGGTCTAAAATCTCTCACACACACTCAAATTGGATGCCTCATCCACACCCATACAAAGTATAGCAAGTGCAGGGTTACCAGCAATAAGTATTGCTATACATGTTTACTCACACCTTTAGCCATCCCACAAAGTACCCAAACCCCCACTACAATCCTCCATTCCACAGCTTCATAACCATAACCAATGATCCATTGCTTGGAAAGTTTCCCTTTGTACTACATTGACCATGCGAATGCTATACACTAATATGACAAAAAAGTTCCCTTTATTGATGTGATTGTATATATTTATATAAACGGGGTACTATACTACGGATATGCAAAATTAGGCCGGGGGACATGATGAATCAGCTAATAAGTCGACAATGTAACAAAAGAGAGTACGGATATCAGTGATACAGGATTCCAATGTACCAATGGCCAAGCGTCCTCCTCCAGTTCTATTCGTCAAAAGAGCATTCCTACTACTGCTTCATCAGTGATTCTGTTGCGGCCATTCTTTTGTCACATTACCTTTATCGTCAACCCCCACACCGTTCACTCTTCCGACCATTCTAGCCCATGTCCAGCTGGTTTGAATAAGAACGTCAACTGATCGCCTTTCTATCTTTCGGGCATTCTAGTTTTTAGATCATCAATGCAGGGCCGCATCTTTCCTTCGGACAGCAAGAGTATCAAACAAAAAGAGGAGGAGAGTTACCTTTACCTGTAAAATCACATTGCTAGCATATTGCATCCCACGCTGTCGCATAGCCATCATATAAAACACATACCGAGAAAATTCCACACAAAGTGATGACCGCCATGTCATTCAGATAAGCAAAGCAAAGAAGGAAGAGGAAGAAAGAAAAAGACAAGCAGAAAGTTAACAACTTTTGAATTTTAAAGTCCAGCTCGATTTGCGTTTCAAACCCCGATAATCAGGTACCAAAAGGGACATCACCTTCCTCCAAACAAAAGCTGCATGCTGATTGTAGAGTGATCAATATTGGATCAGAGAGGCATAACCCAGGTGATGGAGGAAAGAGGAGACGAAAGAAAGAATCTGAATCTGATATCATAAAAGGCTCTATGGGTTATACATTATCCATTCATTCAATAGGCGGTTTAACTTTGCTCGCCTCACCCCTGGCGAGATACAGATAAGCGACTCCAGGCTTTCCATCCACCAACACATAGAGAGTGGTAAAGATGACGATACGTGCACACTTTTTATCATCATCATGTGGCAGCATAATAACTATGCGCCTGCCTTTGACATTGGATCGTCGATGGCGGAGTTTGAAACCAAGCAGAAAAAAAAGGGGCACTCCTTTCCTTCAAGCTATTCCTTGTTTAGGATAAGGGAACACAAACTTTTCTGAAAACCGTCATCTACACATCATCAACTTTGCTTTTTCTCCTCTCTTTCCCTTTTTCTTTCTTCTCCCTCTTCTTCTCAACACGCACATACACTCTAGATATGACCGGCTGGCTATCCTCCTCTTCTTCACCTGCCCCTGAAGAATCAGCACCCCTACTGGCATCCGAAGGACCTAATCGACGTAATAAACGAAGCCATCGTTCTCCTAACATCATACTCACACCTTCCTTTTACAGCCTTCGATTCCAGAAAACGACATCACAAGGTGATTGAAAAGACGGTTCGCTTAGGCAGAAAGTACCGAGCACGCTATCGAGAATACCTCGCCGAGTTTATTGGCACACTGGTTTTGGTTATTCTGATATGTGGTGCATCAGCTGAACAGACCCTTCATGTTGAGCCCAACAAGTCCTGGTTGACCTCATCTATTGGCAGCGGTAAGTCCTGATTAAAAAAAAAAAAACATCAACTGACGCACTTTTTTATCAGGCCTGGCGGTCCTGATCGCCATCTGCATTGTTGGCCATGTGTCGGTAAGGGAAATTTCAATCACAGCCAAAACAGGAAACTTTTTTTGACCCTTTCTCCGATAGGGTGCTCACATTAACCCTGCTGTCACCTTGACTTTTTACTGTTTCTCCGGCTTCCCTGGCAAAAAAGTGGGCGGGTTCCTTGTGGCTCAATTCCTGGGTGCGTTTTCGGGTGCGGCGGTTCTCTATGCGGTAATCAAGCCGGCCATTGACGAATTCGACCAGGGCCAAAGGCAAATCCTTGGTCCTCACGGCACTGCTGGAATCTTTGCCACTTTTCCTGCCGTTTACATTGAAAGGTACTCGTCTATCCTTTCTGAAATCATTGGTACTGCTCTCCTGCTCTTGATTATTATGGCAACAGGGCATCAAAACAACATGCCCTTCAGAAACGCTCAAGGCTGCTTTATTGCCATCGGCATAGTCTCCATCTCGCTTAGTTTGGGCTATACCTCGGGGTTTTCTCTTAACCCTGCCCGTGATTTGGGACCTCGCTTGTTTGTTGCTGTCGCTGGTATGTATGGTAGCTGCAGGAATCATCCCTCCACTCACTTTCTTTGCATTCTCTCGTAGGCTGGGGGTCGGGTGTCTTTACCGTTCGGGACTATTACTTTCTGGTGCCCTTGGTATCTCCTATACTAGGTGGGCTACTCGGCGGTGCATGTTATACCATCTTCATTGATCAATAAACAACCTGCCTTCACTTTTTCGATCGCCCATCAACCTTGTGTGACCCTGCCCTGATTTTATTTGGCACCCCCTCAGGGTTTCGAACTCCGCTTTTTTGCTACAAATTTCACTTTTTTTGTTAATCCTATTAATTTGCCTCTTCTTTACTTCTTCATCGCTTTATTTCTTTCCATCGACATTATCACCGCACCACGAATGATTCGCCATCTATACAGCGATCTTGAACGACGAATGCAGGGTAACTCTCTCCATCTTGGCCTTATCATGGCTAACATTTACAATTTGCATCACTGGATGGACTTTTTGTTGGATTAGGGATTGGACGCAAGCACTTTTCCAAAAAAGATTCTGCCATTGCACTGCTAAACATTACTATTTGTCTGCCTACTTTTCTTTGCTCACTACCACTGACACTTTTGCGCCGCCGACAAACTCTCCCCTCCTACAATCTCTTGGTCATGACGCTAGGTTAGTCAGTCCAAATCCCGTACATTCCTCTATCCCCATATAAATTAAACATAGTCTCATTCAGTCAATAAAATATACTTCAAACCATCTCTCATGACTATCGTCTCAATTCCTGGGGTCATATTTGGGCGAAGGAACCGAGATTCCGCCACTGTTACTCTGACTTGATTTGATTTTGTGTAGACGATAAGGGGTTCACACCGTGTCAAGTATATAGATAAAAGAATCTCACTTTTTGGCTTGACCACTTTATCTTTTGAAGTATATCTACATGAAGCACCGTGTGTTCCTGATATTTTCCAGTTCAGAAAACCAAAAGGCTAGTGATTTTTTCAACCCCCGCTTTTTGGATAAAGGATGAACCATCCCCTATGAAAAGGGATAATGCTACAGACAGCACCACCGGTACAGAACCAATCTGTGTATGCCGAATCTTGCGGCCAATAAGGACTGACATGGCGGGGGACTCTCTGAGTCCCTGACTTGAGTCCCGGGCATAGCTGGGACTTGATTCGAAATGAAGATACAACCGCCCCGCCAGGCACAGGAATGGTCTTACTTTTCTCATCGGGAATCTATCGACATGGCCCTCTCTTCTCCTGGTATCAGGTCCAACAGAAAGACACATATCAACCGCGGCTCGTCAGTCCGTATGACGGGTAACGTGGATCAAATGCGGCGCCATGGCCGATGGAACATCATAACGATAAACGGCGCATATCTCACCAACCTTCCAAGAGAATTAGTGCGATCAATGGCAGGTTTTCCCACATATGGCCGATTCTTTTATATTGCACGTGCCACCCTTAACCCACCTACCAGCCTCTGCAAAAAGTTGTTCCCGGCGATCGGCGAATGACATGACCGACTGGCGGCGAAAGAACTCAGTCCTGGAAATCACATTCAACCTACCGTCGCTGAAAATGCATTTGTACAGGTGATTATGATGTTCAGGAAGACTTGTATACAAGGTTCGGTGCTCATGATGTATTTCCACCCCTGCTATCCCATTTGACAACATTCAATCTTCTCTGATCCAGCCTATTTGTCATTCAAAAGGTAAGTCCACATCATAGCATGAGAATGTAGTAGCATGCTTGCTCTGATATGTTAAGGATATGCAGCAAATTGAAGCTCAGGAACACGATTCTGCCCACACACACCTCCAACAATGTGTGTCTATGCACTCTAGATTTTAAACCCCGATTGGCTATAAGATTTTGTTTTTGCCCATCCTATTATTTTGCTCCTTCTTCCCTTCGTCATTACTTTTCTGCCTCCATTGTCATTCTCTTTACTCCACGACGTCGAACGAACGAACGAACGAGCAAACGAGCAAACGAACGAACGAACGAACGGTAACTCTCCTCTTCTCACGTCGTGTTCATCTTTTGCTTACCATTACTAACTTTTTGCCTTTTGCATCGTTCCTCTTTCTTTTGACACCAGATCGGCTACGACGATGACGACGGCAATAGGGACGACGACGATGCTAATGGCGACTCCATCACTCCTTCATGTCGCTCAAAAAGGCACTTTTAAAATTTTTAAATGTAAAAAACATGGGGAAACCCTCGCAATTTTTTTTTAGGTGCACTCCCATTCCATTGTAGAATCTCGT
>LT554760.1:231458-249942 GCA_900079185.1 Absidia glauca
TGCTATGGTTTCTATAAAGAGAGAGAGAGGAGAATCTTATTCAATAATGTAGAAAGATCATTAAAAAGAAAGAGAGAGAAGAAAGAGTTGCGTAAAGAGGAAAAATAGAATGGGGTCTTTGCAATGAAACCTAAATTTCAAACCCCGCTGTTTGTTTGTTTCTTGGCTCATGATTTTCACCGAAACTGTGTAAAAAGTGATCATCAACAGCATTGAACTTCTTCATTGTAAGAGATAGTGAGATGATAGGTGTGTTTTATTGTTGCGAACAATGCTGTGTGGTAAACAGAATCATGCATGACACAGGGAGGTTTCCTTTTTCTGTAAAGTTACCGTGTGAAAATCGAGTGTGGCGGCGTTTGAAATGCTATGCATATCGCTCAAATGAGAGAGGGCAACGATTCATGCCTTTTTATCCTCTTTTAAACGCAACCATTCACTCGTTTGAATCTCTTGTTGGGTGACAACTAGAAAAGACATTATCATATAGTCCTCCTTGAACCCAGCTACGCTCTCTACATTATCACACAGACTGACCAATATGTGGGAGGGAAAGAGTGAGACAACGCTGTTGAGCGGATCAAAATTCGAGCAGCTCTCTTTCTGTCAACGATAATACCCTCTTTGCCCAACATGCGATTACTTTTATATACCACAGGTGCATAACTCTTGAACTTTTGCCTGAAGAGCCCTGAAGCCAGGTGGTAGTGACGGAGTTGAAAATCTTACTAATGCAGACCTTGCGGTTTAAAACACCGCCATACTCGATCCTAGAGAGTCGACTTTCTTATTCTCAACCCTCATGATTCTTTCCTACTACATGTGTTATGGTCCATGCCACGCTTTGCTAACATAAGTGAGCCTAAGAAAACCAAAGGACCTGAACAGTTGGCAAGACTTTTTAAAATTCCGGCACTGGGGAAATTTTGGGCGGCTATGTACAAAGAACGCTTTTTCCTTTCAATGAGCTACTCATTTGTTGTTTGGTTTTTATAATGTACATGGCCTCATTATGGTCATGGGCAAAGAAAAGTTGTATTAGCTTCTACTCGTTTTATGTTTCATGCTGTACACTTCACTTCATCTCTTTTCAAGGTTAGGACTTTGCGCATCGGGTATCATAGTTTGCACACTAAATTTCAAATCCCGATTTGGCTACAAGTATTATTTTTCTGCGCGTCTTCTATTTTTGCTCCTTCTTCCCCTCGTCATTACTTTTTTGCCCCCACATTGTCATTCTCTTTACCCACGACGACAAACGAACGAACGAACGAACGAACGAACGAACGGTAACTCTCCCCTTCTCACGCCATGTTCATCTTTTGCTTACCATTTATAACTTTTTGCCTTTTGCATCGTTCCTCTTTCTTTCGGCACTAGATCGGCTACGACGATGACGACGACAATAGAGACGACGACGATGCCAATGCCGACTCCACCACTGCTTCATGTCGCCCAAAAAGGCCTTTTTTAAAATTTTCAGATGTAAAAAACATGGGGAAACCCGCGCAATTTTTTTTTTTTGTGCACTCACTTTTCCTTTGTAGATTACCAAGCCATTTTACCGATAAAGTGTACTATTCCTTGACCCATTCCCAACGCCTACTACTACTGTTACTTTGGATAACACTGGTATGCTCTCCTCCTCCCTTTTCCTTAGCTCATTACACTAGATTAGTCATTCCATGACAAGCCCTGTATTCACTGCCATCCACTACGGCATGTAGCTTTAGCATAGTCTCATTTAGTCAATAAAAAAACGATTTGAGCTCATCTCCTTGACTTTGTTCTTTTGCATAAGCTTCAGTGACCTTGAAGACTCAGGTGTGTACAAATTTCCCGGTGCGCCAGGCTCTGCCTACGAGTTCGAAAAGGCGGAGTTTTAAATGAAGTGGGGACGGGCGTCCCATGAAGCAACTTTACGATTTCCAGTTGTAAATTTTGAGACAAGTTGCCCTGTTTTTCAAAACCGAGATGTATAACCCATCTTCAAATTTCACATGAAGCAAGATGAAATGTATATCTATCGAAAGGTACCAAAATTGAGGTGTGCCGGTGCCGTATGCTTCTCTGAACACTGCACTGAGCCCGAAAACAGCAACTGATTCCAGTGGCCCAAAAGTCGATCATTCATCTACCAAAACCCAACTTCTTCAGCATCATCCTGTAGATAGTAAGTGCTACTTTTTTCATGTAAAATTTGAGGTAAGTTTTGCCATCTCTTTTACGAGAAAATCCATGCCCAACAAAAAGTGACACTTTCATAGCCCTGTCTTTTTTATCACTGCGAGGTTTGAATCTGCCAGCCACTACAAAGTATAGATACATCACTAGTCTGTCAAACTTTAGCCCCATCACTAACAACACACAGCAAGGTATCATCTATATTCAAAATTCCAATCGTTTTATTTTTATTCACTAAAGCTTGATACAAGTATGATAAGTATAAAGATATAGGGGAGTCTATTTGCGGTAGAATTGACGTTTGAAGTGGAACCAGAGAGACAGGACGCCACGGTCAAAAGTACACTTGAACCCCTTCTTGTGGGAGTATTCCCATTCCCTTTTGACGATACGGAAAGCGATATCCTAAACATGAACCGGTCAGTATATAGGTGCATACGAGTGTGTAGAGGGGGGGGGGACTTACTTCGTAGGGAGGCCCAGCTTTGAAACGAATCAGCACTGTGTCAGGAGATTCAGGGTCCTTTTCGATAAAGTAGGTGGGAGCTTGAGATTTGTCGATCAAGTCAGGATAAAACACATTGAATCTGCAATAAAAGACGGGTGAGTAAAAGTGACATTTTGGCAGCGAAATGGAGTGTACTTACTTGTACCCTTGGACAACTACGAAGTGGTGTGAAAAAAGAGAGAGTGAGAAGACATGTTGTCATTTCATAGATGATTGGGGAGGGGTATGTACCTTTTGGTGGAGGATTATCAAAGTCGTAATGTGTTTGATTGTACTTGTTCCATTCATAACCAGTATGCACACGATTGAAGTAGCGGGGTTTGCGTGGACGGTATTTGTCTTGCCAGAGGTAAGTCTAGTGATGATAAAGGCCTGTTAGTGTCACCGATCATGCATATATCAAGACAAAGGGGCATACCTGTTTCGCCAATTCAGCTTCGATGTTGAATACCGCTTCTTCTTCATCATCGATACCATTGGCCTTCTCCCGTTCATACAAGGCAGAGGAGGCGATGGATCCATCCACGGCATCTTCTTGCTTGGGTGCTTCTTCTTTGATTTTCGGTTTGATGGGTATGATCTTTGTTGCCAGCACCTTTCGCCGAAGTTCGACCTAGGTTAATTCAAGTAGAGTGAGCAGCTTTTCTAATGACCGAGCCTTTTATACTTTTCTATTACCAGCTTTTTCATATCTTCAATGGGGTCCAAGATGGGTACCTGAGCCATATCAGACTTGGAGACTTGTTCCATAGGTTCAGGGCTCATACCACGTTCATAGGGCACAACCGCCGCTCCAATTGCCTGCTGATGGTCTTGATCCATGAATGCTCTGTCTTGTTGTTCAGCCAGTACCTGATCCACAGCTTCAGCGGCAATACCTTCATCGGGTCCAACGCCTTGTCCTTCGACTTCAGTAGCTTGCATCGATAAGACCGCACCAAGTTCTTCTTGTACCTTGCGGGCTTCGTCCAGTTGCTTGTTGCGGAGTTGTTGAAGTCGTCTTGCCAACATGCCTTGATGCATGGTAGAGAGTCTAGCTTTAGCCTTGTACACCACCAGCTCCTTGAGTAAGTTTTCCCAGTATTCAACGTCAATTGGTTCATTGGAATCCAGTTTGGCTGTGATTTGTTTCTGAAGCACCAACAACTGTTCGTAGGTTTTGCCTTGTAACACCCGCTGAATGTCCGCATTGACCGCCCCAACGACACCAGTAGATGCCCGTGTGTTGTCTGCTTGTAGTTTATCCAACTTGTCAGTGGCCACGATCATCATTGCACGCCAAAAGTCCAAGGTTGCCTCGTTCTTTTCTAGTCCAAGATGCATGTCAATATCCCGTTCGAGTTCTTCGGTATCTTCTAATGATAATGACTGGCAAAAGACGAGTCAGTTAAGCTTTCATTTTCAGAGACAATGGGTTAACTTACGTCGAAGATAGTGTATGGTTCTTCCAAATCGATTTCCAGTTCGACATCATCTTCAATCATATCAGGTTCGTTCGCCAATCGTAGATTCATTGCCAGTATATCAATAGGTTTGGCCCGTCCTTCCTTGATTCGAATTTCCGCCCGGCGTTTTGCTTGTTCCAGATGGAACTACATGAATGATGATATGAGTGCCTGTTCCATGTGATATACTAGTACCCATAGACTTACTTCTTCTTCTTTAGCATGCCAATCGCCCATCTGAGCAAGTTCAGCTTCACGTTGTTTCCGTTCCATTTCTTCTTCCCGTTCCTTGCGTTCCAGTTCCCGTTCAGCCCTTCGTTTGTTGAGTTTGGCGAGTTCTTCATCGGCTTCGCGCTTACGATCCCGTTCCCGTTGTTCCAGTTCCGAGGCGCTTAGTCCAAAGTCCTTGCGATCACGTTGCTTCTTCTTGCCCCATACAAACTTGGATTCCAGGTTGATATCATTGAACGGATTGTTGACGTTGGAGTAGCCGAGTTGATCCAGAGTAGGTCGAGAGCTGGGTATGTTGTCATCCAAGTCCATGTTTCCATCTTCGTTGTCACCTCGATGCTCCCGTTTGGCCTTTTTGTGCTTCTTTTCCTTCTTCTTGCCATCTCGTCGTTCTCTGGATCGTTCTTCTGGTGATTCTGATCGATGTCGGTGTCTACCATGGTGCAAGTAACAATCAAGGGTTAGTCCTTTCCTTTGCATTTGTATTCACCGAGCGAGTCCTTACTTCTTTCTTCTATGATCACCGCTGTCTCTTTCGCTTCTACTGTGTCGATCTCGACGGCTGCTTCTGTCTGGTGATCGAGCCATAGGGTTGAGGGTGTAAAATGTTAAAGGTGAAAGAAGAAGAGATGCTGCGCTGTCTTTCAAAACAAACATAAGAGACAAAATGGCGGCGTTTGAATTTAAGCTCAACTCAACTTTGCGGGTCCGCGGACGAATGCTGGTCATCTCTCCACCGAAACTGTACAGACACTACTACTAGGGTGTATCTAAATCTAATTGTTACCCTTTTATTTATCCACCTAGACTCTATACGAGTCAAGAAACTGCCACCTACCACAGACACAAATCCATGAGGAGGAGAATGGAGTGATCGTGATTATCTTGCATAATTTTCAAGCGGAGGTTTAAAATATAATTTTTCGCAAACCCCTCCCAGAAATCGCAATGTGCATCTTTCTCTCCCTCTCTTCTTCTTTGAACCATGGCTACATCAAAGCGCAAAAGAACGCAAGGTTTGTATTACATACAAAAGTTACAATGCATGTTTCTCTAACAAGACTTATTATTACCATTGCTTATGAGTAGATTCTCCGCCAACAGTGACAACAAAGCGACGACATCCTCAACGGCAAGCTGCTGTTGCTGCTGCGGCCCATCGTCTAGCCCGTCGACGTGCTGCATCGGAGGACAGTGACTTTGCAAGCGACTCATCCGTCTCAGACCAACAATACAATACCGGCTCGAGCGAATCTGACCGTGATACGGAGGAAGACGAAAACGACGACGACAGTGGAAGCGAACAGGATACGAACACCAAGACGAAACCCTCGAAAAGAAGCCACCAAGGCGACAAGAGTGAACAACGAGACCACCAAAGCGACAAGAATGCACGACAAAAGAAGCCCGACAACAGCGCTGAAGACAATGAAAACACAACTGGCGACACGGTGGTTACGTCGGATCACTTCCAACCGCCGACTATCACTGTACCTCAACCCAAAAACAGCCCTTTTGCCGACGCCATCTCGCCTTCCTCGATGATTTTCATGGCCTCTTTGATGGTCAACAACGACCGCACGTTTATGAAGCTCCACGAGGTAAGATGAAGCAGAACCTATGACAAGACTAACCGTTAGCTCTGATAGGATCAATGGCAGGCAACACGCAAGGATTTTATGGACTTTGTCGATCTCTTGGCCAAGGAACTCCATGCGCTGGACAACACCGTCCTTGTTCAGCCTGCGAAAGATGCCATCTATCGTCAACAGTAAGTCCTATCAAACACAAACCAGCACCCACAGCACACTAACTTGATTCGTTTTTTTAAAGCCGTGATTTGCGATTCACCTCCGACCGAATCCCCTACAAGTGCACTCTCCGGGCCTCATTCACTCGAGAAGGCAAGAAATCCCCCTTACCAGGCTACCATATCTCTTTGAAACCTGGCAACGAATCAAGAATCGCCGTCGGCATCTTCCAACCCGACACAACTTTGAAACAGCGGATGCGATCTGGGATCATACGACAAGGCGATCTCCTGCGAGAGGCGCTTTCCACAGATACGGTAAAGGAGATCTTTGGCGACGTTGGCATTGCTCTTCTGAATGATCAAGATCGACTCAAGGTGGCGCCCAAAGGAATCGACAAGACCCACCCCGAGATCGAACTTCTCCGATTCAACTCGCTCTTTGTGACCAAAAGGTTGGATGATCTGGATGTCGTCTCGGAAGGCTTTTTGGACAAGATCTTGGATGTATTCGAGGCCCTCTTGCCCTTTGTAACCGTCCTGAATGCTTGGATCGCCTGATTGGACACACACCTATGCCTTTTAACATAGATTTTTGTAGTTGGACCTTTATCCTTAGTAATGTAGATAACTGTAAATAAAGTATAAAGAAGTGTGCATGCGATGTAAAAAGGGGCTTGGTATGGGCGCAGAAGGGGGACAAATGTGTGTTGGAATGGATTTCCTCGTACCACGTTAGTTTAAATCTGTATAATTACACGTTATCATTATCAATCGGCATAAATGTCGAGTCATGGAGATGCTTAAAAGTACGTTTTATTGACTGGACGAGGCCACAAGACCTAATGAGGTGTAGGAGGGCCACTACGGTATGCATGAATGACTAATCTAGGGTAATGACTAATGGAATAAAGAAGGGGAAAGTTATCCTGCTGTGCTAAAGTATCAGTGTTAGCGGGCAAAAGGGAGTAGGCAGACGAGTAGTGATGTTTAGCAGTGCAATGGCCACAGAATCTACATTGGAAGAGTGAGGGCACCTAAAAAATATAGCGACGACTCCCCCCTTTTTATCGTGATCCCTTGAGTCCAATCCCTAATCTAACCACATGTCCATCCAGTCCTGCTGCCAGAGAGCCTATATCCGTTG
This sequence comes from Absidia glauca, assembly GCA_900079185.1. NCBI lineage: Eukaryota > Fungi > Mucoromycota > Mucoromycetes > Mucorales > Cunninghamellaceae > Absidia > Absidia glauca. The sequence continues at coordinate 238,724 of LT554760.1, forward strand.
CCAGCATGTTGAATCTACTGAGAAAAAGAAAAGTAGTGATGCAAAAGGTAAATGTTAGCCATGGTAAGACAAACATGGACCAGATGATGAGAAGGAGAGAGTTACCCTGCGTTCGTCGGTAAAGGTCGTTGTATAGAGAGCGAGTTGTTCGTGGTGTGGTGCCAATGTCGATGGAAAGAAAAAAGTGATGAAGAAGCAAAGAAGGAGCAAAGTTGAGGTGGGCGCAGAAAATTTGAAACTGATATAGCCGCTGCCAGATTTGAATTTTGGCGGGGTTTGAAAATGGGGGAATTCTAGGGGCAGTCCGGACAGAACCAACCTGCGGTATCCTGAATTTTGCTGGCAATAAGGAATTACATGGCGGGGGACTCTCTGAGTTCCTGAACTTCAGTTCCAGTTATAGATGGGACTCAACTTGAAATGAAGATAAAACCGCCCCTGCCCACACACTCCTCCAACAATGGGTGCCTATGCACTTTAGATTTCAAACCCCGATTTGACTACAAGAACTTTTTTATGCTCGTCCTATTATTTTGCTCCTTCTTCCCCTCGTCATTACTTTTTTGCCTCCATTGTCATTCTCTTTACTCCACGACGTCAAACGAACGAACGAACGAGCAAACGGACGAACGAACGGTAACTCTCCTCTTCTCACGTCATGTTCATCTTTTGCTTACCATTACTAACTTTTTGCCTTTTGCATCGTTCCTCTTTCTTTTGGCACTAGATCGGCTACGACGATGACCACGGCAATAGGGACGACGACGATGCTAATGACGACTCCACCACTACTTCATGTCGCCCAAAAAGGCTCTTTTTAAAATTTTCAAATGTAAAAAACATGGGGAAACCCTCGCAATTTTTTTTTAGGTGCACTCCCATTCCAATGTAGAATCTCGTAGTCCAAATTACTAATAAAAGTGCTCCAATTCTTTGCCCATACCCTTCCGCTACTATCACTGATACTTTTACACAACTTGGCCGTCTTTGTCCGCCTCCATTTGCTTGATTTTTACAGTAGCTTAGTCATTCTCATTGTAGCTCGTCGCCATTTACACATGAGCTTAACTCCGGCCTCAAACATAGTCTGTACCATAGCCCATTAAACCTTTTGTACCAATAAAACTTTGTATGTAAGCGAAGATAGACCTTAAGATCACGTACATGTCATTAGATTCATTACAACTAGTAAACCAATGGTGTTGTAAGAGTTGTCAATGATGAGCTACTCATCTGTAGTTTGGTCTTCCTAAAGTACATGGTATTGTCATGGTTATGGATTTGAGAAACGTCTTTCGTGGAATGATTCAAGTAGGCTTTATTGATGGGATATTACTAAAGAGCTGTGGTACAGGCTATGTTTGGAGTCGTAGTTAAGCTAATGTCTAATGGCAACAAGCTATTGTAAAGGAAATGACTAAACTGCTGTAAAAAGTAAGCAAATGGAGGTGGACAAAGACGGCCAAGTTGTGTAAAAGTATCAGTGATAGTAGCGGAAGGGTATAGGCAAAGAATTGGTATACTTTTATTGGTAACTTGGACTACAAGATTCTACAATGGAATGGGAGTGCACCTAAAAAAAAATTGCGAGGGTTTCCCCATGTTTTTTACATTTGAGAATTTTAAAAAGAGCCTTTTTGGGCGACATGAAGCAGTGGTGGAGTCGTCATTAGCATCGTCGTCGTCCCTATTGCCGTGGTCATCGTCGTAGCCGATCTAGTGCCAAAAGAAAGAGAAACGATGCAAAAGGCAAAAAGTTAGTAATGGTAAGCAAAAGATGAACTTGACGTGAGAAGAGGAGAGTTACCGTTCGTTCGTTCGTTTGCTCGTTCGTTCGTTCGTTTGACGTCGCGGAGTAAAGAGAATGACAATGGAGGCAAAAAAGTAATGACGAGGGGAAGAAGGAGCAAAAAAATATGACGGGCAAAAACAAAATCTTATAGCCAATCGGGATTTGAAATCTAGTGCATAGGCACACATTGTTGGAGGAGTGTGTGGGCAGGATCGTGTTCCTGAGCTTCAATTTGCAGCAGACCCCCAACATATCAGAGCGAGCATGCTACTACATTCTCATGCTATGATGTGGACTTACCTTTTAAATGACAAATAGGCTGGATCAGAAAAGATTGGATGTTGCCAAAAGGGATAGCAGGGGTGGAGTTCCATCACGAGCACCAAGTCTTGTATAAAGTCTTCCCGAACATCATGATCACCTGTACAAATGCATTTTCAGCGAACGGTAGGTTGAATAGGCTCGCCAGGACTGAGTTCTTTCGCCGCCAGTCGGTCATGTCATTCGCCGATCGCCGGGAACAACTTCTTGCAGACATTTTCATAGATTGGGTAGACTGGCGGATGTGTGACGAGATCTTTGTCCATACTTGGTCAGGGTGATATAGCTTGCTTGGAGGTGGAGAGCAATTGGATCATTTTTGTAGGAGGATAAGCTTGTCAAAGGGAAGATATAATATGGCACCAGAGGAAGTGTGGAAGTGGATCGGATGCAAGAATGTGTCTGCTGCCAGTTTACAACAGTCGAGTGTATAAAACCAATGTTGAGTGGAAACTGAACCAAGTTTAGGGAGCAGTTCAATCATTTTTTTTATATCTTCGTCTATAAACACCGTTCTTCAGGTACCATTCTTTTTGGGCGCTCAGTTCTGGTCTATTTTGAAATTCTGACTTTCTTTGGACCTGCCCATATGGACCTGCCCCTAGAGTTCCCCTTGAAAATGTGTGAGTTTTTAAAAACCGTTGGCCTCCCAACTTGAACTTTTTGTAACTAGGTGCCCTATTTCTCAGAACTGAGATGGATAACCCACCTTCAAATTCCACATGAAACAATATACAGCACATATCTATCGTACAGTACTTAAGGAAATTACCACCTATGCTGTATGCTTCTGTGAACACTGTACAGAGCCTCAAAACTGCGACCGATTTGGGAGAAGCGGTGAGCCGCAATTTACTCAGGACATTTAAACAACCTTTGGATGGTTCGATAGGTATAGATAGATAGGATGTGCATATTTATACGTGTGCAATTTGAAGGTGGGTTGTTAACTTCGTTCACAAATAAATCAGTGTCCAAAAAAAAAAGTGGCACTTTTCAGGATGATGGACCGTCCTTTTTTCAGATGGCGGGATTTGAATTGGGTGGCACACATATCGATAGTCTATAGGACAGCATTTATGAGTGATGACTATCAGTGTGGTATAAAGTAGGTGTACATTCGTCTATAATAAATTAATATCCTAGGTGGGTATATAGTTCGATTAGTTCCCTTGACAGCAGTTGTCGGAATTGGGAGTGTATGTTCTGCCGAGTTCTGCCCTTTGGCGTATAAAAGAAAGATCAGACAGATGTTTCAAACCCCGCCTTTCTTCCTTTTTCTTTCCCTTCTACATAATAATGGTATGTGAAGCCGAAAGAGTTGCTAGAATGTGTGGAAGTAACTAACTTTTTCACCCTATTACTGATAGTCATCCCATAGAAATGCTTCTCAAGAAGACAGGGTCAGGCTGTTGATGGACTTTACAAACTCTACGTAAGTGACTTGGACCCCATGGCAAAACAAACAATCATAAGGACACACGGGCATCGTCGATGCTTACAAGGTGCTAAACTTAACTGCTTATGCCTACTAGGTCTAGGGAAGCTCAATGGCTGCTACGTAGTGCAAACGGGGATATTAATACTGCTCTGAACCTGTTTTATGAACAATCATCAACACGTGCACCACAGACAACAGGCAACCCGGTCAATGCCAGGGCCATTCAAAGGCTCTTTGACGAGTATGAAGGTACGTGATGCTGGTTGCTCGATATGAAGGAGCGTTTGCAACGGAACTTGGGAGGCTAGAGGAATGGGAAAGCTTTAGCATCAAGTCCACTGTTAACTTTTGATACTTTTTCGACTCTAGACCCTGACAAGAAGGACTGTATTACCGTGGATGGAACGATGAAGTTATGTCAAGATCTTGGTATCGATCCCACTCAACTAGACTTTTTATTGGTATCTTATCACCTAGGATCGAAACAAATGGGGGAATTTACTCGTCAACCCTTTGTCGATGGTTGTGTGGCATTAGAATGTTACTCCGTAGATCAGCTGAAACAGTCCTTGGCAACCACCTTCACGAATGACCTACAAGACCCCGTCTACTTTAGAAAGGTCTACAACTATGCATTTTTGTTTGGAAAGCAGACTGGGCAAAAGAATCTTGGTAAGATGGATTGGAGTGGAGCAAATGAAATGGGATGGCTTTACCAACCGTGCTTGTCATGTCTTGTCTTTGGGCTTTTAGCTTTGGATGCTGCAGTAGAACTATGGAAACTGCTACTGACTGGAAGATTTAACCTTTTGGGACAATGGGTCAAATTCTTAGAGGTAATAGTTGACTTCTATCACTATGGCAACACGTTGACATCTCGGGTCATTTTTTTACTCTTCAGGAAAAACATCGAAAGGCGATTTCTCGGGACACCTGGAATCTAGTAAGCATATACCACCATCTATCCCGATACAAGACTAACGAACCATCTTTTCTTTCTAGTTCCTGGACTTTGCCTCTCAAGCAAACTTTGACGTTGATACCCATGATGCTGAAGGTGCCTGGCCTATTTTGATCGATGAAGTAAGTCCATCATACAATGTATAAGACCGGTGACTAATTGCAATGCGCTTACTGCTTTTCTCTACTAGTTTGTAGAATACTTAAAGACATCAGAGCCTGAACTCCCTCAATAAAAAGTAGTGGTTGGATCAACGATCTCTCTACACCATGTCATGCCAATTTAAAACTCCGATCACCACTTATCTTTGGAACTTTTGTCTTTTTGATCAAATCTCTCCTTCTTCTTCTTCTCCACTTTTACCCTTCTTTGTATCCCCTCATTCTTTGCTATCTCACCCCAAATTGAATACGGTTTGAAATACTTCTTTATTGGTGACCCTTGTAGTAGAATCCACCCTATATCAATCTGAAACACTTTAGTAGTGCGCCCCCTTCATACAAACACGTACCGCCCTTTAACCAAGCAGCATAGACCACTTGGCCTTTAACCATAGGTAAAAAGCTCAATGGGGCGATATATCCGGGGGAGAGGGGCAGGGTGGGCATAATCTTTCTTCTTTTGGAAGGTTTATCAGGGATTGACATAACGCGGCTGGGTGGGTCATACATAGCTCTAACTTTCCTTCTCATTAGCAAACGACTGACAGGTTCGGCATATACAGCATGTCTCTGGAGATCCAACCTGATGAACAACGGCCGCTAACTCAAGCTGAAGAAGAAGAAATGAGCTCCGCCCTCATTGCAAGATTGTTGGCCCAAGATGGTATGGGTGGGAGCGATCACTATTCGACATACGACAACGCAAGTTACTATTACGACACCCGCCACGAAGCTGACAACGGTTACGACGACGGAAGTGGCGATTATGCACCTCAACGAAACAAAAAGGCGAAGAAGCCAAAGGCCAAGAAAAAAGAACGTTAGTATAACGCGATGAAAGGCGATGAAACATGATCTAACCTTCTACTGTATCTTTAGGGCAACAACGCAGTGGGAAACGAAAAGACCCGCCAACTGACATCGATACCCCCTCTGTTACTACCACATCAATTGTCAGGGACGCCGAACCCGTGGAACTCAACGAAAACAGTCCTCGTAACCCAGTGGACGTCAAGAAAGTCAAGAAAATCAAGAAGCCTCTTCCTCCCGGATGCAACACAGGTGCCTACACAGAGAACGAAGAAGCCTTATTCTTGGAAGGATTGGAGTTGCATGGACGAAGCTGGAATGATGTAAGTGCCAAAGCAGGTGGTTATTGACATCTCTCTAAACTGCATTTCTTCATTCTCATCTATTTTTATAGCTTGCAAAACATATGGGTACCCGGGATCCTCACTCTATCAGAAGCCATGCCCAAAAACACTTCATCAAGCTGTTTCGAGATAGTTTGCCTCTGCCAGACAAGGTAATACGATAAATGAGAATAGCGTTATATAGCACACACGGCACTTACTCTGATAGCTTTGTTACATAGGTTAAAGAAAGCGGCGAAGGTTTCACTCTCTCTGGGAAACCATTGGATCCAGAATCTGCTGCCGCCAAACCCTATTTGAACCGCTCTACTGTCAAGACTGCCACCAAAAGCACTTCACACCAACACCCCTCTTATACAAGCCCCTCTAACAGTAAGGATGATATCGCCAAAAAGGACGACGCAAATCAAGTTGGTCTTATGGACAACGGGAATATGGCGGAATTGAATATCGGAGGCCTTACTTTGATACCCACCATCGAAGCGTCGCCAGTCTCGACGACCCCAAACAACAAATACAAGTCCTCACCAGCGTAAGAACGTAATAATATAGGGAGATTGCTTTGGTGATGCTAATTGTCTCTTTGTTTCATTAGGGTACAAAGGCCAGTGACAGGGAAAGACGATGGGTGCACAAATCATGCATCATACAAACTCCGACTTTCTCCCGGCGCAATCCCAGCACCTACGACGAACGAAAGGTAAATAAGGAGGATCATCACCTATTCAGTCTATCTAACACGGATCTCTCCTCGGGTGCATTTTAGTGATTTTTCTCAACTGATGGCAGGTGAATCTTGCATTGCAAAGCCAAGCTCGTCCTTCAAACTGACAGTCCATTCGAACGCTCTACTAACGATGGACCTCCACGCCCATTTGACAACCGATGATATCTCCGGGATTTTAGCTGGTGAATGGGATAAGGCAACGCAACGTAGGTTTATTACAATATGAAGAATCATGGAGCTAATGTAAGGAACTCTCATTTCTAGGTATCCTGGTGAAAGAGGCTTATCCATGTACTCCTCAAGGCAACATAAACGTCGAAATGGAATCCATCAGGACCTTGGAAACTCGTCGTTCGATCCAAGCAAAGAAACTGGCCGTTGTTGGTTGGTATCACTCCCACCCTGTGTGCACTCCAAGTCTGACTGAGTTCCAAACTCATCACCGGTCTGAAATCTGGGCTCGAGGCGAATGTCCCTCCTTTGACACCATTACTTCAGCACTTGATAACATCAACAGCACTCGAGAAATAAATGACAACAACAACAGTACAGCACTATGCTCGCCGGAAACACCCTTGCCATCGGGCCCATTTGTTGGCGCTATCCTAAGCCCTTATGATTCCACCCCTCCGACAGCCCATACATCCCCGATCGATTGGTTCAGCATTGGAAATAATGGGGAAACGCAAAATCAACTGATGTACGATCTCCACAAAGACACAGGACTTTCTATCGAAGAAGAAACTCGACTTGTAAGTACATCCAATGATACCCTACCCACTCTTCGTCCTGCTTATATTCTCTTCTTCTGTAGCTGCATTTACCCGCTGACTACAAATCTTTTTCGAAAAAGGTGAACTTTTGTGAATACTGGCGGCTCGATTCTCAAGAAACCAAGTTGGAAAAACTGATCAAGAGTCTGTGTGTAAGGATGCCATGGCTACCAGCAAACAACATACATAATGTCGGCGACAGGATGACTGCATTATCAAGCACTGACACTTTTATGGAAGAACATCGTTTGGATGGTGGTGGATTGGATACCTTTTTACAAAAGATGCAGGCGACACTGAAGGATTGGTAGTTTAGTACTTAGGAATATCTGTTTAGTAGCATGTGTGCTTACTGTATATGAATAAACGTAGGCGACTATTCGCTTCTTTTTTTTTTAATTGTAATACGGGTCCGTTGTGTGATATACTGATTCTTTATGCTTGAACATAAAAGTATGAAAGTATGAATAGTATGTACTACTTGTTCTACTTGTTTAGCTAGTCGAGCCTCTTCAAGTATCTCAAAATCTAACCGTTAATTGCGATGATGTCCCACTCTTGGTTTTTGCCCAAGCAGATCAACTTGCTTCTCTCTACTGGTACATTGTCAATGAGAGGCGGGAAGGCTGCAAATGTCTGTACTGTACAGGACTTACCATCTGCCATATACCATTAGATTTTTACCATTGGATCATCCAAATGAAAATATCTTGTCTGCGTGGTGAGCCACTTTCATTCCTACGCCTTGACCTAAGCAGAGTGCATCTTGATTTAGGCATGGCGGGGTTTGAAAGTCTATAAGTACCACATTTCCCTCACATCTTTTATTTTTGCTTCTTCTTCGTTGACCCCATCCTGAAGCTCCCAATGCTCAAGGTCGACCGAAGCCGCTTGGCTCGATGGCGATTAGTTTGGCTCCCTGGCGGAAAACCGAAGCCCTGTCGCTGTGGATTCAACCTCACGAAGACCCATGTGATCCGTTGCCTCCAACTACACTCTCGCCTCGCGATTGGATGGAAACTGTCCCATGATCCCCTGCCCTTTCTCTTCAATCGCTTCCCATCATCACCACCTACCAGCCACCGTACCTTCCGCCGCTGGGCACGATCTTGGCCTCTCATCAAGCAGATCCCACTATAGCTGGAATACCTTCAACGCCCAGATCATGCAGAACCCCCCTTCACCGCCAACACCGATGACCCCTTCCTTACTTGGCTCGCCTGTCGTCTACCGCCTGCTCTCCACTCCTCTTCCTGCTCCCCCTGATCCTTTCATTATCTTTCCTCTTCTTCTTTCTTTTCCTTTTTTCTTCTTTTTATCCCCTTGTGCCCTCCATTAGAATAGTCTACCCCATCCCCCTTTCCTTTTTTTTCCTCGCTCTCCATTAGGATTTTTTCAGACCCTCGATTCCCCTTTTTTTGAACCCAGCTGGGCAAATCATGACATCCAAATCAATGTGCCATCAAACAGCAAATAAAAAATCATTCATCTGCTTCTTCTTCGCTTCTTCATCACTTTATTTTTCCCTCGTCATTTACATTGCTCCTCCTTCCTCATCCCTCTCCGACCGAAGGAACGAGCGAACGAACGAACGATTACTCTTCCCTCCTCTCAGCATCTTTTTAATCTTTTAGCTTACCATGACTAGTTTTTTTTTTCCGACATTAAAGCATACTACGACGATGACGACGACGATAACGAAGACGATGACGACGATGACGACTGAGATGTAGGGGGAAAAAACAAAGCGAAATACGTGAGGACTCTTTCACTTTATTTTTTCGTTATGTAGATTGGAAAAGATTGCTATGGCTAAGAACTGAGACTGACTATTTATACCAAGGATGAAAATTTTTTACTCACTAGCTGATCACCAGTTGTTGGGACGTTTGGATTAGACTGTTCTTCTCGTCACGATCTTTATCCGGGACGAGGGAGTTGGTTCATTGGTTGAATAGACATGAGATGAAGAAGCCACTTGATCCGTTGTCTGTCATTGGCTACACAAGGGCACGGACTTCTTCTTTATCGTCGGATGCTGAAGCTATTGTTCTGACGGACTCTGTACTTTAGATCTGGGAGCCTTTGTTACTGTCAAAGTAGATGGGCCCGTCTATTTATAAAGTCAGACTATGTCCCTGAGTAAAAGGGGCAGCTGTCACTTTTTTAGAAGTCCGTCAAGAAGGTCTTTTAGATCCTGACGAGTGTATGAGCAAAGGTATTGGTGAACCATTGTTTGCTATTCTTTATTTGAGGATGGATGTATGGGATTGTGCATGGATGGACGTACCATCGTGTTAGCGTCGATCAATAGAAAGACCTGTCAAAAGTTGTCGGAGTTATAAATTTCCTTTTTCGATCATCATGCTAAATTTGCATGAATGCTCTTTTATTTCTTTTCTCTTCTTCTCGTTCTTTCCATATCATGTGCTGAGCTCTATGATATGGGTATGATCGATCTTCTATGATGCGTGATACGACAACGACGATGACGACTCGCCCACTGCTTTATATCACCCAGAAAGGCTGTTTTAAAATTTTTATATATGAAAAACAGAGGGGAACCCGTTGAATTTTTTTTTTCGTGCACTCACCTCTTCCATAGTAGATTCCATAGCCATCGCATTACTGAAGTGCACTATTCTCTGGCCTAATCCCTGCTTTCATCTCCACAGACACTTTGGTACCGTTGGCCTGCTCTCCCCTCCTCCATTCCCAACGCCACTACACTACATTAGCTACTTCACGGCAAGTTAATCCCGCCCCTACACTTAGACATGTCGCTTAATTATAGTCTCGTTCGCTCAATAAAGCATACTTGTCTCTTTCTCCATATGGCTTTTACTCTTCTCCTGCTATAGTAGCCTTACTCCGCTATTTGATACCTTTTAGCAACCACCACATCTAGTATTAGTGTAAAAGATAAAAAGGGGACGAAAACAAATAAGCGAGGACTCTTATTTATTATCTGAATGAGGTTTCTTAGTAGATGAAAAGGTCCGCACTTTTTTAAACTAAAGGGGGAACATGATTTAACCGTGAGAATGACAGACTTGACAGGCTCATCTTTTACGTGTGTGGGAATGGTGGGTTATCATTTCATAAAAGGTCTTTGTTTGCTTTGTAAGAGATACTTGATATGGTTGTGTGGGAATGATAACCTTATGTAAGGGAGGTAACCGCTTAAATCGGTGAGTGATGTTCATTCCGCTTTCAGCATGAACTTCTGTTGTATCAAGATATAATGAGTAGGAGCGATCAATAAAAGAACTGTCAAAGATGACAGGATGGGAGGAGTAGAATTGTAATCTTGCATGAATTGAGCATTCGAACTCCGATAGATCAGATAAAAAAGTGATCTCGGTCAAGAGATTAGCTATCTCGGACTGACGAGATCCCAGATCAAAATGATAAGCCCAAGATCATCAGATGTGAATCACCGGGGCTCCATACATCCCAGGTGAATAACACAATATACCCTTACTCACCATACCACTTCTCATACCATGTAATCCCTAGTAGAAACCATCCTTCGGTATAAATAGAAAGTACAAATGCAAACATTGATAAAACCATCCAACAGTCTCATCGAATCTCTTCGTCTTCACTTTTTTACTTTCACTTCACCTTTCATTCTATCAACAACCAATAACACCGCAACTTCCTTTTCTCGATGCGGAGTTCAACTCGAATTTAACCTTCTCGAGGAAGCAGAAAAGGTCGGAGTTGGAAATTGGTTTTTCCGTTCCTTAATTCTGACAGCTCGATTACAGCTTGATGACAGCTGTGGATTTGTGATAAATGGGTAGGTTTGTAATAATGGGGACAAGAAAAAAGTACTTTTTGAGACTGAACTTTATTCTTGTTAGAAGTGTGTAGGAATACAAAG
>LT554760.1:308006-319382 GCA_900079185.1 Absidia glauca
CCACCCATTCCATTGTAGAATCTCGTAGTCCAAATTACTAATAAAAGTATACCAATTCTTTGCCCATACCCTTCCGATACTATCACTGATACTTTTACACAGCTTGGCCGTCTTTGTCCATCTCCATTTGCCTGGTTTTTACAGCAGGCTAGTCATTCCCATCACAACTCGTCGCCATTAACACATTAGCCTAACTACAGCCTCAAACATAGTCTGTAACATAGTCCCTTACCTATTACATCAATAAAGCCTACTTGAACATACCTACAAAGGTCTACTCTACCCCAAATAGTAAACCAATCATAATTTGGGAGTTGTCAATGATGAACTACTCATCTGTAGTGTGGTCTCTATAAAGTACATAATCTTGTTATGGCCATCGATTAGAGAAAAGTCTTTTGGAGAATGTTTCAAGGAAGCTTTATTAATGCAAGAGGGTTAAATGGCTATGGTACAGACTATTTTTGAGGCTGTAGTTAGGCTATTGTGTTAATGGCAACGAGTTGTAATGGGAATGACTAGACTGTTGTAAAAACCAAGCAAATGGAGATGGCCAAAGACGGCCAAGCTGTGTAAAAGTATCAGTGATAGTATCGGAAGGGTATGGGCAAAGAATTGGTATACTTTTATTAGTAATTTGGACTACGAGATTCTACAATGGAATGGGTGGGCACCTAAAAAAAAATTGCGAGGGTTTCCCCATGTTTTTTACATTTGAAAATTTTAAAAAGAGCCTTTTTGGGCGACATGAAGCAGTGGTGGAGTCATCATTAGCATCGTCGTTGTCCCTATTGCCGTCGTCATCGTCGTAGCCGATCTAGTGTCAAAAGAAAGAGGAACGATGCAAAAGGCAAAAAGTTAGTAATGGTAAGCAAAAGATGAGCATGACGTGAGAAGAGGAGAGTTACCGTTCGTTCGTTCGTTTTCTCGTCCGTTCGTTCGTTTGTCGCCGTGGAGTAAAGAGAATGACAATGGGAGGCAAAAAAGTAATGACGAGGGGAAGAAGGAGCAAAGTAAAGGACGGGCAAAAAGTTCTTATAATAGGGCCCTTGACGGAGTGTAAATATCTTTTTAAGCATTCAAACGCCGCCTTCCTCCCCCTTTATTTCAGGACGGATCCTGGAAGTTTTTTGTTCTTCTTCTTTTCTCTCTCATTGAAACCGACATTATGTTGAATCCAGCACGATGGTTGACCCAACTGACAACAAAGAGGCGCTCGACAAATTGATAGACACCCATACTTGATACATTCAAGGTGACATTGTAAGTGAGCGACCCATTGTGAATCCAATCAACCACTTTTTAACGCAACTCTTTGTCTCTTTTATTGGATACCGACTTTTGGTGCCATGCTAAATCCGATGGAACGGATCTCGGAGGACCAGTTCTCCGCAGTTATTTGTGTCACCGTCAGGTATATCAGCCCCTCGACGATTTTCCGCCTTCCTCTTCTCTTATCTCTCTCTTAATTTTTACCCATGGATCCAACGTTTAGTATTCGCCTGTGCAAAGATGTTGATGAAGCGTGCCAGTACTTTTTGACGTGGCCAATACGGGAAGGATGGAACCATTCGACGGATGATGAAGAGGTGCGTCAAGTTTTCTACCCCTGCGACCCCTCTGGCTTTTTGTTGGGCACGGTCAAGGACTCGGATGGTGTAGAAACCGTGGTGGGATGCATCTTGGCTCTTAAACACACGGATGCCCTGGCATGGATCGGGTGCTTTATCGTGGCTGACTCGCACCGTGGAAAAGGGTATGGCGGCAAGATCTTCCAACGTGGGATGGACCATCTTGAAGGCTGTCAGTATATTGGGTTGGACGCCAAGGTGGAAAAGGTCGCTTCTTATGAACGGGTGGGATTCAAACGATCGGGGGGCTGGATGGGCAAGACGTACCGCGGCGATATGGTCAAGGATGTCCTGGAGAAATTGGATCCCGAAGATTATCATGACGTCAAGGTGATGGACTGGACAGACGACGACACGGCGGATCAGGTGGCCCAGGTGGATCGACGGGCGACGGGATACTACCGACCCGACTTTTGGAAATACTGGATCAAGATGCATACAGGAACGTCCAAGAATGGGGATTGTGCAAAGGATCATGGCCGGCATGTCGCCAAAGTGCTGGGTCAGGACGGTAAAGTCGCTCACTTTGCTTCTATTCGTCCGGCGGTCAAGGGATTTCTCATCACGCTTTATGCCGGGGATATCCATGTGGCGGAGGCTCTTTTACGGTATTTGGTGCAGTGGGTCGTCAATCGCTCTTCCTCGCCTGGGTGGTTGTTGCCGAAGAATCACTGGATGGTCGTCAATGGAAATGCCTGTGCCAGTAATCCTCATTCCCTTGCGTTGTTTGAAAACCTTAACTTTGAATGGGTTTCTACTCGCGAAAGGATGTACCGTGATGCCTATCCCACTGGTAATTCCTTGGAGCTCTTCAGCGTCGCTTCTTTGACTGTTGGTTAGGTTATAGTTATAGTTATAGTTTAGATTTAGCTTGTCTTTTGTTTGTTTGTCAAGATTACATTAAAAAGTGTATACTACCATAGTGACTCACGTTTCAACTCTGATCGTCTTTCAAGTGTTTCCTTTTTGATTTGTCAAACTACCGACATATGCGGCATATCAGTGAAACTTTTGAAGCTCCGACATTTGGAAAAAGGTCAGGCCATCCCTCATGAAAAATTGCCATTTTTCTTAAACATGGATTTGCTTTCAAGCGAGATAGTCAGCTTGCCTTCAAATTTTGCATGACAAAAGGTATGCTTTCTATATATTGAACGATGTAAAGACTAATGGTGTTCTTGGAAAAACCATTGTTTTTGGGGGCATTCTAGTCAGCCGCTGTTTCACACCTGTGTGTACTGTTGATGGGGGTGCATACGACGTTCGAATAGCTTGGTCTTAATATTATTCGATAGATATAGATTGCATCTTGCTCCATGTAAAATTTGAAGGCAGGTTGTTTATCTGGGGGTTGAGAAAAAGGGCAACACTTTACCAAAAATTGGGGTTCAAAACCGATGAGTTTTTAAACGTAAAATTCAAGTCAAGCATTTGGGCCGCACCCAGTAAATTTTTTTTTTTTGACAAAATCAAGCATTGCTTTTTCACAGATAACAGAGTGGTCATGGTTTTAAGGAGATTTTATTGAGTGGATGAGACTGTGGCAAAGCTACATGACCAAGTAGGGTGGGGATTCCGGAAGTATAGCATGGCATAATATTTGTAGTGTAATGTCCTAAGGAATAAACAAGATGAGAGCTGACTAGCGGTGCCAAAAGTGTCAGTGGTGATGGGCAAAGGGAGTAAGTCCCAAAAAAAAGTATTGCTCCTCAGAAGTGCAATGGCTACAGAATCTACAATGGAATGGGAGTACACCTAAAAAAAATTCCAAAAGTGTTTCGTAATCCCTTGCACCCAATCCCTGGTCTAACCAAATGTCCATCCAGTCCAGGCACCAGAGAGCCGATATCCGTTGCCAACCCATTTGATCGTCTATGAAAAAAAGGAGCAAGGATGCAAAACGCAAATGTTAGTCTTGGTAAGCCAAAGATAGGCAAGACGGTGAGAAGGAGAGAGTTACCCTGCGTTCGTCGTTCAAGGTCACTGTCTAAAGGCCAAGTCGTTGGTGAGACGGTGCTAATGTCAATGGAAAGAAAAAAAGTGATGGGGAAGCAAAGAAGAAGCAAAGAATAGGCAAATGATTGAAGTCTGGTAATTGTATTTTAGGCGCTACCGGAGTTTTAAATCCCACGGACTGATTTTCAGGTACAAGAACTAATACCCATCAGGTCATTCGACCCATGAGATATACATTTTGTTTTTTGTTTTATTGATCAAAAGGGATATAAGTACACTATGTACAACGTTAATGTATAATCTACAACTAAATGAAACCAGCGTCGGTCTTTTTCAGATCCTGGATGTGGCGATTTCGAGCGTTCCTGAGCATGTCTCTTGCAGTTTGGCGGATTCTGACGAGTTCCACAGGGCTTAATTCGATTCGATTCAAGTCAGCAATATCATCCTGAGCGTCATCCATACCACGTATATCGACACCCACCACCGAATCCTTTTCCGCAATGAGGGCCGCCTTTAGCACCGGGTCGACAATCTGATCCAATACCGTAGCGTTGATTTCGTTTCTGGGATTCTCCTTTGGTGGACAAAAGGACATGCGGAGATCACTTCGTGTTTGTAAGGTGCCCAATTGGTTATCTACCACCCGTCTGGTGAAAAGGAAATAGGTTAAAGTTCCGTCCTCTTTGCGCATTACATACTTACTTTGCTATACTTCGTTTATGTGTACCAAGGGCCACAACACGGCTTTCGATAGTTGAGTGGGTCGAAAGACGATAGATAAAGACATGCTTCTTTTGCCCAAACCGATACACTCTTCCAATACTTTGTTCGTCGTGCGAAGGGTTCCAATCTGTATCCATCAAGATCATGCGATTTGCGCTGGTGATGTTGACACCTATCCCACCCGCCTAAACAAACATACGTTCGAACGAATGATATGATTAGAGACTACATCCACCACCCCTTTTCTCTTACCTTGGCGGACAAGAGCATGACTTCAAGTGTGTCGTCTTCATTGAATCGATCGATGATGGGTTGTCGATCCTATACACAAACATCATGAGGTCAGGCACTGTTTTCTCCAAATAGCATGATCAACTTACTGGTTGCGGTGTGGCTCCATCAATCCGAGACACATTGAAATCATTGAATTCCAACATAGTCTGTACGTAGTCTAGCAAAGAAAAAATATTCAGTAACCATACATTTGCCTATCCCTCCCAAACTTACCCAAGCTGATAATACTGTGTGATACAATGATAAGCTTTTCGACCCTGTCTCTACATAATTCAGAGATGGATAAGATGATTCGAATCTTGTGAGAGTGTTCCCAGGCGTCCACGTCCAAGTCTACAAAGATAGGTAGTAAGCAGCTGATCCTATTCTTCCTCCACTTACCTTGTGATGTAAAGACACTGTTTGACCAGTCTCGTAGCTCTTGTTTAGGGTGATCCCGTACAATGGCACATTCATCCACATCAATCACTTCGACACCTTCATTCATGAGTTTTTTCGTACCCAATGTCTTAGTAGTGTTGTTCAGTAGCATCTAAGAAATACGTAGAAAAAGTAAGATCGGGTACCATTCCAATTGTTTTACCTTTTTGAATACAGCAGGATGATTGCACAACGCCCGGAGAACCATCATCTTGAAGAAAAGATCATAGCTGGAGAGCTTTTCCAGGACTTTTGTATACATGTCAAACTGCAACGAGGTCAGGCGGCATGTGATAAAGTACTCGGTCTTGCCAAACAGTTCCTTGTCCAAGATAGCGGAGTCTTCTCTATTGGTTGTCATGGCAATTTATAGTGAATCATCCAGTTCACCATTTTACAATTTGGGTAATTTACCTTTGGATAAGACTGTTCGTTAAAAGTTGCAATGTCAAGAGTTGTGATCGAGCGATATGTCGTACGGAATTTGTAGAGTCGGCATAGACAGCTTCGATGGGTCGGCGGAATGTTGTTTGGAAGTCGGCGTTGTTGCCTAGCAGTCCAGGATAGGCAAAGTCGATCATGCAAAAGTATTCGTTGAGGTTGTTCTGCAGAGGGTATCCAGTGAGACAGATTCTTCTCAAGGTTTTGATCTTCAGCACACGGTCGGTCAGCGTGGTCGCAGCATTCTTGATTCGATGGGCTTCGTCGAGAATCACCAGAGATGGCTTGAGAAGCATCACTTCATAATCCTTGCGTCGGGCGGAGACAAGAAGACTTCGGAATTTGTCGTAGTTCATGAGCATAATCCCACCATCGTTGTACCATCGACGGATGTATTGCACCCGTCTATTGTCGCTGATATTGTTGAGGTCTAGTTCGAATAAAAAAGCCCGTAGTGAGGATCTCTTGTAGTGTGTCCTTTCATCCCTCCCTTACCTGCACTATTAAAGACATGCGAAATGTTGGAGGCCAAATCAGGAGGCACCCATCGGTCGAATTCATTCATCCAGTTCGTGAGAGTAATCAATGGGGCCAAGACCAGGATCCGTTTCGCCTACAATAATGTTCAAGTAAGCACAAAGATCTGGTCCCTTGTTGTCCACTTACATAAACGTCTTTTGGTATATCCGGATTGCCCTTTTCAATCTCGATAAACAAAGTTGTCACAACCACAACCACTTGTAACGTTTTCCCTACACACAGAGCAAACAGGGGTGAGTTCTTCGATCATCCTCTCTCTCGCCCTAATTTTACCTAATCCCATGCAGTGAGCAAGAATACATCCAGTCGACTTTCCCATGAGTTGTTTCCACATGAATTGCACACCCGCAATCTAAAACAAAAGGTCAAATACATGTGAGGAATTGTTGCAGACACCTTTGTTCACGGCAAAAGTTTACTTACCTGATGCTTTTTCAGGTACCGGACAAAGTGAGGATGGATATATATGGGTGCTGAATCATCATGGCCTTCGTTGATAGCGATGCGTGGCAGATCGGCATCAGGGATGGTATCTGTTGCCTGTGGGGTGGTTTCTGATATATGCTGAAGAGGGCGAGGTAGTGGTGACGGTGGCAGATCGAAATCCATGTTTGCAGCCGTGAGGAGAGGAGAATCGTCGATCGCTGCTGGTCTTGGATCTATATCTGTCTCATTTGTCGTGGTGGCCGTTGTTTGGGGCGGTGGTATAGGTGTCTCTGATGTAACAGATGGTGGCGAGTTGACAGGTGCCCGGTTGTCGTGATGTTCATCCTCGTCGTCGTCATCTAGTACAATGATCTCCGTTGTAGATGCAGCTGCTGTTGTCGTCGCCGCTGCTGTTGTCGTCGTTGCTGCTGTCGTCGTCGCTGCTGTTATCGTCGGCCCGGAAGAAAGTGTCAGCGTCGAATGTGCCTTGTCGGTTGTAGAGCCCTTTGATGACTTGCTGCTTATGGAAGTTGATGCTGATTCGTGCGACTTTTGGGCCTGTGATGATGCGCCGCCATCCATCTCCATGTTATCGTTGAAATTTGTGTCCCAAATGTTGTCACCGACGCTGCTTAGGTAATAAAAATCGTTGTCGTTGTCGTAGTCGTCGTCGTAGCTGATGTCGTTGTAGTCGTCGTCGTCGCTTATGTCAATGCATGAGTTGTTTGATTGGTTGCAAATTGGTTGAGTTGGTATCGTATCTGGCGTTGCAATAGGTGGAGGGGAGTCGAGATCCAGCGCCGAGATCCGATTATCGTCACCATTGTCGTTAATAGAGTGTTCTAAGCTGGGGCGATCGGTTGATACTAGTGGCGAGAGCACTTGTTCCTCTCTCGTTGGTGCAGGGGAACTGTTGTCAGTGTGTTGTTCTTCATTCGCTTCGGGTAGTTGTTCCAGAGATGAATCGTTGACTGGAGACTTCGTAGTTGGCGAAGATAGGACGTCGATCGCTGAAGTCGTATCTTGCTGTGCACTGGATCGTTCGTGAGTTGTCGAGCTCGAGGCTGCTATATACGAGTTTGTTGCATCGTTCGCCTGTCGAATAACTTCCCCTATACTGTTTCGTTTTCTACTTGGGTTGGTATCTACGAGGCGCGGCGAAGTTGGAGTCGACAACGTTGCTGGAGGGCCGGATTTGTTCAAGATCCAACTTGGGAAGGGGATAGGTCCTGATTTTACATTGACAGGGTTCAGAATCGATGGCCAGGGAATGTGATGACTAGGTGGTGGACAGGCGTCAGCCTTAGCTTGTTGTGGTGATGGGACCCTAGAGTGCAGTGCTTTCTCTTGTTCATTTTGTTGTTGTGCTGGCTGTTGCTTTCGTTGTTGGCTTTGCGATTGCTGTGGCTGTGGCTGTGGTTGCTGCAGTTCTGATTGTTCCAGTGATTGCAAGCTTTTCTTCCGAGAGCCAAACATTAGACGCACCTTTTTCCGCCTCTGCCCTGTTGATGTTATATAGGTGTTGCTGGACATGAGGAAGAAGAAAAAGAAGGAAAGAAGGAAGCAAAAGAGAAAGTAGAAAAGAATCAAGACAAGATGAGAAAAAATAAAAGCGGAGTTTGAACATCGGAGTTTGAGAAAAAAGAGAGGCTCTGTCTGCAGGAGGGAGACATTTTCAATTCTTTCTTTGCTCTTTTTCCCATTGAAGTAAGGTCATGGTCGCTTCATCCTTTTACTTGGTATCCTTTATAGTCGTTTTACTGCTGCTATCTGAATGTATCTTAGGTCAACATACCACGAGTCCTCGCTTTTCACCTATTCCTCAACCGACATCCTCAGGTGTGTACTGTATCCAAATGGTCTGTCCCTCAGAATCCATTGAAGCATCTTGTCCAGCTGATTGTCACTCAGGATGCAAGACTGTTCCTGATCAATGCTGCCCTCAAAATACTGTTGCGGTTTGTCAAGATGGTGGTAATGGCTCTAGCACTCCTGCGACTACTTTGACGGGGTCCTCTTATGCAACTGGCACTCCGACGACGACGACGACAACAACAGCAACAACAACAACGACAACAGCACAGTCTTCTGGAGCGACTACCTCTCCCAGTCCTTCAGTCACTGGTCCTGTTAATTCCAATTCTGGAGTGAATGTGCGGCCCTCTTTTTACTATAGCATAGGATTAGTCATTATCATTGGTAGTCTTTACATTTAGCATGAATAAAAAGCAGGGTTTGATGTGTCCATTCAAGATCAAAAAGTGTGTGTTTATTAAAGACGCCATGCTATAACCCAGCAAACGACCACTTAGTAATACTACGACTAGGACTAATAGAAACAAGATAAGAAACAAGAGGTCAAATAAAGTGGAATCAAAGGATGGAATACTACTGCTAAAGCTATTGGCAGAAGGAGGGATTTAAAGAGAATCACTGCCATGGGTTCAATGTTGATATGTTGCGGTTGCTTTGCCATTGGTGACTACGGCTGTAATAGCGGACAAAGGGAAGTAGACAAACGATTAGTGATATTTAGCAGTGCAGAGGCTACACAATCTCCGTGGGTTACCCCGTGTTTTCGTAACTACTTGAGTCCAATCCCTAATCTAACCACATGTCCATCTAGTCCTGCGGCCAGAGAGCCTATATTCGTTGTCAACCCATTCGCTCATCTAAGAAAAAGAAGAGTTATGGTGGGGGATGTTAATATTAGCAATGTAAGACAGAGGTGAGAAGGATGCTGAAAAGGAGACTTACCCATGCTGTCGTCGGGATGGGTCGTCATGTATAGTTCGCGTCTGAGGAGGTGCCTTGGCAAAGCCGATGGTAAGAAAAAAGTGAAGGGGAAGGAAAGAAGAAGTAAAGAATAAAAGATTTGTGAAAAAAGTGGAGACTTGTAGCATTATACGCCGACTCAGTCGGGGGTTAAAATGAAATTAATTTTGTTTAAACCCCGACAGATCTTTTTTTTTTTGAACCTGTACGATTTCTATGTGTTAATTTTTGTGGCAAGTTGCCCCTTCTTCAAAATTGAGATGGACAACCCATTTTGAAACTACACATGTTACAAGGCAAAACGTATATCTATCGAAAGATATTAAACATGAAGTATTTATTTGTCGTATGTGTCTGTGAACACTACACTAAGCTCAAAAACAGCGACTGATTCCAACGGCTCCAAAGTTGGTAATTTATTCGTCAAAACCCAGCATTCTCGACATCATTCGGTAGATGAGAAGCACTACTTTTTTCATGTGAAATTTGAGGTGAGGCTTCTCATCTCTTTCACGAGAAAACCCATGTCCAGCAAAAAATGACACTTTTCATGGGGGATGGTCATCCTTTTTTTTTCAAAAAGCGACATTTGAAAAATCCGGCAAGAAAATTTGTGCCTGACTGGAAATGCTTTATTTCAAACTTCGCCTTTTTACCATAAGAATTTAGTGGGTACTATGCTACACTGCTGCAGTTGCTTTTGTTGCTGTTGCTGTGATGACGGTTTATGAAGTGTAGAAGAATGTGAAGTTAAGAAGCCCTGCTGACTATAATAGACCTTCCCATGTGGTTTCTGGTGGCCATATGCTTCTTGATCCTGTGCTTGATCACCCTCGGGCACATCTTCTGCTTCATGGCCATAGACCTCATACTCTTGATCGTAATCTTCTTCATAATCGTCATCATCGTCATCATAGTCGTCGTCATCATCATCCCCTATACTGTCTATTTCTGCTTCCTCTCTGCATTCATCAAACAGGGATACCATATAGTTGAACACATTTTCCCATTCTTTGGACCGCTCCATGTTCTCGGCCAGGACATACATTCGACATTCAAATTCTGGATGATCCAGAATACTACGTCGGTAAGCGGGATCCAATGTGTCTTCGGAGAATTGTAAGATCAGGCCACCCATGCCGATCGGTTGTTCGCTTTGTTCCTCGCTACTTTCGTGATAAGCTTCGAGCAAAGTGTGCAAGGGAATGATATGGAGGGGCGGCCGGGTCTTTGTGTAGCATGATAAAGAGATATCGATCAGAATCGTCCCTCTCCCCCTACTTTGTCTTTTTTTTTTCTTTACCTCTCTGAAATCGAAATCATATAGCTCCAATTGGACTCCTCTTACAACCACCCAGAATCGTTCCAGACGCTAATGTAGAAAATTTTCAAAATTCATGCAAATTATAAACTCCGCTCCCATTTACACCCCTCTTGAAATCTTACCGGTGTAAACGTGCCTCTGACTTGCATGGTGAGGTAATCCTCCATCAGTTTAGAGTTATTGATTATGGTTTGGGAGCGATGGCTTACATATATCCCAAACACCACCAACACTTGATAACTCTGGCCATTACTATGATCCGTAATCACATGGCGCTGGACGTGCTTTTGGGTAGGAGACAAATGGATCTGGAACTGATGCTTCCCCACGCAAATGTCTTGATGCTGTTGCTGAGCTCTGGGGTAGAACAACTGGACACCTGGCCGATGTTGGGCGTAGATGGCCAGGGTGGCATTGCATGAGTCATCAACATCACTAATGGGGTGTGCAAAACCGTCAGTCCGCTTTTGTCTTTTTAAGGGGCCGACACTTACAATAAAAAGGTTTCGTCAAGGTTGGCTTGAACGCTGCTCTTGCCGCACTTTTCACTGGGGGTATAGGCACTGATGCATGTTTCTTCATGGATTTGAACTCCGCAGCGAAACAAGCGAGCTGAACGGGAATGAGTACTGTGGCATGGCTACATTTAGATGTTTTACCTTTTGACGAATCTTGACTTGTGATTTGAAGCACTGTGTATCATCGGCGTTAGTATTACGTTGTAAAAGGACGCATTCACTTACCTCTAAGGTAAAATGTAGCTTTGGGCCTCATATCCTTGGGCTCGGTTGGAGAAGTCAGGGGCGAACTAAAAATAGATTTGAGCATGGACCTTTTTTTTTT
>LT554760.1:327158-339762 GCA_900079185.1 Absidia glauca
TTCTTTTTGTTTGTCTCGTATACTGGACTGTATGGATTATGGGGCCTTTGTAGTGCAATCCCTTTGGTGGTAATTGCAATGCGTGACCATGTAAGCATCAATGTATAAAAAGGTGGTATGTGCATGTATGTCGAATCTAACCCTCTCTTTTTTTTTTCTTCTTAGAACGAAGCGTTGGACCCTCAATGGATTGTCTTTTTGATCATGTAAGTTGGATGATGAAAAACGAATCCTTTTGGCTAACCGTACGATAGAGCCTTCATCTTTGGGTTGACGGTATGCGGCTTCTCCTTAGCACATGGCCAATACATCTTGGTCAATCGAACCACCTTGGAAAGTCTCTCGACCCGCCCTGATCATGTACGTGTAGATTTCGATACCTCGGGACACAACTATGAGGTGGTCACGACTTCGCTTCACGATCGGTTTTGGAATGTCGGCAAAATGGCGAACTGGCAAAGTGTGATGGGCGATCATCCAATCGGCTGGTTTCGTAAGTGACTTTGATACAGTTATACAGAATGAATTGGGGCACTCATGTTACATCTGTTGCTCTAGTGCCTGTTTATCATGGTCTTGGTGATGGCACTGTATACCCCTTCAACGATTCATCTTATCACAAGATCTTAGATCAAGCCAAACAGCAACATGACATGATATAGAATGATACTCCATATACTACTCTTACTACTACTCTTACTACTACCACTACTTTACTACTTTACATAATCCTATCATTCATATAAATTATTGCTTCGGCAGCAGCATGATTGTCGGAGTCTAAATTTTAAGGACGGGCGGGATATCAATCAATAAAAGGTGTCCAGGTTTTCTGTCCTTCCTTCTCCACTCTTTCTTATTTTATCCACTGTCATGTATTATTATCATTTGTATCTGTCTTTATACTCTATAGAACCTACTGATCTTCCTCAAAGCATCTTTGATACACCATTACCTTTACCGTTAGCAAAGGAAGATACCTTGCAACTCTTCGACTGCTATTACCACGGGCTTGATCATGTGGGTTCCTACCGACAATCCACTACAACAGTGGCCGACGACGATTTGGAAAAGCACAATGATCCACAGCTTCAGCAAAATCAACAAAGCGTCGATACTCTACTTGAAATGCATGCACTTCGAATCACTGATTCCGACAATGACCTTGGCGAGGACTCATCAAAAGACAACGCAACGGTGAATGCCACAACGAACCAAAAGACGAACATTAATGGTAACAATGACTTTCGTCTTGGACCTATGGATGTGGAATGTATCGACAGAACCAATCAACAACAACAGCAACAACAGCAACATGGTACCTTGGGCTATGGCATTATCCATTTTTACCGCGACAAACAACCGGCTCTAGATGACCTCATGCCCGATATGCTTGCTGCGATTCCCCCTCCAGATGACATGGGCTCCATCACCTGTACTCTGGCAGTACCTTCTTCCATGACCACTCAAGACTTTTTGACGTTTGTGAAACCGTTTGATGATACCGTGCTCCAATACCGATTTATCAGGTACAGCGATATACTCCCGTCTTCCCGCCCTCCTCCCTTCTAACCACCCTCCTGTCTTTTTTACTTGCTTAAGAGATGTAGCGCCTAACAAGTACATGGTGCTGATGAAATTCAAAGACGTCCAATCAGCCTATCACTACCATCACAAATTCAATGGCCGGCCCTTCCATGGGATGGAACCTGAAATCTGTCACATTGTCTTCCTTGCGTCTGTCACCTGGCTTGCGCACGTCCAACCTCCACCTTACCCTACATTAAAAGATACCCTTCTGGTGGAGCGTGAACAACAACTACCGTCCCAACTATGCGATACGATCGAATTGCCTACTTGTCCTGTCTGTTTGGAACGACTCGATAAAAACGTCACTGGATTGCTGGGGATCAATTGTCAACATTCGTTTGATTGTGGCTGTCTTGGTAAATGGGGTGATGGCAAGTAAGTATCATGAAGAAGAAGGCTACGATGATGACGGGATGTGTGATCTGATCCTCCTTTTTTTTTTTATCAAGTTGTCATATTTGTCGGTTCTCGGAGAAACCTGTCTTGGAAGGGATCGGAAGAGATGTGGTGACGCCCAACAACGAAGACACAAACTACTCAGGTCCAAGAAGAAATCAACAAGGCTGGCTCTTATCTCGACACGCAAATGATGGTCGGCTCTGTTGCTATGTGTGTGGTGAAATGGGCAGTCTATGGATCTGTATGGTGTGTGGTCACATTGGCTGTGGAAGATACCAAGAAGCTCATGCCTACGATCATTATATGGAAACCTGTCATCTATTTGCTTTGGAAATCGACACGCAGCGAGTGTGGGACTATGAAGGGGATGGCTATGTACATCGGCTACTACAAAACACCGTGGATGGCAAACTCGTGGAATTCCCAGGAAGCTCGTCTTCGCTATTGTCCTACCCGCATGGTGATGGATCACAAGAGAAGAATGATATACCTGGATCCTCCTCTTCCTCCTCTAGTCGACCCCCAGGTGACGAACAACATAGTAAATGCAAATACAACGCACGCATGAATCACTCATCAACTTTCAATTTTTACTGCTAACTAGGTAATACCGACAGATCAGGGGCACGCTTAGATGGCTGGTACGGCTATGGAGGATCATCTGCTGCCAATCCAACACGATCAACCAAAACAACACTATCGCCCTCGTCGTCCTCTTCTTCTGCCATGCTGACAAAGCCCAGCCTCTCCCCTCCACCACCCACCAAAGCATCGGCATCTTCAGCTGGATCTAGTCTAATCAACTGCAAAAGTCACGGCAGCGAAGGAAGAGTCACTCACGGATGGTCCGAATCAGCTCATCAGCACGACAAACTCGAAGCCATGTCGATGGAATACACCACCCTCTTGACTTCACAACTGGAATCGCAGCGCATCTATTACGAAGATCAGCTGGATGCCGTGACCCGACAGCTCTCGTATCTCACTGCGCAGAAATCCGACCTCGACAAGCAGCACCAACTAGCCGCCACGCATCATCACCATCTAGCCATCCAATCCACCTCGCTCCAGCATGAAAACGAGACTCTCCAACGCGCTCAGACCCTCTTACAAGGAAAAAGTGATACCTGGAAGGAACAGTATGACGTCGAGCGAAGGAACTGGGAAGAAAAAAAAAAAGTAGGATCAAACACCACAGACAAAAGGACAGGACTTACATTTTTTTCCCATTTGGTAGGTAACAACAGCGCTATCTGACAACAATGCGGCATTAAAGCGAATCCTCGAGGAAAAGCAAACTATGGTGGCGGAGATGAACGAAGAACTACGAGACCTGACATTCTTTGTCGAAGCGCGGAATACGATCCAACAACAGATGCCTGATATGGTGGGTGGTAGCGTGGGTACGGCTCAACGTACGACAGGCAAGTCATCGTCGCAGCATCGTCGTGGTGGGAAGAAAGGGAAAAGGTGATGAATACTTCCTCTTGTTGGACATTATACAATTAGGTTTAGAAATAGGCTTCCCCGTGTTGTAGTTTAGCTCCGTTATATGTGTATAAATAAAGAAAAGGCTGCGTACGTGTGAACTAAATGGAAACTTGGACAAAGTGGGTGGGGGCAATTATGGGAAATGAGCATTACGACAGCTCATTGGCGGAGTTTAAAAATTAACGTTTGCATGAACCGTCTCATTGCATAGAACAGAATGGGGAAATAGGGGTCAAAAGAGGTTCAAGGAGCAGCGCTCAGCCATAGCTTATAAATCAAATCGGCTTTTCGACTCCCTGACGGAATAAGGTTTGCTGTGTTTCAAACTTTGGATTAATAAGCTGGCGCAACATTGCGACATGCACAGATCACGAAAACCTATAAAAGCGTACTTGTCGGGTCAACATTTTTCTTTCTCTCTATCCAATCTCATCTCCATCTTCAAACAAACAACTTTAAAAATGACTCTCAACTCTGTCCAACTTACCTACTTCAACATTGCTGGCAAACCTTGTAAGTCAAATAGAAAAAAAGGGGAGGGGCATCCTCTTTCTAACGACATTTCCTATTGATCTAGCCACTGCTGCTTTGGGTGAAAACATCAACTTGCTCCTCAAAGATGCCGGGGTTGACTATACGTACCGTAGAATCTCGCATGATGAATGGAAAGATATCAAGGAAGATTTGATCAAGAAGAACGTGGCTTGCCCCACCGCGCCCTTCGTTGAAGTGGATGGCAAGATTTTGACAAAGTCGGTGCCCGCCATGCGCTATCTCAGCAAAAAGCTAGGCAAGTTTTCTACAAAAATGGAGATCCCCCTGACCTTTTGACTAACACCTTTTTGCATGAATCTTTTTCACACTCCGACACATACAGGTTTGACCGTGGGTAAAACCGATGAAGAACAATATGCGCTTGAATCCGTGGCTGATGTGGTCCGGGATCACTTGGCCGCCCTCATCAAATTGTTCCGCAGTGAAGATGCCCAGCTTATTGACGAACATTTCCAGAACAACAGCCTAAAGTACCTCAAGGCCTATGACGTCTTTTATGGTGAAAATGCCGGACCCTACTTTTTGGGTGAACAGGTGTGTAGGCAAGAATACAGGGACGCAATGAACTAATCTTTTTTTTTTTTATAAAGATCTCTTACGTAGATTATCTCGTCTATCACATCATCGATGATGATTTCGATGCTATCAACCAACTCAAGGTAAGATTCTACTGTTGGCGAAACAAAGGTATACAGGTCTCTTACTGATATGTTTTGCTATAGGACTTCCCCAACGTTCGCAAGTTTGTCGATGCCTTTGTCCAGCGCCCTGCCTTGGCCGAATACCTTGCAAATGCTAAGAAAAGCCAATAGATAATGACCTCTACTAAGAAAATAACCAATAGATAATGATTCCCCGCCCCCTCCCTATCTTTTGAGTGACTTTTTCAAAATAAAACAAATCTTTAGCTTGCTTCCATAACATAAGAGGGATCTCTTTCGCTCTGGCCCTAATCGGGACTTCAAATCGAAACAGGGCCAAGCTTCAATAAGACAGATACATTTATGAGGACCAAACCGCAAATGGGTAGCTCACCATTGACAATTCATAAAATTTTTTTGGTCTACCAGTTGGGGTAGAGTAAAACTGTGTAGGTGTACGCTGATAGACCCTATGTATTCTAGCCGCCATAGTCGGAGTTCGAAATTTAAGTGGGACTTGCAACCATTATGACGATTTCAACGGCATATTGTAAATGTTGATAGTGGGACCCTGCTAATGCCGTGGCTGCCTGGCATTTGCTATTAGAGGAACCAGTTTTTCCATAACTACAAGTCTCTTGGTTGACGTTTAAGGGGGAGTGAGGTTCTATCGGAAGTGTCCCAAAAGTTGTAGTACGGTCAGGGGCTGTTTCACACTCCGCTTTCATGCAATCCATTTCTCTCATAAATGCGCCATTTATGCATATAACAATCAATCCTATACATTTATTACGTCCTCTAAACTAGAAACAAGATAATACTGTAGATGTGTGCGTGTGTGTGTGTGTTATAAAGGTATGTCTAATCTAAACAAGGTACTGTTGTGAGTTCGGCAGTGGTTGCTTTTGATCAGAGTTTGGTGATTCTCGATGAAGGAGGGGTTGATGTTCATCAGGAGATTGTAGCTCCGGTTCATTTTTGCCTTGGAAGGTAGGTGCTTTGGCCAAATTATAGGTAGTTGCACCAGCCACCACAAGAAGATAGGCCACAGGATAGAGAGGAGGCATCTACGTAACATGTGTATGAGCAACCTTTCGAGTAGCGCACTTTTTTTGGCTTTACCTTTGCATTTAAAAAGAGAATCGCAATCAAGAGAGAGTAAAAGCTGCAAGTCATAACGTTCATGCTGGCAAACGTGGCACCAGCCATACGGTAGATGATTGGAGCAACAGAGTTCATGAATACCATGCTAAGTGCATACGCTAAGACCAAGGCCACTACCAATGCGAAACAAATGGTCAGTATACACATCATTTCCCTTTGTGTGTGTTTCTTCTTACCGCTATTTCTTGTCCAGGTGATAGACGTCAAAGTACCCCATTCGAAAACATACCTAAACAAGGCATTAAATCATGCAAATCCCCATGTATCGACCTATGCTTACACCATGACGCTGCTATGGAGACACCCAGCCACACCAACCCGGTATAAAAAGTCATGGATGTCAATATGACGCACCAAGTATTCCGCCACGACAATGCTTATACCATAGACGGACGCACTGATAAACTATAGGGAACAAAGAAAGTTAGAAAAGCATGATTCGATTCCCATCCCAGGGGTCCTTACACAAAGCAGATCGCCGACCCACGTATGATTGGCGGCCGAGTCCGTTCCCATGGTATCGCTCCAGATCGAGCATGCCACACCTGCCAAGCAAAGACTGACGGCGGCAAAATGCACGGGTCTGTACCGTGCGTATAAAAACAGCGTTGAGAGAAGCATGGTGCATGGCAAGTTCCAAGACGCAATGATCAGTGCTGAAAGAACCGAGGTGTTTTTGAATGCCATGATCGATAAGCTGGTCACTAGGTCACACGGAGGGAGAAAATTTAGTGGGGTTTGCAAAAAGTGCCCCTGGAACGACACCTAGTCTTTTGACGTCCAGATGACTTTTCCACTTACCTTGTACATCGAGGATCGAAAACAATATCACTAGCAAGAAATAATGTGAGTATCATAGTGGGTGCTGGGGTGGTCTGTACCTAGGAAGAAGATATAAAGCGGTCGTTTCGCCGTACGAGGTGCCGTTTTCTGGTCTTGATAGTGTGGATCAGCGGGTTTTGAATTAGTGGAGTGGTGCCAAATGCCATGAAGGAGAGCTTGTAAAAAGTAGACGATCGCACTTTGTGTATAGGGGATGCTGATCTCGTAATGTTGCCATAATGCAGAAGCAGACGTGTTGGTTATGGTGAGACACAATGAGAGAAGCTGGCCAAAAAAGAGGAGGAGGAGCCACTTTGTGTTGATGTATTTGGAGATCATTCGAGGGACTAAAGAAGGAGAAAGAGAAAAGAGAGAGAGAAGAAAGAGAGTGCATTTATACCCAACCCCCGATCAGCGGAGTTTAAATATGCCTTTTTTGAAAGGAATGCAAACACCGCCCGACGCATGAACGATGAATGCATCAGGGAGTTACAAAGCAAGGAGATTTTAGTTACAGGGGATGGATCTACGAAGACAAGTAGCAAAAAGAGTATCTTTATTGTTCAAACTACATGACCATCTTCATCAAAACTATGTATAGGAGGCCACTAACTATATATAACACCATCCCTGACAGATTGCCTTTGTTCCATTCAAACAGAAGCGACAATTTCATCCGCCTTTTGAAGAGCCTAAGTAAAGTTGAAAGAAGGGGGGGGTGAGCAGGTCATAGCTTCTATTCATCATCACACTCTCTTACCTCGATCATCTTCTTGCACTCCTTTCGTCGTTGTTGAGTAAAGTCAGATTCTTGTAGCAGTTCATCCAGGACATCGGCCTTGTAGAGTTCCGTCAGTAATTCCCGTTGGAGTTCTTCCTTGGCTCGGCTAACAAGATTCAACATGATGGCCTTGGGCACCATATCGATCATTGTACGTTTAACAATGTTGTAATAGGATTGAATCAAGAGTTCTATAAAAAGGCATCGTAAGCTACTATCTTATTTTGGAGAAGGGGGGACTTACTTATCACTTCAGTTTCCATGTGCTCCCGTTCAGACAAGGCACCAGTGGCTTTAAGAGAGGCAGGTGGCTAACAGGTCAAAGAAAGCAAAGGGGTCAGAAGGAGTTGGTATACGTAGAGGTCTTTGCTTACCGTTTCAAAGACAGACGAGTCCATCAAAGCGCTTCCAGATTTCTTAGTCTTCTTGTTTCCAGCAAAGAAGCTGCCAAAGAAGGAGCCATTCTCGGAGGTGTTTGATTCGACGCTCATGGGGCTGTTGCTTGTTGACAAGGAGGGGGTTTGGTGAGCAGTGGTGGGAGTGCCAGGGTTCCGACTTGAGGGTTTTCCATGATCAGCACCATTGACACCATTCGCACCATTGGATTGAGGTTTTGGATTCAAACGTTCACTGACCATGGCAATGGCTTGATGGCCATTTAAAAAGTCAGGGTGGGCTGTGTTGATGTAGCATGATTCCATTCTATCGGTTTCAAAAAGTTAGGGTGAGTGATCGATAGGAGAGAGGGTTTCCGTACTTACAGCACCAGATCAGTCACCAATTTGGTTGTGGGCGTAACGGCTTTTTTGAAAAAGGCAAGGACCACTTGGTAGAACTTTTCCTTCATTTGGGGGAAGCGTTTGAAGAACTACAAAGGGTGTATGTGTTAAAAAGACATCGACATCCCTTGCATCCGCCTTTCTACATACCTGTTTTGTCAAAAGCTGGCCGAGGATCCGTACAAGTTCGTCGTATACCATGTTGATGCATTTGACGCTGGGATCTTCCAATCGTTTGATTTGTTGCTTGATGATGACTTCAAAGGCGGTAGTAGCGACAAACAACGCAGGAGAAGAGCCGGAGGAGTTGTAAAGGATGGTGCGGATGTCGGAGTCTTTGGTTTGTTCTAATGGGTCGATGCTCTTCACACCGTTGGAATAGAGTTCATGGAAGACAAAACTGATGCGAGCACCGCCAGAGAGTTCAAAGCTGGAGAGATCGTTGGAGTTGCCGTCGATGATTGTCCTGAACTCGGTGCAGAATTCAGTGATGATGTTCAAGACCAGGTTTGCTTGCCCACCCTTGCCGTCGCCCAAAGGATCGCCGAGCTGGAGAAGCTCTTGCTGGTATTTTAGGAGAGCCGCTTGGATTTTGGATTTGATTTCAGGCAAGTTGGTTCGAATGTGGTGCATCAAGATCATGTTGAGTTTTCTAGCCAACTGAGAAGAGACAACATTAGAATAACCTGCTTTCTTACTTTAGTCGATACTTACAAAGGGTGTGCCACAATAGTTGGCTTTGCTTTTATATGAGGGATGGTTTTCAAAGAATTGGTGTTCGGCCTCCAATGCTTTGTTGATCATCTTTTTGGAATCAATATCACGTTGGCCACGGTTGACCACAGGGACATAACCTATTGAATAGACATTGGGTCAATCAAACCGATCTGCTACTATTCTTCCTCTTACCTAAACGCAAAGGAATCACTCTTCCCGCCAGAATATCAATGACATCGGTCCCTTCATCCATCAAGTCGATCTTTGTAAGCACGCCAATGGTTCGTAGACCTTCTGGGTCGACTTCTCGGGCGAGTTTGAGCCCATCAGAGTTCGCCAAATCTTGATTCGCCGCCGTCACTGCCAAGATGATCGCATTGGGTTTGGTGATGTACTTGAGAAGCATGTCGCGGATTTGCTTTTCAATGTCCTTGGGTTGATCACCAACTGGAACCTAACAAAGAGGAATAAGCATCACTCATTTCAGTTACTTGGTAGTGCAACACTTACTTTGGTCAGGCCTGGCAGATCCACCATGGTCAAAGTCAGGACATTGGGTGAGAAGATCCGCAAGTTGATAGGTTGAGGCGAGATACCTATACATAACAGTTAACACCATCAGCTCGATTCAGTTGTAGTGACATCAAACACTTACCCAAGTTTTTCCCCGTTTTCAGTTCGGTGTCCCGTACGATTTCTTCACGAATCTCTTCAAACTTGTAAAACTTTTGACCAGGCAAGTGCAAGAATTCACCCCATTCGTCTTGATTGTCGCCACCGGTCAAGTTGCTTGTAGCATCAGACTTGTCGTCATCTGCGGCCGTTCCATTAGGTTTCGGTGCTGCTGGGCGATTGATCAATTGTAAGACCTAGCATCATAAACAAAACAGATAAATTGACAGTTGGTGAAGCACAATTATGAAACACTTTTGCCCTCCCCCTTATCTTACCAAAGGTCGGCGAGTCACAATGCCAGAACCACGGGGAAGAAAGTCTCTACCCACAATATTTTCCAACACTGAGCTTTTGCCACTGGACTGCGAGCCAATCACCGTGATTTGAGGAAGGTCTACTGGATTATGGACACCCACCGTCGAGAAGGCATCTTGTAGTTTGTTGACTAGGATAACACAATGTGGAGTGAGTGACAATGGTAGATGACTAGATGAAAACGAAAATGCCAAGGGGGACAGACGGTACCTTGGCATTTCCACTTTTGTCATCAAGGTACCTTTCAGTAACGTTGCATACCTGTTTTGATAAGATTGTTGTCCATTCCGCAAGATGTTGTCAGAAAAGAGAGTCAGGAGAAATTGCCAAGCAAAAAAAGAATGTGGAAAGGAAAAGAGAAGAAGGAAGACAAAAAAAAAAAGAAGGGTAAGATATATTTTTGGCGCAGGTCGGAGTTTGATCCTGCATAGGGAATAGCCAAGAGCAACCATTCCTTTATGTGAGTAGACAGGGGCTGGTGTGTTCAACACTATAGCAGTAACATATATCATCGTACCAACCAAACAGCAATTAATAACCATATCTGAGCAGTGTCAAAATTGTAAAATAAAAAAAAGTTGGCTTTTATTGATCTATCTTTGTGTAGTAAGATTCATGCTGGAATTTCAAGCATTCGTTTCCCCAACTGGACCAACCAGGAGTCAGGCACCG
Organism: Absidia glauca; assembly: GCA_900079185.1. NCBI lineage: Eukaryota > Fungi > Mucoromycota > Mucoromycetes > Mucorales > Cunninghamellaceae > Absidia > Absidia glauca. The sequence continues at coordinate 337,760 of LT554760.1, forward strand.
AGCAAACAGTTCAAGACATCTTGGAGAAGTTGGTAAATACGGTTCTAATACATCTAGGAAAAAAAAATGCACCATGTTAGAGCCAATAAGGCACAATGTGGACACACTCTTTTTACCTTGCAACGGTGGCTTCCTTGAGTGTCGTTTAGACGGGACGCTGACAATCGCATGTTGATAAGGCAGCGGCTTTGTTTCCATGGAGACGGTTTCTTCTTTGGTGTGGTAGCGTCCAATCACAAGTTGTTCGTAGGGCTTTCTGTGAGTTGATTCCAAGGGAACGACCGATTCGCCACTGCTTGTCACCTTGATCCAGGTCCATTCGCCCACACAGCTTACATGCCAAGATTTGAATAGCTTGTCAATGACAAAGCGTCGGTATTTTGGCTTGTTGGTGATCCAAACAGCAATCAAGGAGCCATCATGCACGAGAGAGGGGAGGGGTATCTGGTAGAGGTCATAGATATCTTGCGTTTCATAGTGAGAAGAGCGATGGACTAAAGACTGACGGTGAGTCGACAATCACCCATTGACCAAGCAATTCTTACCACTTTTGTTTGGCCAAGGCGGGTCCATAACAACCAAATCGTATGCCTTTGTGCCTACATAAATCTGATGTTAGGACTTTTCCAGTTGTAATGATTCTGTTGCCTTACCTGTCACATTCAACTCGCTAATCGTTTCCAGATCGCCCATAAAAAAGTCGGACTGGGGAGGGATAATGAAGGTGCCGTGGTCGCCAAGGGTGATGTTCCTGCATGCCAAGGATTCATTCTTTACTACTTGATTAAACAGATCCAATAGTTCAAACTCTTGTTGTTCTATCAACCCCAGTCAGCAGCATGGTAGTGAGTATGAGTAAGAGTTGGGGAAAAGGGGGTCTACTTACCTTGACCAAGGGTGACGAGAGGAAGCTTGTCATTGTGCTGGAACCGTCGCAATGCTGAAGCCATGGGAATCCAATCAGGAAAGTTGATCATGGGCTTTTCTTCCTCTTGCTGTTGCTGTCCATTTGGGGGCAAGTCAATGTGCTGATCGTCCTTCTCCGATGATTTGCTGTTGGCTGCCTGTTGCCAATAAGACGTCGAGTGATTCATACAAAGGTGTAGAAAGGGTAGCAGATTGTCATGTCGTTCTTGAGTTTGGAGATCGGTGGTGCTAACGATCCGTTGCTTCTTTTTTGGTCGTGGGGATGCTTTGCCTTCGTTGTCGTTGTCGTCGTTGTTGGTTGATCGCAATCGAAAATAAGGTTGATCCAAAGTAAAATCGTGGTGTTGTAACCTAAACCATGGTAGAAGACTAAAAGCCGATTCACAGTCAACAATGTCAATAGCTTCGGTAGAGTGAAGAATACTCATGAAACCAATTGACGGATTGTAAAGAGAAGAAAGAGGACAGATATGCCAATTTTCTCAGGTTGAGACTTTATGATTCCCAACCCACCTTGAATTTCGAATTCCGCCCAGGCCACAAAGAACCATTCGGACAGAACCAACCTGCGTATCCTAAATTTTGCTGACAATAAGAACTTACATGGCGGGGGAGTCTCTGAGTCCCTGACTTCAGTCCCGGTCATAGATGGGACTCAACTTGAAATGAAGACAAAACCGCCCCAGCCCACACACTCTTCCAACAATGTGTGCCTATGCACTCTAGATTTCAAACCCCGGTTTCGCTACAAGAACTTTTTTTTCGCCTGTTTTTTATTTTTGCTCCTTCTTCCCCTCGTCATCACTTTTTTACCGCATTGTCATTCTTTTTTACTCCACGACGACAAACGAACGAACGAACGAGCGAGCGAACGAGCGAACGGTAACTCTCCTCTTCTCAGGTCATGTTCATCTTTTGCTTACCATTACTAACTTTTTGCCTTTGCATCGTTCCTCTTTCTTTTGACGCTAGAACGGCTACGACGATGACGACGGCAATAGGGACGACGACGATGCTAATGACGACTCCACCACTACTTCATGTCGCCCAAAAAGGCTCTTTTTAAAATTTTCAAA
>LT554760.1:357603-389382 GCA_900079185.1 Absidia glauca
AATTGAAACCGCCTGTCTGACTTGTACCTGGATAGTTTCGGGAAAAAAAGTTTCAAATTTTTTACCTCCACTTTTTTTGAAAATGGGTGGACCATCACCTATGAAAAAGTACCCCTTTTTGTTAAACATGGATTTCCTTGTAAACAATATAAGCAGCCCACTATCAAATTTGGCATAAAGAAAGGGGTGCTTTCTACCTATCGAATGGTATTAAGGATGTCGTGTTTTCTCGAATGAATCGCCGCCTTGAAGGGACACTCCAAACGGGCCCTGTTTTGTTGCTTTGAATTGGCTTAACAGGCGCATAAAACATAGCAACAGCTTGTTCTTGGTATCATTCGATAGATATGAGTTGCATAATGCTCCATGTAAAATTTTAGGTATAGTTATCCATCTCGGTTGTGAGAAACAGGACAAAAAATTGGGGTTCAAATCCGAAGAGTTTAAAAGTTCAAACTTGTCAAACTGAGCGGCGTTTGAAAAAAGACTACAAAGTCTCCACTTTGCCCTACAAATCCTTTTCTTTACTTCTTCTTTCATCCCCCATCCCTATTTTCTTACCATCGACTTTGTCATGGCACCCCCATCTGACATGAACTATGCATGACGACCATTAACGATGACACCTAGGGTAAGTCTCTTTTTCACCATCCTGTCCACCTCTCTCTTACATTGTTAACATTAATATCTTCCATCATTATTCTTTTTTTTCTTAGCAGGTTCAACAGGATGGCAACGGATATAGGCTTCCTGGCAGCAGGACGGGAAGGACATGTAGTTAGATTAGGGATTGGACGCCAGGGATGACGAAAAACTTGGCGAAAGCAATTTTTTTTAGGCACACTCCCTTTCCATTGTAGATTCTTCGTCCACTGAATTGCTAAACATCACCACTCGTTTGCCTACTTCTCTTTGTCCACTACTACTGAAACAATTTGGTGCTGCTGGTCAGCTTCTGCTGTTTTGCCATTACATTAGATTAGCATGTCAGGTCATCCGACATCCCCCCTTCTTCCCAGTAGAGCAATACATAGCGTAGCCATAGTGTCATTTAGTCTTATATGAAATCTCATCAATAAAACACATTTCTTGAACTCCAACCACTTCATGTCCCTGGCATTCCACTTTTAGTGAATACTCATTGTAAACTCCGACGGATACCCTTCTGTCATCTACCACTAGGGATTTCTATGCGCATCGGGTTATTTGCATCAGTATATATCAAGTTTTTAAGATGGCAAGAGCTTATACAAAATAGCATATTCAAACAGATGGTTTCAATTAGGCTTTATTATCTGACTGAGACTATGATTAAGCTACATTTTCAAACGGGAGACTACGAAGACAGATACGTGGAATGGCTAACCTAATGTCATGACCAAGAGAAGGAAGGAGGGGAGAGAAGGCTAGCGACACAAAAGATTGTCAGTGGTAGTGGGAGAAGGGGAGCAGGCAATCAAGCAGTGAGGTTTAGCATTGCATTGGCTAGAGAATCTACAATGGTAAGATGAGTGCCCCTAAAAAAAATTGGACCTAAACCTTGATCGAAGTCCATGTACATCCAGTCCTCGTGCCAGAGAGCCGAGCGCCGTTGTCATTCTAATTGATCTGCTAAGAAAAGACCGAGCAATGATTCAAAATGTAAATGTTAATCATGGTAAGACAAAATGGACAAGAAGGAGAGAAGAAGAGAGTTACCTTGCATTCGTCGTTCAAGATTGTTGCATAAAGAGCGAATCGTTCGTGGTACAGCGCTAGTGTCTATGGCAAGAAAAAAAAAGTCATGAAGAAGCAAAGAAGGAGCAAAAAAATAGATTGAGAGAAAGGGACCAGATATAGCCAAGCGGCGTTTTAAAACTTGTAGGGCCTGCGAAGCACCCGGTGGTGCGCCTAGTCCTAATCTGAACCACTGGACCCCTTCTGAACTTCGAAGACAGACATATTTAATAGAGCGGGGAGGTTTTTATTACAAGTATACAAAGTTAACTTTAAACTAACTAGCTGGATTTTTGGACGGCCTTCTTCAAAGCTTGTTCAAAGTCGTATTTGATGTCGTCGATATGTCTACGATTTAGCAAAGCGAGTCAGTAAATGAATGAATGATGCAATGTACTTGAATGACTTACTCGATACCGACAGAAACGCGGATTTGATCCTTTGTCACACCAGCAATAACTTGTTCTTCGTCAGTCAATTGTTGATGAGTCGTCAAAGCAGGAGCAATAACCAGGGTCTTGGCATCGCCCACATTGGCCAAGTGAGACGCCAAACGCACCGATTCAATAAAAGTCTTGAGCGAGCCATCCTTGACCCCAAAAGTCAAAACACCGCCAAAGCCATGTTGGAGATACTTTTTAGCAATGTCATGATAAGGATGGGAGGGCAAACCAGGATAAGACACCCAGGCAACTTCATCGCGAGTTTCTAACCATTGAGCCAATGCCATGGCATTATCCACATGACGCTGGACTCGAAGAGACAATGTTTCCAATCCTTGGAGTAGCAGGAATGAGCCAAAGGGATTTTGACAGGCACCAATGTCACGAAGGGATTCGGTCTTGAGGCGGAAAGTAAAAGCCAAGGGGCCAAAGGTGTCCCAAAACTTGAGGCCGTGGTAGCCTTCAGAGGGCTCAGTAAAATCGGGGAATCGACCATTGTTCCACGGGAATTTGCCAGCATCGATGACTATGCACAAGAATGGGTGATGAGTTAAACCGGTCATTTAGGACGATGATGATGGATGGATGACAAAAGTTCTTACCGACGCCACCAATAGTAGTACCGTGGCTATGTGATTTGAACAAACGCAGTAAAAGATCAGTACCATCGTCTTTTGCCACTATTCCCCCTTTGAATTACCCGCCAATCCACTTTGTAGCCGAGTGAACAACAATGTCAGCACCGTGTTCGATAGGATGAACCAAATAAGCAGCACCAAAAGTACTGTCGAAAGAGAGAGAGAGAGAGAGAGAAAACAATCGAGATGAGTCTTCCGCCCGTCTCGATCACCATGTACTTACTTATCCACAATCAAAGGCACACCAGCTTCATGGGCCACATCAGCCAATCCCTTAAAGTCAGGTACGTTAAATTTAGGATTCCCGATACTTTCGACATAGACCGCCTTGGTGTTAGCATCAATCTTGGCCTTGAAGTCTTGAGGATTATCGCTGTCAACAAAGTGGACGTTGATGCCGAGACGAGGAAGGACAACCTTGAATTGGTTATAGGTGCCACCATACAGACTAGTAGAAGCCACAATGTTGTCGCCCGCCTTTGCAAGAGTGACAAGAGTAAGGAATTGAGCAGCTTGACCAGAGGAAGTCGCTGTGGCTGCAGCACCGCCTTCCAGGGCAGCTACACGTTGTTCAAACACATCATTGGTAGGATTCATGATGCTAGAAGAAACGAAAAAGAAGAACAATGGTGAGTCAAGTCGGTATTCTTCCTCCCATTAGGACTACTTACCGCGAGTAAATGTTGCCGCTGGCACGGAGAGCAAAGAGGTCAGCACCGTGGTCAGTGTCATTGAAGACGTAGCTGGACGTGGCATAGATGGGGACGGCACGGGCATTGGTGGACTTGTCAGGTTCTTGACCAGCATGGAGTTGTAAAGTATCGAAATGGAGTTTGCGTTCTTCAGACATTGTGAATAAGATTGATTTTGTTTGGAGAAGAAAGAGAAAAAGGGACGACAGGGACTTGAAAGATGGATTTTTATAGAAAAATGGCGAATCCCCGCCCATCAGCTGATTTCCAAACGCCATTGGTTAGACTTTTCTGCCACTCCCCCACAAGGCGGGGGTTGAAAATGCGGTGTAACCCTTTTCCGTCTTTGCCATCTTTTATCTTCTCCGTTGCAAGGAGATATGAGACAGAAGAGTTGTCAATTAGGCTCGATCCGGCCTATCATTCGAGTGCGGGGCCTAGATGTACTCGGTTTTAAAAGTGTTGCCATTTCACGATCTTTTGGATCCATCTTGTGTTCCGAAGAGAAGGTCGCTCAAAAGAACATCATCTGGATATCGTGTGTGTGCAAATATGTAAAAAGTCCTCATGCCCGCTTCCTATTGGCTGCATCCAGTGTCTGACACCTTACTTGACCAACTATTTGCAAAGATTTAGCAACCTCTCAAAACTTGACTACCATCATTTCTCTACGATCAAGATATTTTCCCCCTGAATCAGATAATAAAGTAGATCAAGCGCATGGCGATGAAGTGAACAACCAAAGTGCTTCCTTTTCTTGCCATGCGACTGTGTATGGATGACAGTCGTACCTTGCATTTACGTTGTCGGGGTGTGCAGCCAGATTTGTGATCTTTAACTGCATATTCACACGCCAATAAAGATGAGCATGTATTCAGGAACAAGCAACGGCAGGCATTCTTCACTTGCCGTGAGGCAGTATCTTTCACTTTTAGTTGACTTGAAGATGCCCATACCGAGACTGACCGTTGAAATAGAAACCTCCGTAGTGGCAGCACTTCAATCTGGCCATCGGTTAAGATAAGGAATCAGACCCATGCGCATTGAGGGCAAGGCAAGGGGTGGGTTGTTTAATTTCAATCCCCGCCGTACTAATTTCAGTCTCAGGTTTTTTTTTCAAGAATTGGCAAGGGGTGATTTGCATTGGTGCATATCAGAGTTTTCAAGATGACTGGAACTTATACAGGAGAGTAAGAATTCAAAGTAATGGTTCCAAATAGGTTTTATTGACTGAGGAAGACTATCGTTAAGCTATATGTCTAAGTGGATGGCTTCAAAGGTATGCGCAGTGCTTGCCATGGTGTGACTAATCTAGTGTAATGAGTAGCTGGAGGATTGAAGCAGAGGAGAGTTGGCCAGCGAGGACATTTGTATCAGTAGTAGTGACCGCAGGAAGTGAGGCAAAAGACATTACTCCTTCAAAAGTTCAATGGCTAAGGATTCTACAATGGAAAAGTGAGTGCACGAAGAAAAAAAAATTCAAGGGTTTCCCCATGTTTTTCACTTTGAAAAATTTAAAAACAGCCTTAATTGGCGATATAAAGCTGTGGTCGAGTCGTCACTATCGTCGTCGTCGTCGTTGCCGTCGTCGTCATCGTCGTAGTAGATCTAATGTCGATAAAAAAGATGAATGATGTCAAAGGCAAATGTTAGTCATGGCTGAAGCATACTGAGAAGTGAAGAGTTACCGTTCGTTCGTCGTTCAAGGTCTTTCGATAAAGTGCAGTTCGTTCGTGGTGCGATGCCAATGTCGATGAAAAAATAAAAGTGATGAAGAAGGAAAGAAAAAGCAAAGAAAAGAATTGAGGGAAAAAAAGTCATTCTTGTAGCCAAAAAAAAAGCGGGGTTTGAAAATATTGAGAGGCTATAAATCAGTGCGCCAGTCTTGACCCAAAATCACTTTTCTTCTTGTTATTTCGCCCTCACCCTCACCCTCTTAAATTGACATGCCCAAGATCGTCTCCTCATCTACCGTCTCTTCGTCCAACTTCGATGAAGGTCAAAACGATCAAAGACAGAAACTACAGATCTACTACTGCCTCTGCTCCGAGTTTCTCATGGTGATTGATGCAGAGCTTCCTTTGCTTCCACGACGAAAAACCGACAATGCGATAATTGTCGACAATCGGCAACGCACCTATAAGCTCACGGCCGAACCTAAAGCTCCTGTAATCTTGAGAAGGTAAGTGATTTGATGTCCTTCCAAAGAGATCCATATTCATCTTTTGTTTTGTTTCCCACCTAGACGTGATGGCTTTGAAAAACAATACAGATACCATTGTCCTCGTAAGCGCACTTCCAACATTACACAATAACCTGTTTGACCCAACCACTCATCTCAATTTCTATCTCCCGTTTCCTCTTTATAGGCTGCGAACTCTTGATTGCGTATGAAATGAAGGAAGAACGGAAATCGGATCACTATACCTACCTTGTGGACGCTTCTTTGACTGACGTCCAGGGAACAGCTCCTCCTTCCGCCTTATTAGAGCCTACCGTAGTATAGTCTAGTCCATCGTACTTTTTGTCTTTTGTAATAAACCACACTTTTTATCATGCCTTCACAAAGTGCCTGCTGTGTGGGTGAATGCAATTGTTGACTGGGACTAAAAGCGCATTAGGACTGGAATATGTATAGGCTACAGATACATCATCATCATCACCAACTTCCTGCTCCTTGCAACCATACTTTACATATCATACCCTATGCCTCCTCTCCCTCGTATGCCAGTGTCAAGCGGCTTGATTGCGGCCGAACTGTTTTACAACTCCAAATCGGAGTTTGAAACAAATCACCAAGTCCTAACCAAAAATATAGTCCACGACAATTTTATTTCCTCTCTCTTTCACAAAGACATCTTGCTAACAATGACGGCCTCTATTGATCTCCACGGTTACGCCATCCCTCTACTCCATGCAGCAAAGCATCCCTCACAACAAGTGTGTGGTCTACTATTAGGCAAGGTGAAGAATGACAAGGTGACGGAAATCAACACAGCCGTACCTCTTTTTCATCATTGGACCACATTGACGCCCATGTTGGACATGGCTTTACAACAGGTAAAATAGAACAGGATGGTATACTTGTCGCACAGATGACTCATAAGGACATTGTATGCCATGTCATTGATCGCTAGGTGGAACTTTATGGGAAGAAGAAACAACTCGAGATCGTCGGTTGGTACCAAGCGAACAGCCGAGTGGACGACCTCTCATTGGCGGAGAATGCGATCAAGGTGGCCGATACCATTCGACAACGGTCCAAAGCCGCTAGGGTCTTTGTGGTAAGGAAGTAGTGGATTTGAAGAAGAGGATGACAGAATGGCCTGACTCTTTTTCTTTTGTTAGTTGAACAACGCTAAACTGGGTAGTATGGAAAAGGCAACGGATGGATTTGTGGTAAGTACACATGTGAAACGGCCGTGCTGTGTAGTCGAGTCTGACAACTGCCTTTAGATCTATGATCATAGTGAACAGCAATGGCGGAAGTGTCAAGAAGATCAAGTCGACCAAGATTATCTTCCAAAGTTCCGTGGATTGCTTAGCTCGGCTGGATACCGTCGTGTAGTAGATTTAGATGATCATTTAGAAAATGTAGCTTTGGATTGGTTGGCGACTAGTGAAATGAAGTTATGATTGGGTTGAAGAAATAAAGGAACGGATGATGTTTGTGCTATCTGTATACAAGGCCTATTTACTAGTACTACACCCGTCATATTCATGGTACAGTAGAATCCTCTTCTCTTTAGCTGAACTAATCTTGGATGTATGTAGAAATGCGGTCATGCTATGCATAAGACTTGTTGTCAAGACTTTCTGCGTTCAGTCGCCTACCAATGCCCGATCTGCAAAAAATCCATCCGAAACATGACGGGATGGTTCAAAAAACTGGAGCAAGTCTTGCCACATCAGCCTTCAACTCCGCCTTCACTAGTGTTCTGTAATGACTGCCATCAAAATCACATCCCCCTCATCACTTATAATACCATCAATGCTAAGCCTGTAATAGTTTTAATACCATCATTTTTGAAGCAACATATCATAATAAAGAATAGCATACAAGCCATATCAGTAGCGTTGTCGAATCAGGTCTTCTTTTGCTCCTGGGCCAATTGCGGGGTTTGTAAATTTTCGGAACTTTTTGAAAACTTGACGGTTTTGGACTCGAATTTTTGGGAAAGAGTTGCCCTGTTTCTCACAAAACCGAGATAGACAATCCACCTTCAAATTTCACATGCATCAAAACACAATTTCAATCTATCAAATGATACCAAAAATGACTTTTTTATCGTACATGCGCACTTACACCGTGTCCCTAACATTTTCCTAAAAAATGGTCAGAGCTTGGCACACCGGGGTGATTTGTGCCGCTACATACCAGAGTCTTAAAGATCACTGGAGCTTATGCAAAATAACAACGTCATCAAGATGGGTTCAAGTAGTGTTTTTATTGACTGAATGAGTTTATGCTTAAGCTACATGTCCTAGTGGGTGGCAGTGGCCTTGTCATGTTGTGACTAATCTAGTGTAATGAGCTAAGGAAAAGGGAGGAGGGGAGCAGAGCAGTGTCCAAAGTACCAGTATTAGTAGGTGTTGCGAATGGGTCAAAAGATAGGGCATTTTATCGGTACAATGGCCAGGTAATCTACTATGGATAAGATGAGTGCACCAAAAAAAAAATTGCGAGGGTTTCCCCATGTTTTTTACATTTGAAAATTTTAAAAGTGCCTTTTTGGGCAACATGAAGCAGTAGTGGAGTCGTCATTAGCATCGTCGTCGTCCCTATCGTTGTCGTCATCGTCGTAGCCGATCTAGTGTCAAAAGAAAGAGGAAGGATGCAAAAGGCAAAAAGTTAGTAATGGTAAGCAAAAGATGAACAAGACGTGAGAAGGGAAGAGTTACCGCTCGTTCGGTCGTTCGTTCGTTCGTTCGTTCGTTCGTTCGTTTGTCGTCATGGAATAAAGAGAATGACAATGGAGGCAAAAAAAGTAATGACGAGGGGAAGAAGGAGCAAAAGAAAGGACGGGCAGAAAAAAAGACCTTGTAGCAAAATCGGGGGTTGAAATCTAGGGTGTGTGCAAAATACCCAATGCGCCTACTTTTGGCCCTGATTTGGATGCCTGCGAAGGGGTATACAAAACTTGTCCCTCTAAACCAAAAGATAGTCAATGCAGAATGATATTTCCCTTTGTACATGTTTATTGATTGAGACAATGTTGAATAAAAAGATGGGGATAAAAAAAAAGACAATACAAAAAAGAAGAAAGAAAGAGAGAGTGTGAGAGTGTGTGTGTGCGTGCGTGTATATGTAAAGAAGATCCAAGTAATGTATAAGTGTGTGTGTAATGGGGAGCCCTTTACTAATCTAAGCCTTCTGTTCCAAGCCGGCGACAATATCTTCGCATCTGTTGATGTTTCGCAAAAACCAATCAGCATAGCGACGACCGACCTTGCTTTCGGCAATATGCACGACATCTTGCTTGAGACAAAAGTTGAGATCGGAAGTGGACATGTATTCACCCTGTAACACATCACCTTGGGTCCATTTCAATTGACGAGACTTTTGCTTGAATACCAACAAGTGCATCTTGAGTTCATCGGCGTCCATATCGAGGAACTTGGCGAGTTTGTCGATGCCCATGGAAGTGTATAGTTTCATGAAGGAGCGGAGAGTAGGAAGCATGATTTGGTTGCGGATATCGGATAAGAAGATCTTGATTTGGTTTTGGTTGGGATCCTAAGAGAAAGGAAAAAAGTCAGCGACAAAAGAAAGTGCACATGCAATGCTCCAACTTACAATGATGCGATCTTCAGGACCCTTGTCGAGATTGACGGCAGTAGCAGAGATAAACTTGGGACAAGCGTATTGCCATAATTCTTCAAACACAGCCAAAGCTTCTTCGCCCTTTTGCATCTTGAAGAGTTGTTCGCCATACTTTTCGCGCAGTTGAGAGTGGATGGATTCATCGAGTCGGGTAGGACAAAGGGCCACACAGATCGCCAAGAGCGCATACATTTGATCACCCTTTTTAGCGATTTGGTCGAATTGGTAAGAGCGAGAGTGGTATTGCTTGGTGCGTTGGATAAAGGACAGGATGGTGGAGAAGGCCTTGATAGCATCCGCATAACGACGCATCATCATGTACGCAAAGCCCACATAGTAGAATGTCGTCACATGGCAGGCTGTCACCCGAGCAAACATGGCCTTTTTGTTGAGGACAATGTTATCCATCATCTTGAGCGCCAGCATGTAATCGCCCAACAGACAGTGCACCCGGAGCAAACCAATGATCGAGAAGTAACCGAGCATCTTGTAGAGGGGTCGGCTGCCATATTCACCTGCTGCTTCCATCATATCACCGCCGTTCTTGTTCACGAGGAGTTGTTTGTTGATGCGTGATTTCTGGATGAGGGTGTAGAGCACGTTGAGGACACTGTAGCAGCTCCAGATCTGAGGGTTGGTACGTAACAGCGCAATTTCTTCTTCGGTCTTGTTCTTCATGCGATCGCGGTAGTTGCTGAATGATTGGAATTGGAAGATGAATTCGTCGATAATGTCCCACAGCCATTGGTTAGGAAGTTCGAGGTTGACAGGGCCTTCAGAGTCTATCAAAGTTGGTTGGATGGAAAGAGAGTAGATCGGTCAGTAATGCGTCATTCATAAATGCCCTTAAAGACTTACTGAGGATGTAGTTGAAGAGATCACAGTAGTTTTCATAAGAGTGGAGTCTGTGTTCCCAAGTAGGTGTCAAACGAGCATAGATGTGGCGGTAGTACAGTTCACGGTACAAAGTCAGGAACACTTGATCTAGATACATTGATAGATGATGGTAAGGATGATGACGATGAGAATCCTCCCTTTAACTAAACCTCTGTGTATCCTCTTACCATCGTTCACCAAAGGAGCAATGGTTTCCGCTTCAGGCCAAGGTTGCTTTTGGTAGTACTTGTTGGTAAGTTTGTTGAATGAGCTGTCGTAAACGTTGTGGAGTTCATACACGTTGTTTTCCAAGACATTGCGGTAAAAGTACAAGATAAAGTTACGGACACCGTCAGGGATCTGGACAGTGGATGGTTGAGGAGTAGAGCCAGGCAAGTTCACTAGAAAAGAAAACTAAAAAGTAAGCAACCAACAAGATGCGAAGGATTTCGGGTTTCACTTGGTGGGTTTACCTTCAGCGTCAAAGCCATCATCCATGTCATTGCTCTGAGTAAAGCTATCTTGAGTCACCAATTCGACTTCAGCGATGAGATCGTCGTCTTCAAAAGTATCTTGATACATTGTGGAAGAAAGAGAATGCCGTCAAGGGTTACGATCAAGAAGGGTAGAGGAAGAAAAGAAGAAGAGACAAAAGGAAAAAAATTTGGGCTTAAAAACAAAGATCGAGTCACACACACACTCCTCCGCTCTCGCACCTTGAGAATTGTTTCGCATTACTTGATACGACTTTTGGTTTGCTCAAAAAGAAGAATGCTGATAAAGAACTACTAGTAAGAGTTACTTAAATACATGGTGCATCCTTGAGTAGGGTGTCTGTAGCTTGGACGACTGAACTAGCCCATCTAGAGCTGGCTTGGTGGCAAATCCAGGCACTGATCCATTACCGTCGTTTTTGAACTCCCGACTTTTGAAACCCCGATTCAAATCCTCTTCCCTCCATTAGCTCCACAAGTGTTTCGCCCTTTCTTTTCCCTCTATTCATCTATCCATTCTCCCCTTGTAGTTGAAACACGACTTTATACTTTCTGTTACCATCTTTATACCTTATCGTCTCTCGTCCTCATCACACATTCTAGTCTATACCGTCCATCGAATTCAAGAAACACCATGAAGTACACCTTTATCTCGGTACCTGCGTTGGGCAACAAGCAGAATACCTTTTTGAACATCAAGGCCAAGCTTACGGAATACGCTGAAACAAATGTGTTTCCCATCCCTGACTTTAAGGTAATGAATCTTGTTAAACAAACGAACCCTCACCATGCCTTCTCTGTTAGATTGGCACGTTGGATGCTTTGGTCTTGCTTTCAGATGACTTGGCGAAATACGATACGGCATTTGAACAAACGGTGAACAAGGTTGCAGATATTGTGCGTCACTTTGGATCGCAGGGAAACCAAATGCTTTTGGTGAATGAAAGTAGGTGATGGGCGAGAAGTTGGGTGGGCACGTCTCTTACTCTCTTTTCTTATGGGTGGGAATAGAATCGATCGACCAATATGTTCGTGGCTTCCAGTGGAACACTATGAAGTATCGTACTGACAAATCATTGCAAGAAACCACTGCTACTTTGAACCAGGTAACCAAGGAATATGGGGAGTGTTACTTTTCCCACTGACTTTTGGATGAATAGGAAGTCAATGCTATTGATGCTATCATGAAGGCCAAGTTGAACACCTATACCCAAAACAAGAATGCTCTTCAGACTCTTCAGCGCAAACAAACGTAAGTTACAAACCGAGATGACAAGGACATAATCTAACACTTTTCGCTTCTCTAGGGGTAATTTGTCTGTCAAGAACCTCAATGGTATTGTGAAGAAGCAACATTGTGTTTTGAACTCTGAATATCTCACTACTGTGGTTGTTGCCGTGCCAAAGTAAGTAAGCGATCAAGAGGGGGAAGAGAGGCTGTTTAATGACTGGTTATGATAGAGCTTTGTACAAGCAATGGAACGCCAAGTATGAAACACTGACCTCCATGATCGTCCCTCGCTCATCCGTTAAGGTGGCTGAAGATGATGAATTCGGGCTCTTTACTGTCACTCTCTTCCAACGTGTTGTCGATGACTTTACCCACAAGGCCAGAGAAGAAAGGTACGACTCCCCTTTACCACATTCCATAACTCATTGTTTTACTAACTCCCCCCCCCCTACACACATAGATTTATTGTGCGGGACTTTACCTACGATGAAGATGCGTTGAAACTGCAACAAGAAGAACTGGACCAAGTTAGCAGCACAGAAAGCGAACAACAAGGGGAACTCGTGCGTTTGGCCTGCATCAACTTTGGTGAACTGTTTGCCTCGTGGGTGCATCTTAAGGCCCTCCGTGTGTTTGTAGAGTCGGTATTGCGGTATGGTTTGCCCCCTGACTTTGCGTCCGTGGCCATCGCTGCCCAACCCAAGTTTGAAAAGAAGGTTGACGACACTCTCTTGGCTCAGTATGGTCGTTTGGGTGGTGTCCATGGTCAGCATCACTCCACAGGCAATCAAGAAGAAATCTTGGATCACGATCTTCAATCTGTCAATGATGGTAGTTATAGACCTTATGTCCAATTCGATCTGCTTTTTGATGTAGAAAAGGCGTGATCGACTCTTAGTGATAGGCACTCTTATAACACCCTGCTTTTACATCTGTTGAATAAAAGTACACATCATTCTTTAGCTTATCTTGTTTGCACCACCAGACTCCTCTTGTCTTCTCGCGGCGAGCGGGATTTGAAATAAACCTTGAAGTATCGCCCTTGTCCTGCAATTCTTTCCCTTGCTTCTTCTTTGCTTCTTGATCACTTTTTTGTTTTTCAAACGACTTTGGCATCGCACCAATCGCACTCTATCGAACCACGAACGCACGGTATCTATCCTTCTTCTTACCAGCTTGTTTATCTTTTGTTTGCCATGCCTAACATTTTGACTTTTGCAATCAGTCCTTTTTCTTTTCGGCAATAGATCGACTACGACGATAACGACGATAACGACGACGACGGTAACGACGACTCGACCACAGCTTTACATCGCCCATTAAGGCCGTTTTAAAAATTATCAAATGTGAAAAACATGGGGAAACCCTTGAATTTTTTTTAGGTGCGCTCTTCGTTGCCTTGATAGATTCCCCAATCATTATTAAAGTACCCCATTGGCCCAATGCATGCTACCACTGATACCTTCAACACCAGCTATCCCTTTCTTTATTCCCTGGCTCATTACACTAGATTAGCTATTTCATGGCAAGTCCTACATTTAGCTTAACCATAGTCTCATATACGTAATAAAGCCTACTTGAAACCATCTCCATGACATTACTCTTTTGAATATGCGCCAATCGTGCTTAGCGGCTTTTGAACCGTCTGCTGGCCTCACGCCTGACTTTTAGGCAGCTTTTGTATGGTCTCATGCCCCAGGCTTACGTTTAGCATCCAATGGTTGACTTTTCGGCGGGTTTTGAAAAATTTCGGGATTCGATCGAAAATTTTGAAAATTTGAAAATTTGAGATGCATAATTTTGGAAAGGATCCTTTATTTCTCAAAACGGAGGTAGACAACCTATTCTCAAATTTTACAGGCAACATAATGCATTGCGTTGCTATCGACTGCTATTAAAAGCCTGGATTTGGATGTCCAATGGGTCTGTGATCGCTCAAATAAGCCCTAAAAAAGCGACCGATTGGAGCAATACTAAAATTAGCAATATATCCAAGTAACCCATGCGTTCTAGGTATCAGTCGATAGATGAGAAGCACATCTAAATCCATGTTAAATTTGAAGGCAGGTTGTCCATTTAGTTTGGGAGAAAAAAGAGATGCAAAAAAATGGGACATTTTCCAAGGGAGTCCCCCTGTCCTTTTTCCAAAAGGCGGAGTTGGAAATTTCCCAAAGAGGCTTGAGCTTTGGGCCTACAGGCTTGCGCTTAGCCCAACGACCCTAAATTTAGCCCTGTAAGCTTGAATTTAGCCCAACAGGCCTGAGTTTAGCCCTAAAAGCTTGAACTTAGCCCTATGGGCCTGAGTTTAGGCGGCTTTCTAGGCACATGCGCCGATTGCACATGAGCGTTCGAAAAAGTCAGGGTGCGAAATAAAAAAAAAGGCGGGCTTTGTACATTTTTGACTTTTCCAGGAACTTTAGGATCTCCAGGTGTAAATTTTTACGACAGGTTGCCTTGTTTTTGAAAACCGAGATGGAGACCCCATCTTCAAATTCCACATGGAGCAAGATAAAATGTATATCTATCCAAAGATACTAGGCGTGAAGTACACCCCTGTTGTATATTTCTCAGAACACTATACGAAGCCTTAAAACAGCAACTGGCTCTAATGGCCCGAAAGGCGATCATTTATCCATCAAAAACCAACATCCCTGGCATCATTCGGTAGATACAAAGTGCTGCTTTCTTCATGCAAAATTTGAGGTGAGGTCTGCTATCTCTTTTACGAGGAAATCTATTTTCAATAAAAAGGGACACTTTTCATGGGTGATAGTCCATCCTTTTTTTCAAAAAAGCGACGTTTGCAAAAATCGGCAGCTTTTTGAATTTCTGAAATGAAAGATGCCACATGGTGTTTGTGTAGATATAGTTCAAAGTGGTCAAGTGTAAAAGGATCGACGAAAAGTGATCCACTGTAGCCAGAATGGAGTGTGAAATCATGCCGTATGTATATGAGTAGTATCACTGTAAGCAATGGGCGTTGATATGATAGTAATGTTTTATTGATATGAGGAGGATGCTAAGTAAAAACAGAAATAAAAAGTGATATGAACAATATAAAAGTGGTACATTAAGGGAACAGTATGGTAGAGTCTAAAGTCTAAAGTCTAATCCATCGTAACATCAGTGGTTTGTTTGGCCAACGTCTGTTGACTGAGGAGATACTTGAGAGTGTATACATTGTTATCACACCTAACAAAGCAAAAGGGTTAGTTCCAGCCAGCCTAATGTCTTGGTCTACTTACAATCCAGCAATGTCATCACGGACACGGGTGACGCCTTTGTAAAGGGCGCGGAAGACAGCTTGGTATTCACCGCGATGGCTCTTTAAATAGCGGCCATGTGCTGTAAGGAGGTTAGTGACCCAAAGCAAATGGAATTCGATATGAGGGCTTGTTTCCATGTGTACACCGATGAATTTCAACAACTTGTCCAGGTACTTTTCCGGGAGGCCGCGGGCCACCAAAGGGATGGAGTCGGGAGGGATGCCTTCGAAGACTTGTTGGGTGATCTTCTTTTCGTTGAGTCGGAAAGCCATACACAGAGCCTTGAGATAATCTTTTTCTTCATGCAACGTTTCCAATACTGAGACGGGGGTGATGTCCAGCTCCAGATCAAAAGGATCAAACAGGATAGCATCGTCCAAGGAGTAGATCAGTAAACCATCGGTGGTCGCAGCCGCCCATGATCGACCGGTGGGAGAGAAACGCACAGCCAGGGAGCGGATTTCAGGTCTTGTTTTGCGGGCAGATAAGTCGCCGCCTCGAGTCCCTGGAAGAGACTTGTCGATGCGGTCTTCAGGATCGGAGAGTTCGTCTTCGTCATTGTCCATCGTCTCCACGCTGCCAAACTCGGTCATCTTGCGAGAGCTGAGCATTTCTTGGGTGCCATCCAGGGATAAGTTGTCGGAGATTTGGAATTTCTTGATGAGAGAGGTCGATTCAATATCATACAGGCAAATGTACTTGCTGTTACCGCCAGCCAAAAGCGAAGACCCATCCGCCGTATAGCACAGAGAGTTGAATGATTTGCCCGAAGAAGAGTTTTCAGCCGTCGTACGATCGTCCGTTTTGCGTCCACCAGAGATGTCCTTTCGTCCTTCAATGTTGGCTACCAGTTTTGATTCGTCCACATCCCAAATCGAGATCTGTCCATCCAATGTCGATGCAGCCACCTGTTTTCCGTCAGGGCGGTAGGCAACGGCAAGTACTTCAGTTTGGTGTTGCAGTGATTCAATGTGCTTGTTTCGTCCAAAGACATCCCATACTCGAGCAGTGTGATCCCAACTACCACTGACCAGCGCCATACCAGAAGAAGAGAAGTCCAGAGAGCTGATGGGTCCTTCGTGTCCCGCGAGAATGTCCAAAAGCTTGCCAGTTTGCACGCTCCAGATATAGATTTCAAAGGTGTCCATTGTACCAGCGCATACGATGTCGCCACTAGGATCCACAGCCAGAGAAGTAAACTGCACCGGGTTGGGACTGGTGAAGGTTCTAAAGTTTCGGTATCGCACCAAGTCAAAGGCACGCACAGTACCATCCAAACTAGCCGAGAATAACACTTGGCCCTGCTTTGCAAATTCCACCGCCTTGACGCTGCTGTTATGATCGCTGAAGGTAACAAAGCAGAATCCAGAGGTAGCATTCCACACCTTGACCTTGCCGTCATCACCACCGGTTGCCATGGTTTGACCATCAGGAGAGTAAGTCAGCGCATTCATATCGTACACATGTCCTTGTTGTTTAAGGACATAGGTTTCGGATTGCCATTCCCACACCAGCAGTTGACCCATATTCGCACAACCAAAGGCAAGCCATTCACCAGACGGATTGATGGCCACAGCGTTGATCTTCTTTTGTGATATGCTATAATGCCAGAAGAATCCGATTGTTAGATGGCATGCATTTCACAATATCTCCAAAACTTACCTGAGAGTATGGATGGTGGTGAAGCTTGGGACTTCATATAAGCCAAAGATGCCGTTGGTGAAACCAGCGATGATCAAGTTACTGTTGGCATAGAATTCGCAAGATTTGACCTTGGTACCATGGCCTTGATTGAAGTAGTGTTTCTTCTGCACCCGCCATCGCACATGATCGATAAAGTTTTCCCCCAATTCCATTTCTTCATCAGAGTCCAAACCACGAGAGTCGACAAAGGTAGTGTGTCGCCAATGGAAAAGAGATCCATCTTTACTAACGGTGTATATCTACAGTATCCCAATGTAAGTATTATCGTCTCGGGGTACTGTCATACTCAACTTACGTTCTCCATGTTGTTCGAGAAATAAGCTCCAATGACTTCAGATCGGTGACCAGATAAAGTGACAGGAGTGAATCCAGGGGTTGGGTTTGTCGAGTAGATTCTAGCCGTCATGTCCCTCGATGTTGTCAAAAAGTATCTATCAGCAGAGGCAAAACGTAGCATTTAGTATAAAGTAATCCACCACCATCCCTAACGAACTTACTTTGAATCTGGACTCCAGCTGATTTGGAGTACCTCATCGTGGTGGCCTGTGTAGTTTCGATGAAGGACAAACGGGGCAAATTCGCGTGTGAATCCAGGCGCCTTCCACACCTGCACATGATTGCCGTGAGTGATCGCCACATACTTTCCGTTAGGACTGAATTTGATGCTCTTCACTTTGGCCTTAAAGTTGATCTGGTGAAGGACGGTTTGCCGAGGGTAGTTGATCAAAAAGCCATGTCCGGCTAAACGACAAGGACAACGAGAGGAAATGACAGTTAGTATATACACACACACACTAAAGCCTTTCATTCATGTTACTAACATTCATCCACAGTGATCAAGAGGGTAGCTTGAGGAGAGAGTGCCATACAAGCAATGTTCTTCCGCATTTCAAAAGGCAAAGTACAGGATTTGTTGCTATTAAAGAAGAGAACAAGGTCAGTAACAAAAGATCCAGCACATGTGTCTTTTTTTCTTTTCCCACATACTTGACTAGATCGAATACCGAGACACGATTGCCCACAGGACTGACGATCGAGTTACCATCGGGAGTGAAGATCAAGTTACCGTTGCTGTAAACAGTTCCACAAAGATTGGAGAACTGTATCGTACAATAAAGGTGGTTAGTTGGTTGACAACTAGTAGCTTTGGACGTCGACGTAGTCGCATTAGTGTAGAATTCCTTTTACCTTGTAAGCCGATTTCATGGTTGAGGAATGATTGAAAGAAAGAGAAAACAAGAGTATGCCGAATTTTGCTTCTGACTTTAATCAGCGGCTTAAAAAAATAAAAACCAGTCGTCACCCACCCGCTTCAGAAATTGAGCGGGGTTTGAAATAATCATAAGCCCTACTGGCGGTGTCGTTCTTCTGAGGGAGAAGACAAAAGTAGGGGCGATCCTCGTGTGCTTTTGATATCAAAGTAACCACCCTAATTCCGCACTTTACAGAATAACCATATAGGATAATGTGGATCAGCTCAGATTATGCCATACTTTGATAAGGTGTCCATCTGTGTGTAATACACACTGACCCTGACCCTCGGATTAGTGAGATCTCGAAAAAACGTGGTTGTGCTCATTTTCATATCAAGGATAACACTCCAGATTGACAAATGTTTTTCTCCCTTACAGCTGGAATGCCTTCTTATACATGACAATAGTTTCTACTCCTCCTTGAGAAAAGCGTACCTGAGTAACCACTATTCATGTGTTCCCCACACACACACACACACAAATGTGCACACACCAATAAAACCTTGAATCCCATTCACCAGTGTGCGCAATTCAGTTATACTCCACTCATTACTAACACAGTTTCATTTCATAGTCTCAATATAGATGGATCGTCCATCGGAGTTTTAAAAGTGTTCATGCAAGATCAAAAGTTCTTCCAGGGAACCAAAACGTCCCCAAGACTCCAATCCGTTCGGGGTTGACTGTTTGTAACCTTAATTAGTCATGAAAATAGGAAAAACTTAACTACCGCTTGTACCATCGACTCTTGAGTCCTATGATGATGACCTTTTTTTCCATCAGCTCACATGTAATCACTAAACACTTGTAAGCAAAGCAAGCGATGGTCTATCTACTACAGTTTTTCATGAACAAGATGAACATCAAAGTGGAACACACAGTGGCATTGGTTGAATCTTGTCAAACCCAAGGTCTCCTGTCTGATGGGCAAATTAGATTATTCTGACTCCGCGTATTTTCAACTCCGCCCGTTCCTTAAGATTTCAAAAAAAAATCCTGACAGCAGTTTCTCTTCTTCTTCCCTTTCTCCACCTTTACATGAACAAGTTAACCCCTTCCTTTCATTTTAACGTTTAAGCAATAGACAATACCCTCCATGTACAATGATTCCCTTTACCTCTTACTTCCGAAAACCTAAAACAGCCACTTCGCCTACCACCTCCAAGCCCGCTACCCCTTCAAAGACGTAAGTTGGCACTTGCATCCATCATTACTGAACAACAATTCTCTTTTGTAACCTATAGGAGTAGTCAAAGCAATGGCTCGATCACATCTGAATACAAGTCTCAATACCCGCCACACCAATCCGAAGACATTGTTACTGAAGCAAAGTTCCCCAAACTTGGCTACGAGTACATTGACGGACGACACTTTAAACACCAACCCGGCATTCCTCGTATTATACCTTGCGATGATGAAGAAACAGAGCGACAACAAGTGATCCATTTACTGCACAAGTAAGACGCAAACACTCTTAATCCACTCTTCTTACTGCTGGCTGACACATAAACTGACGACTTTGTAGATACCTTTTTGGAACGTAAGTACTGGTGCTTATTAAGCAACCCATCTGTACCTGACGTCTTTTATAGTTATCTTAATGCACCGGTGGATGAAACTTTGAAACAAGGGGGTCGAGTCTTGGAGATATGGTAAGTGACATGGGCCACGCAGTGATAGGCACTCATCCCTCTTCTTGTATGTGTGTAGTTGTGGACCAGCCTATTGGACAAAGGTACTATCTAAAACAATTGATAGGTAATCCCTATTGACCCTAATGTGATGTTATATACCTTAGGAAGTGGCCAAACTATACCCCAGGTCTGAATTCTTTGCCATTGATGATATCTTGTATCCCATCACGTAAGCTAACACACATAGGGCTACTGAACATGCTCACTACTTATTGTCCCTCGCTTTTTTTATAACTCACTAGGAATCCTCCCCTCAACTGTCATTTCCGAATCACTGACTATACCAACGACCTACCATTTGAAGACGATTCATTTGATCTTGTGGTGCAACATGAAGCAAGGTTTAAACATACAAAGTCAACATGGGAAAAAGTCGTACGAGAAGCCATCCGTATCACAAAACCAGGTGGTTACATAGAATTCAGTAAGTACAGAAAATGAAAAGAGCGGATGGCGGGGTAACAAGGTCTGATCTTTTCATCTAGTTGAATCTGGGCCAGAGATCAATGACATTGGACCAAACCTATCTTTATGGCTTATGCGGGGTAAGTCTCATACAAACATACCTACTGAACTGACTCTTGGTCACCCAAACCTTTTCCATCTTAATGATAGTGTCGGTATCCATGCAAACTAGGCAAATGATCAACAAAGTAGGATTGGAACTCGAGGAACTCTTCGCGGGTACGAATCTAGTCACCATTCATGAATCCATTCATCGATCTGCGCCGATCGGGTGGTTGGGTCGCGTGGGTGATCTGACTCTGGACTGTCTGCAACGATTCTCTGATGCCCTCAAACCCCGGCTTTGTGAAGACTGGTCCATCTCTGCCGCCAAATACGATGCCCACTTCAAATCTGTGCTGCCTGAATGTCAAGAGTTCAAAAGCTGGACAAACTTCTACTGTGTGGTGGCTCGGAAGAACGATGGATCAACACTACCTATCACCACTAACGACGGGTCGGATACCGACGACAGTAGCCACACCTAATTGGGTCCTGCATACTACATAGCTTAGATAGAATCCATCTCCCCCCCCGCCTTTTACTTGGTCAACTTGACACCTATAGCCCTATGATCATTATTTACACACACTCATTCTTTAATCTTTAGCATCAATAAATCACTCTTTATCTCTAACATGCCCATACATTGATTGACAAGAGATCGCCCATAGGCACGTTGCTAAGGCAACCATGTACCACAATGACATTGTCTACCAACCGACTTTTTTTTATTACTTCCATGACTCTAACAAAAACCCAATCACCTATATACAACAAGAAAGCAAAAACACAACCTAGTCTAAAACACCAAGAGCAATCTAACGCCTAAATCAGCTGTATGCGTTCTTCCTTGAGATACTCTTGAATGGCCCTGTATCGAATGATGTACGTCCCGTCCTTTTCCAATACTGTTGTTTCAGCCGAGTCGTTTCTAAATAGAGAGAGTGTGAGTCGTCTAGGAAAGAATAGGTTCATCGAACTTACACTGCCCATTGGATTTCACCAATATCATCCAAGACTCTGCAAAACACCGGTGCTTCCAAATTGGCCGAGACAACTAAAGAAGGGGTGAGTTCATGTGCTAGGGTGACAGGAGGCATCATGCGTTACCCATATCCAAGTCGCCGGCCTTTTCATCTTGCTTATGCTGGGTTGTTGGTAACTGTTGTAGGAAGGATTCATGATTATGTACTTCAATCAATTCTTGGTATCTACATATACAAGTAAGTCCATGATGTATGGGGGTGTTTCGTTTTCACTTACCTTCGAGCATAGACTATTTCTTGGGAAGACATGATTTCTGCGTAATCCGGTTTTCGTAGTAGTTCCAAGGTATATTTTTCGATCTAGGCCCAAATAAAAAAAACAACGTGAGTAAATCGTCCCAAGGGCACTCCATACTTTACTTTAAAAAGACGTGTCCGTAAGTAGCTTTTGATCAG
This sequence comes from Absidia glauca, assembly GCA_900079185.1. NCBI lineage: Eukaryota > Fungi > Mucoromycota > Mucoromycetes > Mucorales > Cunninghamellaceae > Absidia > Absidia glauca. The sequence goes on from LT554760.1 coordinate 379,384, forward strand.
GTACCGTATTCGTTCCATTTCAGTCTGATAAAGCATAGATGCAAACTTGCTTTCGAGATTCGAAGTCATTTCGTCCATCACTATGCTGGCCTATCACCCCCCAACACAAAAAAAGAGATCAGTGTCAATGGCTAATCCTATTTTCTTTTCCTTTTCTTACTTGCCTGGTCTTCAATCATTTCAATCAAGTTGTCTATTAGCTGTTTCTGGTAAGGGAGAAGCTCTGGTGCATTGCGTTCGTTCATCCATAAGCGAGTAAGGATCACCACACTGTCTTCGTTGGAAGAATCATTCGCATAGAGAGAGGACGGTTGAGTGTCGGTTAGATAAGAGAGATCGGTTGATATGTTTTGAGTATCAAAAGACATTTATGAAAAAAGGTGTAAAGAAAAAGGAGAAGAAAGGGAAGAGAGAAAGAGAGAGGGGAAAAAATTGTGTCTTTTCACAAACACCAATATTTCAAACCCCGCCGACACGATTCCAGCGTATCCTGGAATTTTGCGAACAACAAGAATTTTGTGGTGAGTGAAAAAGTTGGCAGGGTTTATGAATGTTATAAGTCTCCTACTTTGCCTTTTGATGTTTAACTGTTACTACATGTGTTTCTAGCATCCTCCGGTCAAGGGAAACCAAGGATGAAAAAAATGGTGGTTGAGATTTTGCAAACTCCGCCGGTTTAGAAAAAAGGACAGACATCCCCCATGAAAAAGGGGAATGCTACAGACAGAACCATCCGGACAGAACCAACCTGCGTATCCTGAATTTTGCTGACAGCAAGGACTAACATGGCGAGGGACTATTTGAGTCCCTGACTTGAGTTCCGGTCATAACTGGGACTCGATTTCTAATAGAGATAAAACCGCCCCTGCCCACACACTCCTTCAACAATGTGTGCCTATGCACTCTAGATTTCAAACCCCGATTGGCTATAAGATTTTATTTTTCTGCCCGTCCTTGATTTTGCTCCTTCTTCCCCTCGTCATTACTTTTTTGCCTCCACATTGTCATTCTCTTTTTTCCACGACGACAAACGAGCGAACGAACGAACGAACGAACGAACGGTAACTCTTCACTTCTCACGTCATGCTCAGCTTTTGCTTACCATTACTAACTTTTTGCCTTTTGCATCGTTCCTCTTTCTTTTGATACTAGAATGGCTACGACGACGACGACGGCAATAGGGACGACGACGATGCTAATGACGACCCCACCACTGCTTCATGTCGCCCAAAAAGGCTCTTTTTAAAATTTTCAAATGTAAAAAACATGGGGAAACCCTCGCAATTTTTTTTTTAGGTACACTCCCATTCCATTGTAGAATCTCGTAGTCCAAGTTACTAATAAAGGTAAACAAAATCTTTGCCCATACCCTTCCGCTACTATCACTGATACTTTTACACAGCTTGGTCGTCTTTGTTCGTCTCCATTTGCTGGTTTTTACAGTAGCTTAGTCATTCTCATTACAACCCGTCGCCAATTACACATTAGCTTAACTACGGCCCCAAACATAGTCTGTACCATAGCCCATTAATCCTATTGTATCAATAAAACTTTGTATGTATGCGAAGATAGACCTTACGATCTTGTACCTGTCATTGGATTCATTGCAACTAGTAAACCAGTGGTGTTTAAGGAGTTGTCAATGATGAGCTACTCATCTGTAGTTTGGTTTTTATAATGTACACGGTATTGTCATGGTCAAGGATTTGAGAAAAGTCTTTCGTAGGTTGATTCAAGTAGGTTTTATTGATGTAATGGGTCTAATGGGCTAAGGTACAGGCTTTGTTTGAGGCCGTAGTTAGGCTATTGTGTATATGGCGACGGGTTGTAATGAGAATCACTAAGCTACTGTAAAAGCCAGCAAATGGAGACGAACAAAGACGACCAAGCTGTGTAAAAGTATCAGTGATAGTAGCGGAAGGGTATGGGCAAAGATTTTGTATACTTTTATTAGTAACTTGGACTACGAGATTCTACAATGGATTGGGGGTGACCTAAAAAAAAAAATTGCGAGGGTTTCCCCATGTTTTTTACATTTGAAAATTTTAAAAAGAGCCTTTTTGGGCGACATGAAGCAGTGGTGGAGTCGTCATTAGCATCGTCGTCGTCCCTATTGCCGTCGTCGTCGTCGTAGCCATTCTAGTGTCAAAAGAAAGAGGAACGATGCAAAAGGCAAAAAGTTAGTAATGGTAAGCAAAAGCTGAGCATGACGTGAGAAGTGAAGAGTTACCGTTCGTTCGTTCGTTCGTTCGTTCGCTCGTTTGTCGTCGTGGAAAAAAGAGAATGACAATGTGGAGGCAAAAAAGTAATGACGAGGGGAAGAAGGAGCAAAATCAAGGACGGGCAGAAAAATAAAATCTTATAGCCAATCGGGGTTTGAAATCTAGAGTGCATAGGCACACATTGTTGGAGGAGTGTGTGGGCAGGATCGTGTTCCTGAGCTTCAATTTGCAGCATATCCCTAACATATCAGAGCGAGCATGCTACTACATTCTCATGCTATGATGTGGACTCACCTTTTGAATGACAAATAGGCTGGATCAGAGAAGATTGAATGTTGTCAAATGGGATAGCAAGGGTGAAGTTCCATCATGAGCACCGAGTCTTGTATAAAAGCCTTCCTGAACATCATGATTACCTGTACAAATGCATTTTCAGCGACGGTAGGTTGAATAGGATCGCGAGGACTGAGTTCTTTCGCCGCCAGTCGGTCATGTCATTCGCCGATCGCCGGGAACAACTTCTTGCCGAGGCTGGTAGGTGGGTCAGGGTGGCACGTGCAAGATAAAAGAATCGATCATATGTGTGGAAGCCTGCCATTGATTGCACCAATTCTCTTGGAAGGTTGGTGAGATATGCGCCGTTTATCGTTGTGTTGTTTCATCGGCCTTGGCGTCGTATTTGATCCACGTTCGCACACACGTTACCTGCCATACGAGCTGATGAGTCGCAATTGATATGTGTCTTCTTGTTGGACCTGATACCAGGAGAAGAGAGAGCCTTGCCGATCGATTCCCGATGAGAAGAATAAGACCATTCCTGTGCCTGGCGGGGCGGTTTTATCTTCATTTCGAATTGAGTCCCAGCTATGCCCGGGACTTAAGTCAGGGACTCAGAGAGTCTCCCGCCATATCAGTCCTTATTGTCTGCAAAATTCAGCATACACAGATTGGTTCTGTCCCGGTGGTTCTGTCTGTAGCATTCCCCTATGAAAAATGCTACTTTTTCTTGGACGTTGATTTTCTTGTGAATGGCATAAACAAACATACTTCAAATTTGACTTGAGGGAAGGCGTACTTTTTACCTATTGAACGATACCAAGGATGCTGGGCTTTCTTGAATGGAGTTGGCGACTTTGGGAGCACTCCGATCCGTCGCTGTTTTAGGGCTTTGTGTGGTATTAACAAGCGCATATATCATTGTCAAAGTTCGTTTTTTTAGTATCGTGCAATAGATATAACTTGCATCTTGTTTCATGTGAAATTAGAAGATTGGTTATCCACCTCGGTTTAGAGAAATGAGGCAACTTGTTACTAAAATTCCAAGTTGGAAACAGATGAATTTCAAAATTTCACAAATTTTTCAATTCCCGCCGTCGGCACATTGAGACAGCAGGAGTGTCCCTGAGTTTTTGTTTTGTTACCTTGTGGTATGCGTTTTTCGGATCCTAGTTTTAATGTATGCTCTTCTCTCTTTGTATTAGATTCGAACAATCAAGTCAACTTTTTATGATTCCACTACTGGCGCAGGGAAGAGCCCTTCCAAAATCAAAGCCTGGCGGAGTGTGAAATGTTCCCTGCAAATGGGGATAAAAAGGGAAAGTCCATTTTCTCGACTCTCTTTTCTTTCTTCTTCACTTTTATTATGAGTGATCTTTTGAATCGTTTTAATAGAAAGACGCTTAAACCTTGTGAACCTCCTCCGTCTTTGAGAAGAATGTCTGGTGACTCGATCGGGATAACAATGACGAAACAACCAGGGCCCCCTTCCTCAGCTCCCTTGCAAACAGGTAAAGCATGGTTTAGATCTACACAACACATGCAAAAGACATTAACACAATGACTTTCTTCCTGTATGTATAGATAGGAAACAAAAAGATGCTTCTCTTTGCCGACATGGTTGTCGTCATTCAACTTGCTCTTCAGCCCTCGAAAGCAGCCCTTCAACAGCGCCACTTGCGATTACCAAAGAAGGAAGATCAACGTCGGACGATGAAGTCAATGGATTGTTTGACCAGATGCTAGTATGTAGGACAAAGGACTATGCGTCAATGAAACAATGGTCTCTCTCAAACCGAACTAAACTGATATCTCCTTGTTTTCGGTTACTTAGGAACGACGAGGGATACTTGAAACACAACTACGGGATACGATGAGGAACTGGTCACTTGAAAAAAAGCAGTTGATGATCCACCAAGATACCCAGGCTGAACTATTGGCGTCGCAGTACCACCAATCACCACCCTCATCACTATCCACTCCTTTAACTTCCATGGCCACCCACAATGACCACGATCCTCGTCATCATCCCTCTTCTTTTATCAGTCTATTGGCAGAAAAGGCTGACAAGGTCAAATCCACGTTGAACAAACCCGATGGACACCGCAGGTGGTCTCGCTATCAATCAGGACACCGCTCCTCTCTGCCCCTGACAACCTTGGACGATGGCTACAACTCGCCCGAATTCTTCATACGCAAATTTATGGAGACCAATCTTCGTGCTGTCTCTGTCGCTGATGCATGCAACCTCGAGTTCAGTCTTCGCACTCGTCCTATCACGTAAGTCATCGGGGAACAGTAAAACAAAACGTGCTCTCTTATTGATCTTCTCCTTAATATACCCTTTTTGTAACTAGATGGCTGATGAAATTCGTGGATCTCAAAGGCCTTCATGTCCTGATCTCTTGTTTAACATCCTTGAACCATCAAATGAACAGGTATAAAACGAGAATGTCGAAATCTTTGCTCACTCTTTTCTTCACATAGAACTGACGAAAAGGTCCTAGCCATCGAATTGGAGATCATTAAATGCATCAAGGCTCTCATCAATACCAAAGTAAGCATACTACCACCCGCCTGTTATGATCCCGTGACGACACCGACCCTTTTTTGACCACCTTTTTTTTCAATGATGTCCTAGTTAGGTGGGAATGAAACCACTAGTCATCCAAGCTATATCCATTCCATCGTCTTTTCGCTGACTTGCCCATGTTGGAAGGTCCGCAAGTTGGTCTGCGAAGTCTTGGCCTTTCTTTGCTACTCTGGAACTGACGATGCTTGCCCTGGTCATACTCATGTCATGCGTGGGTTTGAATTGCTAAAGGAGCATACGAATGGAGCGGGACTTTTTGAAATCTGGTTTGACTCTCTGCTTTCTACTTTGGATGGACACTCTCGCACTGAACGGAAGAAGCTTGGCGTAAAAGGCCTGTCTCAAAAACAACGGGTCGGCTACACAGTAAGTTGAGCATTCAGCAGGAAAGAAGGAAAACTCACCGCTGTATTTTGATAGGTCTCCAATATGCTACTGATCAATGCCTTGATTAAGGTCCCAAAATCAGCGGATCGACGCCTTTTTGTGCACACCCAGCTCAAACTCTCTGGAATGGAAACACATCTCTTGCCAGCCCTTTATGCCCTGGATCACCATCAACTGAATTACCAAGCCATCGTTTATGAAAATGCTACCACTTTGGGCCAATACATGAATGGGAAAGCCTTTGGTGATGATTCGTCTTTATATTCCTACTACTCTTGCATCAAGCACCCTGTTGAACTCGTGGATCAGATTGTCAAACATGCCATGACCTCATCACCCAGGTCAAAAGGACACCTTTTGGCTATTCTCAAGAACTTGCTATTGATTCAAGACAATCCTGCAACAACGTATGTCAAAAAAAGGGGGTCGCTTGGTTGAAACAAGTAGGATGACTGATCTGACCTCATTTTATAAACATTTAGGGCTCATCACTATCACCTGCTGCATGTTTTGATCAATTACGTCGTCATCAACAGCTTCTATGACAACAGAAAGGATCATCAGGACTCACTTGCTCTACTGGGTACGACTTCCTTGGACAACTTGATTCAGCACTTTACAGACTGGGGTCGATTCGACGAGCTGCATCACCAAGTACGAGGAAGTGGGGTGGAGGCATCTAAGATCATCTTGGAAAACATCAAGTTAAAGGCGGAGCTTTTGCGCTTGAAAAAACGATACGAAGGTAAAAGGAAACCCTCTCCCCGAGCGGACTCATTTGGCGGGATACCTCTGCTCGATACTCACTTCTCTTCCTCATCACCAATAGAAAAATCGCCGGTTTTCAGATGTAAACGCCACCGTATCGATTTAATACATGGAACGTCAAGATGTACTCGAAGTAACAGCACCAAGAGACCAGCGACATTAACGAATGGGATTGGTGGCAAGCAAACATCACCCAGCCCTGAAATACAAATCGACTCCTCTTCATCGTCCATTACTGACAGTCTACCACCACTGGCACCGCCGCCGCCTCCCCCTCCTCCACCGCCTCCGCCACCACCTCCAAAACAGCCCACCAAGCAATCTCAAGGAACCCTTTTCCCCCCCTTGGCTCAGGAAACAATGCGACATCAGCCTCACATCAAACTGAAAAACTTACAATGGCAAAAACTAGATTTGAAAGGCACGAACAAGACAATATGGTCCCTCGACGGCACATGCGATCTGGAAACACAACTCTCGAAAGCCGGCGTCTTTAAAACTCTGGATGCTCTGTTTGCGGCAAAAACAAACGTGGTCTTTGAACGCAAGCTGATGGCCAGGACAACTGAAACCAGGGGCGCAATCAAATTCCTATCTGAATCTAAGCGCCAAGGTCTTGGTAAGTAGATCGACCAGTCCTACAAACACACTCACAAAAGTCTTTTTTTTTTTCTTAGGAGTTGCCGTCTTGCCCAAACTCAAACAGTTTGAAAGCTTTGATCTGGTCAGGCACGCCATTTTGCGCATGGATGATCTGTTTTGCTCGGAAACCCTACTGAAGAATATGCTCTTGTATGCTCCTTCCAAAGACGATGATTTGCTGGCGCTGGAAAAGTATCTCGAGGCCCCTCCCGAAGAATGCGCTACCCTAGACTTGCCTGAACAGTTTACCGTCGAGGTTTGTATACGCCCCCACACATAATTGCGATGCATACTAATCCACCTGTTATTACTAGTTGGCTCGAATGTATCGGTATCGTGATCGTCTCCGATTCATGCTATTCAGGGTCCAATTTTGGGAAAAGATCGATCATTTGACAAAGGTAAGTCAGTCTTCATTTGCATGAAAAGTTGCCACGTGCTTTTTATACTTACCTCAGCTCGTCTTTTGTTTAGAGTATGACGACCATTGTCGAGGTTTCCAACTCCTTACAAGGCTCCAAAAGCATTCAACAGTTGCTTGGCGTAAGTAAAACTATATAAAAGTACACTTTATGAACCCCTCATGCCTTTTTCTGGTTAGATAATCTTACTTGTAGGAAACTACCTTAACGGATCCAGTTTGCAAGGCGGTGCATTGGGCTTCGAAATCGCAGGCTTGACAAAGGTACGGATTGTAAACTCCGACAACCATGCAAACTCACACTTTTTTCTAGTTGATGGACACAAGGGCTTCTGGCATGGTACCTCTGACACTGCTGCATGTGATTGCTGGAACAATACGACAAAGTTTTCCATGGATCCTTCAATTCACGGCGGATCTCAAGGATGTGGAAGCTGCTGCCAGGAGTAAGTAAACTGAAGGTCGAAGCACCCTCACCATATACTCATCATCCTTTATATACTGTAGTCATGGCAAGTGTAAACGACCTTGTCCAGCAATACACGGATGTACGGCAAACATTGAAACAGCTGGAGGACGAACTCACTTCCCATTGGACATCCGACAAGGTGGGCCTGCTCGACCCTGACGATCTCTTCCCGTCCATCATGACAGAATACCACAAGGTGGCGGCCCTTCGATTCAAGGATTTGGAAGCTCTTTATTTCAAAATGGACTCTAAATGGAAAGGGGTCATCTCATTCTTTGGTCATGATCCAAAGACGATGCGCCCAGATGACTTTTTCTCCGTCTTTGCCAAATTCCTGACTCAGTGGAAGGTAAAAGAAAAAAAAAATATCAATCCATGCCCAAAACTAACGGTCTCTGTAGGTGGCATTTAGTGAAGAACAGCACTACAGCGACAGAAAGCAGCAAGATCGATCTCCCAAAAAGTATAGACCAGCTACCAGGAAATGCGCCAACAGAAGACTGATTTACGACGACGATGACGACAGCGACAACGAATCGACTGGTCCCGAAACACCTCATGAACATACATTTCAAGCTGATAAGGAACAAAGCGACGACGATCGACGCATGATGGACGATTTACTAGATCGACTACGCAATGGCAAAAGTTTACACCACTCCAGGCGGGCAAGAAGACGGCAGCTCAATATCGAAACGTCCATTGCCGGTTTGCACTCCTCCAGATCCTCTTCCACGACATGTCTCTCGTCCCCATGCCCTTCTCACGATGGCTTCTCTTTGGATGACGCCCCCTTGTCTGCTGAAGATCTTCTTTATAACCTACAGAATGAAGCCGATTAGCCTTTAGAACTAACTTTTACATATATCCTCCATATACTTACCCGCACACACACATATATATAATACATACACACCTAGATATCTCCACCCCCCCACATACTGCATTCTATCTTACTGTACCATATCTTTCCAAATAAAGAACGCTTCATTCTTCACCTCTTTTTTTTTTAATGACCTTTGATATCATGGGATCGCTTCTTACTTGTTCAATAAGGACTTTTTCATCTAGTCTCTTATCATAGCCTTCTTTGGTGCTTTTCATTCGTATTTTGTATGGAGGGAGAGAGACAGCCATTATGCAACACTCAAAAACTGCAACTTTTCAAACCCCGCCCATAGTTCAAATCATGGCCAATTCAGGTACATACTTTGTTCCTTCTCAACTACAAGGAAATATAGCCCGCATTCCATGTGGCCACTATAAAAAGAGACTTTTCTCCTTCAAGCGGATCCGAAAGGTTATTCACAGTAGAAACAAGGTAAACCCCTCCCCCCCCCAAGAGTATCCCCCTCCCTCATGCGTTCTTTTTTTTTTGGTTTCATGGATAGATGCAACTATTGAGCCTTATTGTTTTCCTTTTGGTGGTTCTTTCCGTGCACGGCAAGGCACCCATTAAACCCTCGGAGGTAAAACAGTGAATACCAAAGTAGGGCAGAGACTCTTCTCACACCCCATTTTCAAAGGATGCATTTTACAAGCTTGAGGCGGGGTTTGAGTCCCATGTTCCAGGCACGATTTTAAAATCCCGCCTTATTCCTCGGTCCAAGACGTTTACACTGTTCCCCACGTTCCCTCGGAACATCAAGGGGGCGTACCAGCTCTTGTACCGTACCACCGATGCTCTGGGCAATGCCACTGCGGCGGTGACCACGGTGCTCATCCCTCACAATGCCGATCCCAAGAAGCTCGTATCCTATCAGGTCATCCAGGACTCCACAGGCTTGGATTGCGGGTTCTCGTACAAGATCCAAAACCCAATCACTAAGCCCGATATCGTGCCCCAGATTGAAACGTTCTTTATGGACGCCTTGTTGCAGCGGGGGTGGTATGTGGCAGCTCCCGATTATGAAGGCCTGGACTCCATGTTTGGCGTGGGCCGCATGGCTGGGCATGCTGTTCTCGATGGTAAAAAAAAAAAAAAAAAAAAAATTCACTGATCTGATGGAAAGGGGTGAGCTGACCTTTTTTGGGGGGAGTAGGTATACGAGCGGTGTTATCAAGTGGTGAGTTCACCCACATTGATCCCGAGGCAAAAGCACAACTGTGGGGCTATTCTGGGGGTGGCTTGGCATCAGGATGGGCTGCACAACTCCATTCAACGTATGCCCCTGAACTTGACATAGTGGGTGCTGTCCTAGGTAACCAAAAAAAAAAAAAA
>LT554760.1:389620-401089 GCA_900079185.1 Absidia glauca
GGGGTAGCCATTTCGGGAATCCTCGGTGTTGCCAAGCAATACAAGGAATTCAGGGACCACATGGACGCCAACCTCCTGCCTGAGAAACGAGCAGCATTTTACAACGTGAGCACGCTCTGCTATGGTACCATCTTGCAAGACTACGGGTTCCAAGATCTCAAGACCTACTTTACCATGCCGGACTATGCCAACCATCCCTCTTTGGTCCCGGCGGTTGAGGCCAATCAGATGGGTCATCTTGTTCCCTCCATGCCGGTGTTTGCCTACCATGCGCAACACGATCATGTCTCGCCCTATGAACAGGCTACCCAAGTGTTCGAGCAATGGTGTCAGGGCGGGGCGTCTGTTGAGCTCCTCACGGAAACAAGCGAAGATCATGCTCAGCTGTTGTTTGCGGCTGTTCCTGAGGCAATCATGTTTTTGGATCAAAGGTTTGAAGGCAAGCCGCCGTCCAAGACATGTACCAAGCGATCGACAGGGAATGCGTACTTGGATCCGGGGGCCCTCAAGGTGGTGAGGCAGACGTGGGCGGCCGTTTTCAAGGCATTGTTGGGAATCCGTGGACGAAAGCACCACTGATAAAATATAAAGAATGTAGATAGATTGTGTGAAAATAAACGCAGAGGAAATCAATTCATGCAAGAAAGGCGGAGTGTAAACTTTTGTTTGAAATGCCGATAACCCCTGTGTAAGGTTTTTCTGTAATGGCAGGATAGAATCCAGGGGGCCTCCTCCCTTTTTCTAGAAAAAGTATACCTTCAGATCTATTGTATAAAAGAAAGCGGTATGTGACTTTTTACACAGCCAAAGATGGGGTATGAGTCTCATAGGAAGCGGAGAGGGAAATATAGAAAAAAGTGGGAGCCCATTGTTCATAGAGAGCAAAACAGTCTTACGTAACAATGAAAAACGCAATGTGATTGATCCCCTTTCCAACCACCGGCGGCAAATAGGGATGCGGCTTTGCATTGATCACAATGAGACGGGGAAAACGGCGGAGTTGGTATTTCTGAGTACCCTCCAATCAAGTGATGCAAAGCCGTCAAAAGCATAATAGCGACATTTAATACACATCGCCGCTCCGGCATCCAACTGAGGGCCGACGACTGGAAGATAGCGAATGGAATGGACGATAGGTAATCACACCGTCCATTGGCGAAGGCTAGACACTTTTGCTGTGCAGGGAAGAGGTGATTTTCTTTCTTCGATTTTTAAACTCCGCATCGTCTACAAAGAATCGCTTTTGGGGGGGGCTTCCCTTTTTTCTCTCTTTCTCTCTTTTCTTTCTCATTCCTCGCATTTCTAACTACACTACATATCACTCCAACATGGGTGTGAATGTCTCCAAAGATGTCTCTTCCTCACGACCATCCTCAAGACCAGGTCTCTTTGGTTCCACTCGCAATGAAAACAAGCCTCCAGAACGGGTCGATTTTGGAACGGTGTTCCCTAATGGTCTCTACACATCCACTCCTCAAGATTTCGACGCCAGAATGCTTCGTCAATTGATTCTCACAAAAAAGCTCTCGCCGTTTTATAAAGGTAAAAGTCAACATTGGACAAAAAAGTATCTGATGACCATTTTTTGCAGGGTTAGGCTTACCTGATGCTTTGGATCAAGTTGCAACCACCACTGCGGGGACAACACAACAAAAAGATCGGCGGCCTCGTAATGCCTGCAACCAAAGTGATGTGCCAGCTGAAAAGGAATCCATAGACCAACTACAAAAGTTGTACAGGGATGCTGTAGAATGTCCTATCTGCTTTTTGGTAAGTAAGAGGCTAAGGGTAAGCTTTGATGACTGATCCCTCTTGTTTGTAGTATTATCCAGCCAACATCAACTATTCTCGATGTTGTGACCAACCTATCTGCACAGAATGCTTTATCCAAATCCATCGACCCGCAGATGACCCTTCACAGCCCGCCACATGTCCTTTTTGCCTGGAATCGAACTATGGCGTTACCTATACAGCTCCCGCCTGGCATGAACAACCTTCGATACCCACCACTACAGACAAAGGCAATGCGCGGCACACTACTTCAGGAGTGAGCGATGGCATTATTCCACGTCGACAAAGCATCACTCATACTCACCCTCATGTTGTCCTGACAGGTAAAGAGACACCGGGTAGTAGATGAATCGAACTAACTGTATTGGGTGTGTGATAGATCATATTCGACCTGATTGGAACAAGCCTATCCCAACAAGAACTTCTCGACGACTCACTGGCGATCAGTCTCGGCTACCGCCAGCAACAACAAGACCTAGCCGCTCAGCGTCATCTGTCGACTACGATCAATATGTGACAAGCATGCGCGATATGAACTTGGACCTGGAGGAATGGATGGTGATGGAGGCGATCCGACTGTCGTTGGCCGAACAACAACAACAGCAGGAAGAACAGCAGACATGAATGGTAACCATCCATGGCGGGGACATGGCCTAGTCTGGGTTGTAGTTAATAGTCGTAGTTCATACCCCTTCCCTTTATTCTACTTGTGTATATATAAAACGTCTTCTCTTTATGTGTGTGTATGTGTGGGTTTTGCATGACTTTTGATATGAAAGTTTGAATCCCCGCCATTTGTTTCTCATGGGCTGGGCCAGTGGAAATTCCGCACGTCGGGACCCAAGAATAAAAAAAAAGACATCTCTCTCTCTTTCTTTCTTCTCATCTTTTTTCTTTTCTATATCATTTAGCTGCAACAAGATGAAGCTCACCAGCTTATTCTTTGTCTCAAGCCTATTCATAACCGCTCAAGCGGGCATCTTTAGCCATCGTGCCGCGGACTCGGATGCCTCCACCTTAGACAACAACAATGACAAGGACAGCAAACCCGGCGTGGTGGACAAGAAGCTGGATTATAAACTCACCTTCAAAGTACCTTATCTTTACAATGGGACCATTCCATTCTGGTCGACAGGGGGTGGTAAGTTGGCTTGACTCGAAGGGGCATCATTGATGACATGGACTTATTTTCGTCACCATAGATACCATCAAGGCGGCAGATAGAATCCGCCTCTCGCCTTCAGTGCCCGGTACCAAAGGTTGGATCTGGAGCGATTTGGCCAACGATTATGCGGACTGGATGGTGGATATGAATTTCCGTATCTCTGGCAATCAGGTGCATGGGGGTCGTGGGATGGCGTTTTGGTATACAAAGGACAAGTTGTTGGAAGGACCTATCTTTGGTGCACAGGATCAATGGGATGGGTTAAGTATTTGGTTTGACTCGGCAAACCCAAAGGTAAGAAACCATGATGGTGAAAAGGAATAGTAGGGACTCACCTTATGATGTTGGGAAATAGACACACACACCTACTGTGATGGTGTTTCTGAATGATGGTCAATTTTCGTTTGCTTCCGCCGGGGTGGACCCTACAAAGCGTGCATTGGCTACTTGCTCGATGGACTATCGTAACCCTAATGATTATGTCAAGATGCGATTGACCTACAAAGCAAATACGCTGACGGTAAGTAACTTGCAGTATAGCACTGTGTGAATCTGACCTCTTCCTTTGATAGTTGATGATGGATCCCACGTCACAAGGCATGAACTTCAAGCCCTGCTTCCAATACTCGGGTATCTCTCTTCCCACTGGCTATCACTTTGGCGTGACAGTAAGTAACAGCATCTGCACAAAGTGACTCGGAGACTCATTCCTTTTGTGTCTTTTTTAGGCCGCTTCTCATAATCCTGCAGGTAGGATACTCTCGAAAAGGCAATCGCTTTTGACGTGATCTAACTCTTTTTATCGTAGACGACCACGATGTACTTTCCTTTGAAACCTATCAATTGAACCCACCCCAGAAAGTAGTGGTAAGGCACTATCTAGTCCAGCGAGGGGGGAAGCAGGTTGGTAACGAATGTTTTCTGTAGGACCAAAAGCGGCCCTTGGAAGACGAAAAGACCGAAAAAGGTGAAGGATTCACCGAGCTGACCGAAGAACAACAAAAGGTAAGACATTTTCTTTTAGCCACATGGACTCATACCTACCACATTGCACACTTTAGAAAATCGAAGAGACCGAATTCGAAGTCAGGCGTTTACGAGAACAAGCAGGGGAAGCCAAGGTCCAAGAGGAAACCATCGCAACCATGGTAACAACAGAAGAGAAGGGGGCTATAGTGTAGATACTAACGTTGATGATAACACTTGATAGGGTGTACTTTTCGATACAGAACGACGTATTCTAGAAACATTACAGATCAATCAACTCCAGCTCGAGGCAATTGGCGCACCTACCCCTGAACAAGTCCTTAGTGGAAACTTTGAACAAATCAAACTTGGGCAACAGCAGCAGCAATCAACAAGGTAAGCTCTGGTATTGGGGAGAAGGGGGAAATCACCATCTCATCCTTTTTTTTTTTTTCCATGTAGCAGCGGCGTTTCTGTAGATCATCTCAAGACTGAAACCCAACTGGTTATCAAGCGCCTAGAACAACAGTCGAACCAACACGAACAGCAATTACGGGATATTCAAGATACAATGTCAAGAATGGAAAAGCTAATCCAAGCCATGGATGTAAGTCGATGGGTTTCATAGGAGAACGATTTCTGACGTCTTCTCGCTTTTAGAACCGAATGACACTACATACCAATAACCTACAAGGCAAACTCAGTGAAATCACCAAGGATTCGGCGGAAGCAAAAGGGACCATGTCGACTTTGATCCAATACGTCCTCTATGCCTGTGGTCTGCAAGCCTGTGTCGGTCTCGCCATTTATATCTATTACAAACTTCGTGTGGAAAAGAACGAAAAGAAGTTTTTGTAGTTTTAGTGCCCTGTAGATTGATACCTCTTGAAATAAAATAAAAAAGTGTGTAGTTGTCATTCTTGTATACTAATATTGCTGTACTGCGATGTTTCTCAGGGTCACTCAAAGACTTTGATAGTGTAGATGTACACTGGGATAGGGTATGGAGCAAAGCTTGGTCCAATCGGCAAGAGGATTGTCCTGTCATCCAGGGGTGATTCTCGGCGCAAGTAAATTCTTCAGGGAAATTTTGTAGTCGGGATTTGAAATTAGGGTTTTCGCACGGAAACGGCCTGAGCTTGGCGCACTGGGTGATTTGTACCGCTACATATCAGAGTCTCTAAGATCACTAGGGCTTATGTAAATAAAATAAAGTCATGGAGGTGGATACAAGTAGGTTTTTTATTGACTAAATGAGACTATGCTCAAGCTACATGTTCTAGTGGGCTTGTCATTGAATGACTAATCTAATGTAATGAGCTAAGGAAAAGGGAGGTGGAGAGCAGACCAGTGCTATCCAAAGTATCAGTAGTAGTAGTAGATGCTGAGAATGAGTCAGGAAATAGTGCACTTTATCGGTACATTGGCTAGGGAATCTACAGTGGACAAGATGAGTGCAGAAGAAAAAAAAATTCAAGGGTTTCCCCATGTTTTTTACGTTTGAAAATTTTAAAAAGGACCTTTTTGGGCGACATGAAGCAGTGGTGGAGTCGGCATTAGCATCGTCGTCGTCCCTATTGTCGTCGTCATTGTCGTACTCGATCTAGTGTCAAAAGAAAGAGGAACGATGCAAATGGCAAAAAGTTAGTAATGGTAAGCAAAAGATGAACATGACGTGAGAAGGGAAGAGTTACCGTTCGTTCGTTCGTTAGCTCGTTCGTTTGTTCGTTTGTTTGTTCGTTTGTCGACGTGGAGTAAAAAGAATGACAATGTGTGAAAAAAGTGATGACGAGGGGAAGAAGGAGCAAAAGTACAGGGCGGACAAAAAAATATTCTTGTGGACAAATCGGGGTTTGAAATCTGTAGTACACAGGTCCTTATTGTCCGCAAAATTCAGGATACTCGGCGCGCGAGCGCACAACATTCAAATCCTCTAGAATGCCAGATACGGCAACGTTGTTGATGTGACTTTTATGCTAATCTTTATTATGATGTGTTGCTTTGAGAACGATGGTATTGAAACTAGCACATGCTTGACATTGATGGTATAGAAAGTGGTGAGGGGGATTTGATTTTTGATGACAGTCATTACAAAACACAAGTGAAGATAGAGATGAAGGCTGGTGTGGCAAGACCTCTTGCAGTTTTTCGAACCATCCCGTCATGTTTCGGATGGATTTCTTGCAGATCGGGCATTGGTAGGCGGCTGAACGTAGATAGTCTTGACAACAAGTCTTATGCATAGCATGACCGCATTTCTACAAACATCTAAGATTAGTTCAGGCGAAAAGAGAAGAGGACTATACTGTACCATGATGATAACGGGTGTGGTACTGGTGAATAGGTCTTGTATACAGATAGGACAATCAGATTCCAAGGATCGATCAAGGCAAGGATGTGAGTCTTTAGCATCCACTCGAATACAGGCATTGCATCGATCACAGTGAGAAAAATCAGTACGCTGACCTGCTCGACATAGCCCGCATGCATCGCAATGGTAACTCGGTGCATCGGTCCATAAGTGACAGGTGGAGCAATAGTACTTGGAGGCACGAGTCTTGCAATGCATACAGTCTTGAGCTGCGGGTTGTAGTCTCTTACAAATCATACATAGCATGGTTTTGATTTCGCTCCTGTAGAAAAAAAGGGACGCTGAGTGTCGGCGTTTCAAATATGGATCCAGGGGGGTCTTTTTTACCTAATCAATGCATGATCGCTTTCTTCATCGTGACAATGACGACAAGGGAAGATCTTTTGACAGCAATCCGCTTGTATCTTGACGTTTCGTGCGTAATGCTTGCAACCCAGCTTGTTGGTCTCTTTATCCTGATGCAAAAATAGGCCATGCGTTATTAACGGAGTTTGAAAACAAGAAATGTCAACCTACATGATACGACTGTACGTATTCTGTGGATTCATGTTGTAGAGGCGGTAATGGACTGTGATGAGGTGCCAAAAGTTGCTACAAAGAGGAAGCGAAAAAATCAATGGGAGTCCCTTGTGGAAACAAGTGAGCTTACTTGAATGCGCCTTGACTTTTCTTTTGAGCAGAGGAGATCGTCTTGGTGAATTTCCAGGACTCTTTTGCGCAGGTTAATCATATTACACATGCCTTTTGATGGTTTGTAGGTTTGTAAAGAGGATGAAAAGATGGAGTGCTATGTTATATATGTTTTCAAAGCATCGCGCGAGCCAGACACCGAAACCACCTTTGCAGCAGTGTGTGTAACCATCCCTTTTTTGCTAGGAATGTCCCGCGCGATGCCCAACCGAAAATCCTCAGCCCCTTCCCTCCCCCCGCGCGATCCACTGCCGAGATGCAGCGCACGACTCTGTCCCCATTTAGCGATGCATCATCATTGGCAAACATCATACGTTCCTTTATTTCATCAACCCCTTCTTGCCAATCACTTCAAAGCTATATTGTCTAAAGGACCATCTAAAACTACACCACGGTATCCAGCTGAGCTGAATCACTTTGGCAGGTAATCTTGGTCGGCTTCTTCTTCTTGACTCTTCACCTTGTTTGATAGTAGACCACACATTTGTTAGAAGGATTCTTTGCTGCATAGGGTAGAGGTAGGGAGTAGCTCTGTAGATCAATAGATGCCGTCATTATTAGCAGGATGTCTGTGAAAGAAGGAGGAAATAAATTGTCAGCATGGGCATTCCTAATTAGAGTTTATCGGGGTTTGAATCTCACGTTTTTTCTGGTCCTCGTCGAGACACAATGTGGGGTAAGAAAGTTGTAGGTCAGGTTTCCTTTTCGCTTGTTCATAAAAGTAGGGCATTGATGGTGAAAGTAATCCAATGATAAGGCGGGGAAGGGTAAATACTCGATTCAACCAATCATGTGAGCATTCTTGATCGATGACTTTTTTGGTTTGGCCGTCTTCGTGCATGCCTACTTTTTTGTTTTTACTCATCATCTATCACAGGACCTTCTCAACATCAATTGTTTACATACACAAGTGCCAAAAGGTCATGTTGGAAGAAGATGGTGAAGGCGGAGTTTTTTGAGCCCAGCGATTTCTTTTCTTGTCTGGTTTTTTCCCACGCTTCGTTCTTATCTCCTTTAACAGAGAACTTGTCGAACATTTCGTTGGTTTCATGACATTGCTTGATGAACGAGAGTGAGGGATGATGCACAGTCTCTCTGCTTTTGGAACGATCCCGCTTGCTTGGTTCGATCATCGAATCAGAATACGGCGGGGGTTGAAATCGGTTTGATTTCATTCCCTCAGATAATTTTTTTCCCCTTCTCTTTTTTCTCTTTCTCTTCCACTTACATTATTCGACTGGTGTATGACAAAAGCGACTACGAAATCAACAACCGACAAACCCAAACGAGTCAAGGTCACTTTGGCATGTGTGATCTGTCGTAAAAAGAAGGTCAAGTGTGATGGCAACAAACCGGCGTGCTCTCGCTGCATAGTCATGGGCATTCCCTGTGAATTCTCTGATCCTCCTCGTAAACGGGGACCTCCCAAGAACAACATTGAAGTGATTGAAAGTCGGGCCAACCGTATTGTGTCTTTACTCGGCAACAAGGAAGGTCCTTATCCTCGCCCACGACCTTCTTCTCAGCAACCGCAACAACAACAAAACAGCGATAACAACAGTTTACGACCTTCTTCGTCCAGTTGTACTTCTTCGTCTAGTTGTACTTCTTCCACCCCGTCACCCTCCCCTACTCCCCCCTCTAGTCCTTATCGCCACTCTTATCAACTCATCTCCTCCAATGCCTTACTGAATCTAGTCACTGGGGCGGTGGAAGCTTTAAAGGAAAAATGGCGGGCTGATAGTTTACTTACAGGCGGACCAATGGTAAGATATATCTCTGTAGAGTGTTTGTACCGTGTGGGATACAAGATATTAACTTTTTCTTTATCTATTATAGACTAGCCTTGTGAACGACAATTTGCCCCAAAGATTCAAACTGCAACTGGCGGAAAAGTACTTTGCCAACTTCAACTTGTTTCTGCCTATCCTCTCCCGTCACCACTTCCTCCACCAATTGGTCCATAAACCCGATGAAATGGATCGTCTACTGTGCTACGCTGTATGTGCTATGGGAAGTCGGTATTTGGAACATCGCGATGACATGGAGCGTCTCTACTTTGAACGGTGCCTATTACTATTTGATAAGCTGAAGCAAGATGAACCCACCATAGCAAGTGTACAGGTAAAGGACAAGAAAGACCTGAAAAGGGATGTTGTTCTCACCTTTGTTTGTGTGTTTGTGTTGTTATTATCATAGGGTGTGATTATTATGTGCTGGTATACCTTTATGATGGGCGACTTTAAGAAATGTGCTTGCCTTCGCCGCCACCTGATCGATTATGTCCGACGCCTGAATCTGGGCAAGAACGCCGATCCTTCGCTCAGCATAGTCCAGACCGAACAACGTAGACGCACATTCTGGGTAATCTATGTCACCGACGCATGGCTTGCCTTTTACACCGACTCTCGACTGATCAACATGACCAAAGAAGGCTGGGATTGCAAAAAGCCCATTCTCGAAGATAGTCAACTCCAAGCTATCGATTCCCGGAACCTAAAATGGCAAGTGGAACAACCTCCAGTACTACAGGACGACACAACTGAAGCCGCTTTACAAATACCCTCTTTTGTCGAACTGATCCAATTGGCCTCCATTGTCGGTGATATTTTTGATTGTCTCCATCACCCTTCTGAACAGCAACACCGATCTACCTGCGAACATTTGGAATCTCAGTTGAACGATTGGTTCCGCCACCTTCCTTCTTACCTGGAACTGAAGACTGACAAGCACAAGAACGACAATGACAATGACAATGATGACGACGAGGACAACAATTCTCCAGCACCCATCGCCAAAACCATACGAATTCTTTATCATACCGTCCAGATCATGATGCACCAGTCCTCGCTTCTGGACTACTACGATCCCCAAACACGCCATACTGTCTGCAACAATGCTGCCGATGCCATCATCCATATTGCAGGCCAAATGCTACAACAACAAGACGAACTTAAACTGTACAATACATTCGCCATGTCCATCACCTTGGCAACTTCGGTTCATTTGGAAGCGCTGATGGCGGAAACGGCGGCAACGGCAACGACGACAGCGACAACGACAATGCCAATGGAAATCCAGGACGATCAAGAGACATTAACACAGCATGGCAACCAAACCGGCATCAAAACAAGATTGGGACGAAGTATTCGGGTATTGAAAGATGCCAACTGCAGCTATTTAACTCGGGTGGATTTCGATCGATTGGTGGACCGCTTCTTGACGAATCGATGTGGTCTTGTGATGGACGATGGATTCAAGTCAAGTCATCAATTGGCAGGTATGTGGCAGATCTTATCTCGGTCCCGCCAATCCATGACACCGGAACAACAGCGACAATTCATGGCGAATCATCAACTCCCCCACCTTGGCAACGGCGGCGCTTTTGGCCCCACTTCTTCCAGCCCCATGTATCCTATCAAATCAACCGCTGGGCTTATCGAGCCTGTCATCCTCTCTGAATCTTTGCTCTCCTCCTCTTTGCATCCCTCGACAAATGTACACAATCTGGATATTGATGGACTTTTGAATGACTCGATGACCGATCTAATCTTTGGGGCGACCAGTGGCGGCGGCGAGATCTTTGATGCCATCCCATCGGCTTCGTGGGCGGAGTATGTCAGCAACAATCATGCACCTCTTCCCAGCAGTAATATGCCTTCCTCCTCTTCTACCAAGAACGACCCGTTGGTACAACAACAGCAGCAGCAACAACAACAGCAGCAGCAGCAACAACAACATCAGCAGCAGCACCATCAACAACAACAAACGGTCCAGTGTCAGTACCAACCCCACGAAATGGATTCGTCTGGCTCTTCGGCATCTCCCCCGGGTTATTCACCTGCGTATTCACCAGAAGAAGATAATCGGATCCGATTGTTTCCTGCTTCGACCTTACTGACGTCTCAACATATCAGCAACCATCCAACAGAACAACAACACCACCTCCATGAATCTGACTCTAAAGCTTTAGGCAATGGGTTTATCCTATGATCCACACTATGCATACACACCCATCATCCATTTTTGTCGTTATCTACATACTCTATTTAGTCTATTATTCCAACCACCTTACATATAAATAAAACTATCCTTTACAAACCATCCAAACCGACTTTTATTAAAAGGGAACGGGGGGATCTTATCTAACTAACCAAACTAAAGACGGGGAGCCAAGCGATGGTAAGGCACAGACAGTCTTTCGACGATGTCCACATACATCTAAACCAACAAAAGGGGCATCATCAGTATTCCATCTCCTATCCCCTTGTCTCTTTGTTATTTTTACCTGATCCTTCAATTGCTTGTAGGCAACACTTGCTGCTTTAGCCAAGGGAGCCAATTGGAGGGCCATTTCCTTTGCCTTGGGTAGCACTTGTTCTTCAGAGGCAATAGCGTCCACCATACCTACTTGAAGGGCCTCCTGGGACGCATATCTCTTGCCACGCAGCACCACATCTCGGAACACCACAGGGGGCAACTTGAA
>LT554760.1:422258-437432 GCA_900079185.1 Absidia glauca
TGATTTACCCCTGGATAGCCCTGCATAACCGGGCTCATCACCTGTCGAGGAGGTTGTTGCTGTGGGGGTCGATATTGCGCATTTGGATGGTACATTTGTGGTCGCTGTGCCTGATTAAGCCATTGTTGGTGCGGTATAAATTGACTGTTATAACTGTTACGTTCATACTGTTGTTGTTGTTGAGGAGGAGGTTGTTGTTGAGGAAGAGGTTGTTGTTGAGGAAGAGGTTGTTGTTGAGGAAGAGGTTGTTGAGGAGGTTGTTGTTGAGGAGGTTGCTGTCGATTCGGGACGTATTGATTAGGTAAATGTTGTTGTCGGTTCGTAGGAGACTGATGAGGAGATTGACGAGGAGACGGATTGGATCGATTCTGAGGCTGTTGATGATGGTTTTGAGGAGTCATCTGCATTGGTGACTGATGTTGCTGTTGTAGAGAAGCTTGAAATTGTTGCATAGCTGTAACAAAGTCCTTCGTTGTTGGCATGTCCATCGGTCCAGGGAGAGACGGTAGAGAATACTGAGGCTGAGAAGTAACGGGTGGAGGGCGGTCGACTGTCGCAGTGAATGGAGAGATGGGTATAGTGGCGACGGGAGATGTTTCTGTTGGAGTAGTGGGTGGTTGAGCTTGGGGGAGAAGATTTTGTTGTACCAGCATATCACGATACCATGATTTGATTTTTTCTATGGGTATGGAGGGCATCATGAGCATATCATCTAACCTTTTCAACTAGCCTGTTTGCTATTACCTTTGCTTATAGGAGTGAGAAGGTTGCTGTTCTTGTTGATGGTATCGAGGATCTTCATTCCTGTCCAAGGACCAAAGTCGGGTGCTGATCGATAGACTGCCTATATAGACAGAACAAGGGCAGTTAGATCTACACAGTTACCTACACTGTCACAAACCAGCGACTTTACCTGAGCACATTTCATCAACGAGGGTTCGTTGTGTTCGTTGTAGGCCCTGAGATCCTGGAGCCAAGCCAAGAATTCATCGCAAGCAGCGCCATAAGTAACGAGTTGCTGGATATTTGCTTCTAATTCGTTCAGTCTCTCCGTGTTTCGCTGTAGGATCTTCCTAGTTTCATTGTTCATTAGGAATACGTTGTTGTTGCCTTCTTGTGCCGGAGGAGTTGCTGTGGGAGGTTGCCTTGATGAGAATTCCTGCGATGCTGCGGGTTGCTGGATTGGTGAGGAGCTGACTTGTCGGGCTGCTGCTATAGGTGGCCGAAACCGTTGCGAAGTGGGGTTGGTGAGTTGGTAAGTTTGGACTTGATCTGTCCCAAGTGTGGTTGCAGCTGTGTTGATGTGGGCAGTAGCAGTGGCGTTGGCGGAGCTCCTGATGGTGCTGTTGATACTATTATTACTACTGGTACTTCCATTGCTGTAAGACGATAGCGGATATGTAAAGTCGGTATCTGTTCCCATTGGTGTCAAAGGTGATTGAGCGGGTGAGGAGAAGGTCACGGCAGGTGAATGCAACGGAAACAACGATGCATCGGCTTGTCTAGGTGAGGTGGACTGCAACATGATTGAGTCAGGAAGATTGGAGGCGATGAATGAAGCAGATACAGTGTCTTTCGAAGGTGCAGATGTTGTGGTTGGAGTTGTGCGGCTGTGAATGTCATTTAGAGGATCTGTGGGAAGACAAAGGGAGAGCGATGAAGAGGAAAGAGAGGATTTAGTATCAAATGGGTAGGATACAATTCTTGAGGCACTTACTACCATCATAGTATACGCCTGAGCTTGAGGGAACAGGTAAACATAAGTTGGAATATGATGTAGAAATGACTGAGGAAGGATCATGTGTTGCTTCAATCAAAGTGGAGTGGTCTCTATTGTTTAATGAGTCTTCAAGAAGAGAAGAAGAGAATAGCCATTAGTTACAGTGTAGAGGCCTATTGTATCGTTATGTGCATTACTATTCAGGTTCAATTGTGATTCAGTGGATCGGCTTTGATTAGTCGTCATATAATTATCCTGAGAAGAGAGAGAGAGAGAGAGAGAGAGAAAGGAGAGAAGAATACAAAAAATCCCAGTAAACACAAAATAGATGTAATTTGTCTTTGTTTTTCAAACTCCGCCTATGCTTCCCCGCCTCCTTCGCCAGATAACGACAGACAGACGGACAAACAAGCAAGTATAAAAGAAGTGACAATAGAATAGAGAGTGTTTATTTTCAATAGTTCAATCCTTTTCTACTATACGTTGGAGATGGTCATCAATCTGCTCCACAGATAACGTATGGAAGTCAGTCTTGTCCTTCGTCACCAAACCCACTTCGATTTCCGTCGCCTTGAAATCCACCGCCAAGACAGTCGACAATGTGGTGATGGCAAGCTAACAAACAAAAACAATCATCATCAGTTCCTCTTATGATCCCTTTCTTAGCACCACTTACTTCAATAGTATCTTCCATATTCATGTCCGGGTTCTTCTTGAACTTTTTCTCCAAGTAGTTCAATGCTTCCTGTTGTTTCGCACCAGCAGCAGTCGCCTTGTATCCAACATAATACCCAGCAGGATCACATTTGTATAACTGAGGTCCCCATTCATCATCATGGCCAATAAGAATCATTGCTAACAAAGAGGAGGGGGGGATCAATGTCGATCTCTTCTACACACATCTACTTTTGCACTTACAAACACCCAAAGGTCGCATGGCAGCTTGTTGAGTATACACCTGATTGATGTTCGCCACACGTTTGGCAAGCATGTCAGTAGGGATTTCATAGCCATACTTGTATCTGAATTCAGCAGCTTCTTGTCGTGCACGGGTGACTTGAGATCGAGCATCCGCTAATCAAAACAAAACGTGTAGTGAGTTGCGTCCCGTCTTACAAACAGAGAGAGAGAGAGAGAGTGCACTTACGAACCATGCCAGTCATCACACAGCCAATCTTGGGTGTCAGTTGGAAGACATGAGTAATGGTGGAAGGATCCAGTAACTTGTCCTAAAAGTACCCTAACATTTAGACGGCAATGATCGACAATGACAAGACAATCGTAACTTACAGGTACTTTTTTTTGAGTGACAATGACGCAGCCATCACGGCCTCGTACACCAACTGAAGTAATGCCACTGTTGGAGATAGCTTTGAAGGCATATTCTATTCAAGAAGGACATTTATGGTCGGTTAGTCCTTAATTCATTCAATCTACAATAAGGTGTGCGTGGTCATGTCTTACCGACTTGATATAACCGTCCTTCGGGTGAGAAGATAGTGATATGGCGATCGTATCCAGCACTTGATCCTCGGCTCATGATGTTGTGTGTTAAAAGAAGGTAAAAAGGTAGAAAGAAAGGGGAGTGAATCTCAATGAGCGCGCCCAAAAGTCTTTTTCTAGACACGTAAGCGCTGAGGGGAACCGATGGCTATTTAAACCCCGCCATGTTTGTCGGCGTTTGCAATTCGTCTCTGCGCACAACATCATTGCCCCTCCAAAAGAATCCCTTGCTCGCCAAATATTCAAACTCCATTTTGGCTACAAGGATCTCTTTTTACCTGTCAATCTTCTTCTTTGCTTCTTCAACACTATTTTTCTTTCCATTGACTTTGGAATCGCACAATGAACGACCCGCTTCTTAAACAACAACACTGAACGACGAACGCAGGGTAACTCTCTCCTTCTCACCGTCTTACCCATCATTGTCTTACCATGACTAACATTTGCCTTTTGCATCAATGCTCCTTTTTTTCCTAGAGGATCAAATGGGGTGTGGGAACGGATATAAGATCTCTGGCACCAGGACTGGATGTACATGTGCTCCGATTATGGATTGGACCAAGGAATCACGAAAAACATGGGGAAACAAACACTCGCAATTTTTTTTTAGGTGCACTCCCATTCCATCGTAGAATCTCGTAGTCCAAGTTCCTAATAAAAGTATACCAATTCTTTGCCCATTCTCTTCCGCTACTATCACTTATACTTTTACACAGCTTGGCCGTCTTTGTCCGCCTCCAGTTGCTTGATTTTTACAGTAGCTTAGCCATTCTCATTACAACCCGTCGCCATTTACACATTAGCTTAACTCCGGTCTCAAACATAGTCTGTACCATTAGTCCTACTGTACCAATAAAACTTTGTATGTATGCGAAGATAGACCTTACGATCATGTACATGTCATTAGATTCTTTACAACTAGCAAACCCGTGGTGTTTAAGGAGTTGTCGATGAGAAGCTACTCATCTGTAGTTTGGCCTATATAATGTACATGTTATTGTCATGATTATGGATTTAAGAAACGTCTTTCGTAGGATGATTCAAGTAGGCTTTATTGATGGGATAGGACAAAGGGAACTATGGTACAGGCTATGTTTGGGGTCGTAGTTGAACTAATGTCTAATGGCAACAAGCTGTTGTAATGGGAATGACTAAACTGCTGTAAAAAGTAAGCAAATGAGGTGGACAAAGACGGCCAAGCTGTGTAAAAGTATCAGTGATAATAGCGGAAGGGTATGGGCAAAGAATTGGTATACTTTTATTAGTAACTTGGACTATGAGATTCTACAATGGAATGGGAGTGCACCTAAAAAAAAAATTGCGAGGGTTTCCCCATGTTTTTTACATTTGAAAATTTTAAAAAGAGCCTTTTTGGGCGACATGAAGCAATGGTGGAGTCGTCATTAGCATCGTCGTCGTCCCTATTGCCGTCGTCATCGTCGTAGTCGATCTAGTGTCAAAAGAAAGAGGAGCGATGCAAAAGGCGCAAAGTTAGTAATGGTAAGCAAAAGATGAAAATGACGAGAGAAGAGGAGTGTTACCGTTCGTCCGTTCGTCTGATCGTTCGTTCGTTCGTTTGACGTCGTGGAGTGAAGAGAATGACAATGGAGGCAAAAAAGTAATGACGAGGGGAAGAAGGAGCAAAATAATAGGACGGGCAAAAAAATGATCTTATAGCCATTCGGGGTTTGAAATATAGTGTGCATAGGTACACATTGTTGGAGGAGTGTGTGGGCAGGATCGTGTTCCTGAGCTTTAATTTGCAGCATATCCCTTACATATCAGAGCGAGCATGCTACTACATTCTCATGCTATGATGTGGACTTGACTTTTGAACGACAAATAGTTTGGATCAGAGAAGATTGAATGTTGCCAAATAGGATAGCAGGGGTGGAGTTCCACCATGAGCACCGAGTATCGTATAACAGTCTTCCTGAACATCATGAAAGAAACATGTGCCTATCTACATTGCACCTTATCGATGGGCTCCCTTCTGCGGCGGAGTCTGAAGTTTTAAGCTCATTGCTATGGTAACCACGGCCTTTTTAGTATGTCATGGTGATCTGAAACGCAACTAGTTTTTGAAGTGACGATCAACTTGGCATGCATGATTTCGTGGGGACCCATCAGTGCGAAATGGGGGGTTTCAGATAAAAACATCCCTCCCTTCCAAAGAAATGAAACAACACGGGTTTCAGTCATCCCGACATCAAGACAAGTGTTATGGAGAATAGATATTATTATTAAGGCAAGTGGAAGACAATGAAGTATAACTATATGAGAGGTGCGAATGAGAGGACTAAGTATTAAGGCTAAAGTAAAAGTATAAGATGGGGGATTAAGATGTATAACTATCCAAAGTGACAGAAGCGGTACTACTATAACTAGCCGAGTACTTGCTGATGATTTTCTTGAGAGCGGTGGGCAAAGACGACCAGGCAAAGACCTTGAGATCCTTTTCAATGTTGCGGGGTTTGGGATGATTGAAGGCCATGATGACCTTGAAAAAGTCGCCGCTGTCGGGTTTCATTTTGCTGACGGTGAGCGGGCGGAAGCCTTCGAGGTTTCGGCGGACCCTGTTCTTTTCCTCGGTGGTGAAGCGCACGCCGATCAGGGCCTCCAATAGATAGATGATGTCCACGGAGGTGATAAAGTAGTCGTGCTTGTCTTGCCAGTAGATGCAGGACACGATGATTTCTTGCGGCGTGTTCACTCGGTTGGTGGGCGGGATGGCTTGACAGTTGCAGATGATTTCGTGGTCGTGCTGGCGGCGCCAGAAGCGCACGAGGCGGCGCTGGTCGAGGTGTTCCTGCTCCGTCCAGTCCTGCATCATCGACTCCATGTTGCCCTCGATGACGAGGTCGGCGTGGCTGAGAAGGTTGGCGAAGGGGTTGGCGCCGGCGGGAGGCATCGCACCGGTGGTCGGGCTCGTCGTGGGGGCGGCGGGGGCGAGTTCTTGCGGGTGATGATGAGGCGAGGACGAAGGTAACGGGGCAATTTCTAATCCTGCAGGAGTTGATAAGGATGGGTGGCGTTGTTGCTGTAGAGGGTTTGACGGTGTCGTTGCGAGAAGCGTGGGTTGCTGTAATGAGGTTGATGTCGCTCCAAAGCCAGCACTGGAAGGATCGCCAAGGCCATGAGGAAGGACACCAGGTGCAGCCATTTGTCCCATTGTTCCAGAAGAAAGTCCCATTGGATCGCCAGCGCCATAGTCAAACGAGTCTGTTGATGTCGAAGATCGGTAAGGGAACATGAGCTGCGACGGAGAGGTCGATTCTATAGAGAGAGAGAGAAAGAGAAAAAGATGTAAAGATGTGTTCAATTAGTAAAAGGTGGCCAAAGATAAAAAGGAAAGTATACTGGGGTGAGGTTATTGGCATAGTGAGTCAAGTAAAAAAGTGTAAAAGGAGAAAACGGTGATGACGTTTAGTTTGGGCAAGTACAAAAAGGGGAGGGAGAGGAAAGATGGAGAATGAAAAATCGAGCCCTCCAAATGAAATTAAGAACAATAGGGCGGAGTTGAAATGTCGGGGTTGAGAAGACAAGTAGGGCATAAAAGTCTTACCTTCGTAATACTGTCTTGATCGAATGGATGGAATGGAGCTGCTATTAGCGGGATTTGTTGTGGAAGGGTTGGAAGTATTAGAGGAGGATGGCATGTATTGTTGCGCCAGTCCGTAATAGTTGTAATCATAGTCTTGCTGAGTTGGTAACATATAAGTGCTTGCAGATGCCTGTTGTGCTTGTGTATCCTGACCTGTCATTACCCAAAACATCACAAAATCATTAGGGCGGCCCGAGGTTTTCGTTTCTTTTTCTCGTTTTTTTTTTACCTTCACTTGTCGAAGAAACCCCGGTAGAGGGCCGTGTTCGTTTCATCATCATGTTGTAGTCAAAGGACAGCTCGGCAGAGGATCGTTTCCGTGACAGGTAGGTGAAGTAGCCGACCGACCATGCGTCCAGTATGTTATGTGGCTGATCGGCTGCTACAATGACATATAAAGTAATAGACTTGTCGCCAGATTGGGTTAATGACCAAGAAGGAATTGTACATGCAAGTTGGATGATATTAGAGGTTGGATCAATGTACGTTTGAGTGGGCATGACGCACGAACCAAAGGCTATCTTTAGTCTTGACAAGCATTCTGTATTGTCCATTTGGAGGTTGACATGCAGCGATTCCATTTCATGGCCTTGATGCGGCTCATAGTCGTATATTCGAGGCGGAGTATAGCGCTGCGTCGGAGGCTGAATAATCCAAGTTGACAGCGGCGGTGGGTGCTGTAGTGGTTGCCTCTGTCTTGATGGATCGTCGTCGTCCCGAGATGTAGGCAAGTTGTAATCTGATCGATGCATGCAAGAGAAAAAAAAAAGTGTGGTTAGCGATCCTAGCAGTGTATCATCAAAAGAGTCATTACGTTGTTGTGCCATTTGCTTGGATCAGAATCATAAGAAAGACCAGCGGTCAGAAAAATCGTCAAGCTTCGTGCGACTAGTTCTCTTTTTTTTTTTCCTTTTTGTTTCTATTGTTCTCTTAGGATGAACTGATTCTAAAAGAGGTTAAAAAAAGTCATGTTAGTATCGTCGTCAGAGTAATGCTGTCTTGGCGTGATAACGATTGTAACTCCGCCTCGGTCCTTTGGGCGCATTACGTTTTCCGTTTTTCGGCTTACGTTTTGACGTTTATGCTTCCTTGACGTAGAAGCCCACTTTATGTGTTTTAAAAAGGAAAAAGAAGCGTTTGATGAGACATGTGAATCCAAATTATTCAAATCATTCCTCTAGCGGTCAGGTTTTCACCGGTTTCAGAACCTCATCAATCAAAGGGGTTGACCCGTCGGAGTTTGTAATTCCGCACCCCGACATAAAAAGTGGCTTTTTGCGATTGGCGCTTTTTTCATTTTGTTTCTCCTTCCTAGAAGCTCTCTTGATAACCTTGGTTCCAAAAGCCAACACCTCTCTCTACCTATATCTCGATACACACACACACACACACACATCTCTCTTCCTTTTATTTTTACTCAACTGGTATTATCTCTATTCTATTACATCGAAAAGAAAAAAACAAAAGCATTAAGGATGAATCATGACCAATAACCCTTCCTTTTCCCCTTTCACAGACAATCCCATCACCATCATCCCAATCACCACTACTTCCACCACTCTTTCCCTACCACCACCTCTTTTATCTTAACTCTTCATTCCTCCATCCCACTCAAGCTACACACTCTATTATAATTGGTAACTCCTTTCCTCAGAAAGAAACACGTCATTCTCATCATCCTGTCTCTTTTTCTAGACTGAACCATGCAAGAACAAGACCACAGCTCACCTACCGATCGCTCCAAACGCCCACGATTAGAAGAAGAAGTGGACGCCGATTACGAACACAATGGGGAAGAAGACCGCCACCCGAAGCGCCAAGCCGTGCCTGACCCCGAAACCAAGGCGCCACACTTTGCCGGCGACGAAAAGAAGGAAAGGCGTGGCAAGAAATGGACGGAAGGCGACCCTGTAGAAGACTCTGACGAGGACGACGATGTGCAGATCATGGTGGCCGGCCGGGAATCAAGCGACAAGGCAGAGCGGCGATCCAGTGGCAGCAGCAGCAACGATATCAGTCTAGCGCTTCGATCTTTGGTGGGCACGAAGGATGCAGGGATCATTATTGGTCGTGGGGGCAAGAATGTGAATGAAATCAGGGAATACTCTTCTGCGCGGGTGACGATCTCTGGCAATGTGCCTGGTGCTTATGACCGTATCTTGACGGTGAACGGGCCTGTGGAGGCAGTAGCTAGGGTAAGTGCTTAGACAGAATGTGAATGGTTTTTGTACTCATATAAAGATACATGTGTAGGCCTATTATATGGTGGGTGAGAAGATTCTGGCGGAATTCCCTTCTGACGATCAAGGCAAACAAGAAACCACACTTCCCATTCGACTGTTGGTGCCTGACTACCGCATGGGCAATGTCATTGGACGAAGCGGCACGATCATCAAGTCCATCCAGGAAGAAAGCGGGGCTCGGATGAACGCCTCTGAAGAAACGCTACCCATGTCGACCGAACGAGCCCTGACGATCACCGGGACACCAAAAGCCATCCAAATCGCTGTGGGCCGTGTGGCAGAAATCCTCGTCGAACACTCAGACCGACCCAATACCAATCATATCCCTTTTGCCCCCATGGCTGTCAATCCTTCTCTGACCCCGTTGAACCGATCTGGCTATCCTGTACATAGCGGTGCCCCTGCTGGTGGTGGCGCAAACCCGGGTTATGGCATGATGGCCGGTGGCATGCCCATGGGCTCGTCATTCTTCTATCAAGGCGCAGGTGCGAACTATGGCGGCGGCGGAGCAAACGACTATGGCAACATGAACATGAACAACAACCAGTCCCAGCAAATCTTTATCCCTAATGAAATGGTCGGCTGCATCATTGGCAAAGGTGGCAGCAAGATCAATGAAATCAGACAGATCAGCGGCAGTCATATCAAGATCATGGACCCGATGAACGACACGAACGAACGGCTGGTCACTATCACTGGAACCCATGAAAGCAACCAAATGGCTCTGTACCTTCTTTACTCTCGACTGGAATCCGAAAAGAGTCGTTTAGGGATGATGTGAATAGTTATAGCGAAATAAAAAATCTTGGCCTTTGTGTCGGAGTTTAAAACTACGGCTATTGACTCAGTTTCTTTTTTTTTTTTTTTGGATTTGGGCTTTTGAATCTCTTTCACTTCTTTTATCAGTCAATGAAACGAATAGCATGGTCTACTCTATACTTGCTGTTATGGTCAATCGTTGTCTCATGCTACCCTAGCGCTCCTGGAACCGTAAGTAAGGCTCTATACTCTTCTTCATGTCTCTTGACTTTTTTTTTTTTGATGATAGTGTAACATGGACCTGATGGGCACGATTGGCCATGGACCTTCGAAATCCTCCTGTACCGACTGTTACCGCATCCTAGTACAACCTCATTCGTCACCATCTAGCACCTCGGACATCACCATCAAGATTGTCGGCACCCAAGCTTACCAAGGACTCATGCTTTTGGTAAAGGATCAATCGAACCAAACGGTGGGTCGGTTTGTCGACTTTGACGAGGCCATGTTTGCTCCTGTCGCTTGTGATGATGAAGCCATTGAAGAAGAATCGGTTGCGGTGATTGGCCATTTGGATCCTCGTATCAAGTCCTGGCCCATTCAAGTAGGTTGGCAAGCCGAGACCAGTCATAGGGGTGACTATCGGGTACAAGGCATGGTGGTGGTAAGTAGTGACTAAGAAAGAAGTAAGAGGTTACTAAGATTTTTTATACAGATAGACTACGATAACTTCCATATGATCCCTGAACAGGCCTTTAAGCTTGAACGCAAAGCATCGATCCCACTAAACAGCACCCTATCTGACATAGCAGCAACAAGTGTACCCTCGGCAAAAGGACTGGCGGAACCGACGGTTGATTTGGAAACGGAAGAATGGCCTTTGGAATCAGTCAATCCTCTCTTCTTGAAGGTGGTGATGGCATTGATGTTTGTCTATGTAGCCATGTCCTTGATCCTACGTCATATATTCAAAACCAGGCGGAGTCGACTGCAACAACACCGGCACTTGGATCAAGAAGAAGACGAATCGACGGCTCACTTGGTCAAAACGTCGTAGATAGATAAACACCGTAGATCCTTCCCTTCGTAGTATTCTTTACTTGTTAGATTGTCATCATATACCACCACTTATTGTCACTTGTTTTAATGTATCACGCCATCCTCATCTCTGTTGGGTGTCTCTGTCACACTTACTCTCTACTTTGTAACTGATACTATACTCTATCTGTGCTACCTGCCTACATACTTGGGATCTTCAGAATATGCCTATTTATCAAGGAACTTTTTTTGTAATCTTTGTCTCTCTCTCTCTCTCTCTCTTTCTTTATTCCTTATCTCTTCTCTTTTTTAGGACTAGGATGAAGAGTCCATCGGTCTATCTCTTACTCCTCTTCATCACGGTGGCCCAAGCCTTGCCAAAGTTCCACACAGGTAACAATCAGATCAACCACAAACAAACACTTGTATCAATCTCGACTAACCTAACCCCATAGTCAATGGTCACTTTAATAACGGCACTGTTTGTCCTGCTCAAACCAAACAACATGTCCCTTGTCCTGCCTTGTGTGTTTCTGACTTGTCACAATGCCCAACGTTACCCACATGCTCAGCGCCCGGCGAAACTCTCTGTGGCGACGGAGCTTGCCATCAAGATTGCTCGACTGTTGCTCCGCCGTCCCCTTGCACCTGTCCCTCCAACCCAGGCGTCCGCTTAATCCAGTGTCCCCTGTCGACCTACATTGATATTCACCAATGGGATCCCTCGAAAAACGACATCCAGACCTACACACTATGCTCCGCCGCCTACAATTACTCCTCCACCGTCCCGACGTGGGCCAGCATGGAATCAAACACAACCGCTTTATGGAATGTATGCGATGCGCCCGCCGGTATGACATTTCCGATTATGGGTAAGCGAATACACTGTGCAGGAAAGGAGGTTGACTGACTGCATTGTGTTTATTACTTTAGCTCCGTTTGTGATCACGTACCTTGTGATCTTTCTCGGGTTTTTTGTCTTTTTAGCGACTTGGCTGGTGTACAAGTCAATGGGGGAAAAGGTACGCATGAATCATGACATGCAAAGGAAAAAAACTCAGGGGCAGGCTGGATCATGGTGCATTCAAAACCCGAGTATTTAAACTCCGCATTAATGTCCTTCTTCTTTTCCCCTCTAGTCATTCAACCGCACCAACAGTGTCACGAAACCCCAGACGAAAAGTCATGACCCTTCATATCAAGACATTCAACTCAAAGGCTTCAACAATGACTGGTTTGGTGTGCTGCTGATTATATACACTGGCATTGTGTCTGTGGGCTGGCTTGTCTTTCTCCTCGTCATCTCTTTGGATTACTATGGCTATGTTGTAAGGACAAAGATCTCTCCATTGCCTATATCCCATTCACCTTTTTTTCCCTTCTAGTTAAGCAACACTCCTTATATCTTAACCTACGACTCGTACCCCTTGAGCAGCAAAGCCTTTTGTGTCCTTTGGTTTTTATCCACAGCATGGTACCTCATCCTCAATCTCTTCCGTGCAAAGCTCATCAACTTTTTCCGCCTGCGACATTCACTGGAATCCGCCCACTACATTCAAATCGAAACGCCACGCAAAGTGCTCCAAATGCTCCAAGAAGGCAACAACAAAGGTGGGCTTGTGTCGTATATCCAGGCGCTTGAAACTCAGCTCAGGGCAACCCTAGGCTTCAATGTGTTTGTGGCCACCGTCAAGATCCAAACCTCCCTCGATGGTCGGCGCTTTTTTGAATTCCAGAGCACGCGGTACACTTATCAGAACGGCACTTTTCAACCTGCGACACTCTCTCTTGGGACCGACGTTTCCCAGCTGTTGGCCATGGCGCATGGACTCTCTTCAAAAGAGGCTTTGGATCGCTTGGAGTGGATCGGGCCCAACTTTATTGCTGTCCATGTCCCGCACTTTGCTGAAGCACTCTGGCAAGAGTAAGTCTCGACGATGATGATATCCTTTAACTGACTAATTTTATTTTTTCAAATAGACTCACTGGCTTTTTTTACATTTATCAACTTCAAATCCTTTGGGTCTATTTCTACATGGCGTACTGGCAGATTGGGATCTCAGATACCG
Source organism: Absidia glauca (assembly GCA_900079185.1). Lineage (NCBI taxonomy): Eukaryota > Fungi > Mucoromycota > Mucoromycetes > Mucorales > Cunninghamellaceae > Absidia > Absidia glauca. Next base: position 435,195 of record LT554760.1, read on the forward strand.
GGGTGATTTTGCTGGCGGCGATCATCAAGGTGGTGGTGCGCTTACGATCGGAATACAGGGTCAAGGCCATGGCGGAACATGTGAATGACATCAAGGTGCTCCGCGACGATCAGTGGCGGTCGATCTCTACCGCAGATCTTGTGCCTGGCGACGTCTTTGAAATCATTCCCCATCAAATCGTGCCCGTCGATGCCGTGGTGCTGGAAGGCGATGTGGTTGTGGATGAAAGCTCTTTGACAGGTAAAGAGAACCAACCTCAACAACAATGATACTCACTAAAGGAATTGATATAGGTGAACCTCTGCCCATTCGCAAGTTTCCGCTCCGTAACGATGGGCAGCCTTATGATCGACTTGTCTCGGGGAAAATCCATAGTCTGTATGCCGGCACGACGATCAAGCAAACAACCTCGGCCTCGACTGGTCTGGTGCTGGAAACTCGAACCAATACGGAAAAGGGCAAGCTCGTGCAAAAGATTCTCTTCCCGCAACCAGTGTCCTTCATCTTCCACGAACAACTCAAATTGGTGTTTTGCATTCTTCTCTGCTGGGCGGTGTTTCTCCTGGGGATTGGGTCGTGGTGGCTCGGTGGGCAAGGCATGACCGCTTTGTTCTATGGCTTGACATGTGCGGCACAAGTCATGAATCCTCTTTTACCAGGTAAGGCGCCCCTATGATAAATCACTAAGAATAACCGATATCTGATCTTTTTCGTCAATGCTAGCTATTCTTGTTGTGGGCCAATCTATTGCTGCTGGTCGATTGCGTCGCAAAGGCATCTATTGTGTGGATCTTCCTCGTATTCTAATGGCGGGCAAGGTGCAAGTCTTTTGCTTTGACAAGACGGGGACGCTTACCAAAGAAGGACTGGAATACTATGGCGTGTATCCTGTTCAATCATCATCACCGGGTGCATTGCGATTTGGTGCGGCAAAACAACAGTTTGGCGATTTGCAGGACGGCGATCAAGTCCAGCAACTTTTGAAATGGGGCCTTGCCTCCTGCCACTCGGTGACCACGCTGGCGGACGACTATATCGGCAACCCCGTCGATATTGTGATGTTTCAAGCGACCGGTGCTTCTCTCTCAACAACCGATGGGTGCGACTATTTTACCCTGACCGACAGCAGCAATGAAAAGCAACATTCTCTGGAAATGGTCCAACGGTTTGAATTCCAGCATGCGCGTGCGTCCATGTCGGTGGCGATTCGGGATACAGCAACCGGCCATGTCCATATCTTTTGCAAGGGCTCTTTTGAACGGATGCAGGTGGTGTCGGCGCACGTTCCTGACGACTTTGACAAGGTGACGTCCAACTTGGCTCGGGAAGGCTGCTATGTGCTTGGGATGGCGCATCGCGATTTGGGTGTGATCGATCCTCAGACGGTGCGTGGGTGGTCGCGGGACGAAATGGAGGCGGGTCTCTCGTTCCTGGGTCTGGTGCTCTTCAAGAACCTCCTCAAAGACGATACCCGGGATGCGATCGTGCAACTGAAACAGGGCGATACTCGAACGGTGATGATCACGGGCGATAATGCATTGACAGGTGTGTTTATTGGTCAGCAGTGTGGCTTGGTGCCGCCCCATGTGCGCATGCTTGTTGGTGATGTAATGCTCGATAAAGACAAGACCGACGACGAATACCCCGCCGATCAACAAACTCCGACGACAATTGCATGGCATGATTCAGAAACAGGGGCTCGGGAATACGACGTGGATTTGGCCCTGGAGACACAACAGGTGGAATTGGCAGTGACAGGAAAAGCATTTCGGCATCTTTTGGCGACAGACGCTATGCGGCGGTATCTCTTCTCGACTCGGATCTTTGCTCGCATGACCCCGGTGGACAAGATGCAGTGTGTGGAACTCTTTATGGAGCGTGCGGTGACGGCGATGTGCGGTGATGGCGGGAACGACTGTGGGGCGCTACGAACAGCTCATGTGGGCATCGCCATGTCGGAGGCGGAGGCTTCTGTTGTCAGTCCATTCAGCACTCCTCAACGGTCGGTGCAAGCGTGTGTGGATCTCCTGATACAAGGGCGTGCGGGTCTGGCCACTTCCTTTTCAAGTTACAAGTACCTGATCATGTATGGCGAAACGATGGCCACCGTCAAACTCTGCACCTTTTACTACACCATGTCTTTCTCTCAATGGAACTTTATCTTGATCGATGCGTTTATTGTAAGGCAAAAGAAAAAAGGTATGTCACTCATGCTAAACGGTGGGCCCTTTTTTTTTT
>LT554760.1:437624-449760 GCA_900079185.1 Absidia glauca
GGTTTTGCTCTCGGTGGTGGGGCAACTTTTTATCAATGCCTGGTTTTTGATTGGTGCGTACATTTGGCTGTATACTCGGGATGACTTTTTCCGATGTCATGAATGGGATGCACGGGCGACGGATAACTCGAAATGGTGGCTCCTGGGCGACAGCTTTGAAGCCGACATTCTCACCTTTATCACATTATTCCAATTCATCAACTCTGGCTTTGTCTTTAACTATGGCTATATCTTCCGCAAAACGTGGTTCCGCAACTATCTCCTGATTGGTGTCTGGATCCTCTTTGTCACGATCGTAAGCTATTGGGAACTGGCAGGTAAGAATGAGGAAACCTTTTACGTATCAAAAGGCTCATCTTTGTTTGATAGATCCCAATGCATTTGGTTGTTTGATGCGAGTGAACTGTGGCAACCCCGATGTGCTGGTATCCATGGGCTATCCTCGCCCTGATTACTATATTGAACCGTACAACAATCCTTGGGGACACAACGTATTACCGAAAACCTTCAGATATCAACTTTGGGCCTATTCGATTGGGAACTTTTTGGCCATCAACGCTTGGGAACTTTTGGTCATTCTTGGTCCTGTACGAACCTACCTTCGCTCCGTCCGCCCTTTGAACAGACTCAAGATCCAACTCTAATCCCATAGCATAGTAATGACCCTACAGTAGTGAACCCTCTCTCTTGTTTGTCTTGTTCATCATCACCCCATTTACATTATCTATCTATCCTACAATCAATAAATAAACACACGTTTTCTGTCACCACTGCTTCATATCCTTATCTGAAAAAGACCACCGCAAGATGACCTGATTCGGAGTTTTTTTTTTATAGGCAAGACTTTTTTCACCCCCTCTCAACCTGCTCTCCTTGCTCGTTAAACCATCTATAAATGTATTTTTCAAACTGTTGATGACTGTACTTGAACGATAAAGCTTTTGTCTATTGTTTATTTGTCAAATTGTGCGTGTGAGTATAAGAACCTAGAGAAGAGCCCTTTTGGCGGAGTTTGGATTGTGTGAAACAACGGGATGGCATGATTTTTCGGGACTTGGTCCAAGGGAATTCCATCAGCATGGGTTCCAGGAGAGTTTCGAACGACATATATAAATACACTTCCCTTGTTATCCCCCATCCTTTTCTCTCTCTCTACCCAAAACAACAACAACTCTTCTCTTTCATCTCTCTCTCTCTCACAAAAATGGCCCCTTATAAAGTCGCAATTGTCGGTGCTGGTGCTGTCGGTGCTTCGATCGCTTATGCTCTCATGTTAAAAGACGTGGCGTCTGAAATCCTCATCAACGATGTCGTCCCGGAAATCGTCAAAGGCCAAGTCCTCGATCTCAGCGATGTGGCTTGTGTCAGCTCCACCAAAGTCAAGGCTGCCACCAGTCAAGAAGTGGGTCAAGCAGATATCATCGTTATCACAGCCGGCGCCAAGCAAAAGGACGGCGAACCCCGTACTGATGTAAGTCGAAACGAGCGGTGTTGAAATAGTGTCGGAGATCTAATATTTTTTTCTTTTCTTTTTTTTTTGCATGAATGTCCTAGTTGATTGGCCGTAACTATAAGATTCTCGAAAGTGTGATTGGTGGTATGAAGCCCATCAAGCCTGAAGCCATCATGTTACTGGTGTCGAACCCTGTAGATATCCTTACCGAGATTGCCCAAAAGCTCAGCGGACTTCCTCAAAAGCAAGTGTTTGGCTCTGGTACTTACCTCGACTCGACTCGGCTGCGCGCAAAGATCGCCGACGTGCTCCATGTGAATGCTGGCTCGGTGCATGCCTACGTGCTTGGTGAACACGGTGACTCCCAATTCATTGCCTGGGGTGCGGCGTCCGTGGCAGGTAAACCCATGCTGGAATTCCCCGAGATCCAAAAGCTCGACAAGGAACAGGTGCAGGCGGACATTGCTAGGAAGGCGCTGGATATCATCAAGCTTAAAGGAGCAACCTATTACGGTATTGGTGCGTGTGCCGCCGATCTATGTGAATCGATCATCTTGGACAAGCAAGTCGTACGACCCCTCTCGGTGTTTGTGCCCCGTCTTGGCTGCTGTCTGTCTATGCCCGCCAAATTCGGGTACAGGGGTATTGAAGAAATCTATGAAATTCCCCTGCATCCTGCTGAAGAAGAACAATTACAAACGTCCGCTCAGGCAATCAAGAAACTCACCCAGAGTGTCGTGTAAATCCATACTTTCTAGTTAGATCTTCCCTGCCCTTCATTCAAAACCTGCTCATTTCTTCATTCATTCATAAATAAAGTCTAAATCTTATCATACACAAAACTTGATGCCTATACTATTCACCAAAGAGCTAGAACTAAACAGAGGGATCCACAACAAAGACCTTACATGCTATACTATAGGGCAGGTAGCTGTTTTTAAACTCCGGCGGCCGCATTATACATAAGATTATTTTTTCTGCCCGTCCTATTATTTTGCTCCTTCTTCCCCTCGTCTTTACTTTTTTGCCTCCATTGTCATTCTCTTTACTCCACGGCGTCAAACGAACGAACGAACGAGCAAACGAGCAAACGAACGAACGAACGGTAACTTTCCTCTTCTTACGTCATGTTCATCTTTTGCTTACCATAACTAACTTTTTGCCTTTTGCATCGCTCCTCCTTCTTTTGACAATAGATCGGCTACGACGATGACGACGGCAATAGGGACGACGACGATGCTAATGACGACTCCACTACTGCTCCATGTCGCCCAAAAAGGCTCTTTTTAAAATTTTCAAATGTAAAAAACATGGGGAAACCCTCGCAATTTTTTTTTAGGTGGACTCCCATTCCATTGTATAATCTCGTAGTCCAAATTACTAATAAAAGTGTACCGATTTTAAGCCCACGCCCTTCTGCTACTATCTTTGATACTTTTACACAGCTTGGTCGTCTTTGTCCGCCTCCATTTGCTTGGTTTTTACAGTAGCCTAGTCATTCTCATTACAATCCGTCGCCATTTACACATTAGCTTAACTCCGGCCACAAACATAGTCTGTACCGTAGCCCATTAATCCTATTTTACCAATAAAACTTTGTATGTATGCGAAGATAGACTTTACAATCATGTACATGTCACTAGATTCATTCCAACTAGTAAACCAACAGTCTTTTGAGAACTGTCAATGATGAGCTACTCATCTGTAGTTTGGTTTTTATAATGTACACGGTATTGCCATGGTTATGGATTTGAGCAACGTCTATGGTAGGATGATTCAAGTAGACTTTATTGATGGGATAGGACTAAGAAGCTATGATACAGGCTATGTTTGGGGTCGTAGTCAAGCTAATGTCTAATGCCAACAAGCTATTGTAATAGGAATGACTAAACTGCTGTAAAAAGCAAGCAAATGGAGGTGGACAAAAACGGCCAAGCTGTATAAAAGTATAAGAGATAGTAGCGGAAGGGCATGGGCAAAGATTTGGTATACTTTTATTAGTAACTTGGACTACGAGATTCTACAATGGAATGGGAGTGCACCTAAAAAAAATTGCGAGGGTTTCCCCATGTTTTTTGCATTTGAAAATTTTAAAAAGAGCCTTTTTGGGCGACATGAAGCAGTGGTGGAGTCGTCATTAGCATCGTCGTCGTCCCTATTGCCGTCGTCATCGTCGTAGCCGATCTAGTGTCAAAAGGAAGAGGAACGATGCAAAAGGCAAAAAGTTAGTAATGGTAAGCAAAAGATGAACATGACGTAAGAAGAGGAAAGTTACCGTTCGTTCGTTCGTTTGCTCGTTTGCTCGTTCGCTTGTTCGTTTGACGTCGTGGAGTAAAGAGAATGACAATGGAGGCAAAAAAAGTAATGACGAGGGGAAGAAGGAGCAAAATAATAGGACGAGCAGAGAAAAAAATCTTATAGCCAATCGGGGTTTGAAATCTAGAGTGCATAGGCACACGTTGTTGGAAGAGTGTGGGGGCAGGATCGTGTTCCTGAGCTTCAATTTGCAGCATATCCCTAACATATCAGTGCGAGCATGCTACTAAATTCTAATGCTATGATGTGGACTTACCTTTTGAATGACAAATAGGCTGGATCAGAGAAGATTGAATGTTGCCAAATGGGATAGCAGGGGTGGAGTTCCATCATGAGCACCGAGTGTTGTATAAAAGTCTTCCTGAACATCATGATCACATATACAAATGCATTTTCAGCGACTGTAGGTTGAATAGGATCGCCAGGAATGGAGTGCCTGTTTTCTTCTTATTGGGTGCTTTAGAGTTGCTTGTCCATTCACTTTACAATGGAGTGAAAATCCTTATTGCACACACAAAATCAAAAAAGACAAGTCTGAAGGGTTTCAAGTAAGTTTTTATTGACTGGATGGAGACTATGGTTAAACTATACGTCAAAGTGGAGGGGCAAAAGTATAGACGTGGTCAAGGAATGACTAATCTAATGTAATGTCGCAAGGGAATGAAGGAGAGGAGAGCCATCCAGTGGTGCCAAAAGTGCTAATAGAAGCGTCTATAGGAAGAGTGCGTTAGGAGTAGTGCAATGGTTACAGAATCTACAATGGAAAAAGTGAGTGCGCCTAAAAAAAGTTGCGAGGGCATGTACGTCTAGTCCTGGTGCCAGAAAGCCTACATCCGTTGCCATCCCATTCAATGCTCTAAGAAAGGAAAAAGAGCAATGATACATTAGACAATTGGTAGTCATGGTAATGCAAAGATGGACGAGATGATGAGAAGGTTACCGTGTGTTCGTCGTTCAAGGACATTGTATAGAGGTCGAGTCGTTAGTGGCGCGATGTTGATGTTGATGGAAAGGAAACAATTGAGGAAGAAGCAAAGAAGAAGCAAAAGAAAAGGATTGACACCAATGTGAATTTATGTAGCCAGCGCGGAGTTTGAAATTAACCGGGTGGCAACCTTTTTCCATGACAGGCCACCCAAAAGGTCCACTTTTTTTGGACATGAAATGTTTCGTTCAATATGGCATCATGCACTTCATTTATATGGTCTGTTCATGTTAATACATGCCCTGCTATTGATAACGTATGAGATTTTATTATAAAGAGGAGACAGTGTGAGTAATTGAGAGCAATTAAAAGAGGTAACTAGGGGAGGGGGGCCAACTAGGGCGAGCAAGGAGAATATCAAGAGGATGGGATCAAAGGCAAAGGGTCCTTTTTTGATGGCTCTAGTGGATGATGGTCTTCTATAGATGGTGATGGGGTAGGCAGTAGATCTTGTAATTCGGCGAAATCTTGATCGACTTGCTGTTCATCCAGGCCTAAAGTTAAAGAACGTAATTGATAGTGACAAAAGTTAAGGATTCAAACAGTGACAGATTCATTCAGTTAGCAAACACACAAATCGTTGTAAAAAGGATATTGATCATGGAAGGTCGATCTGGGGGAGCCCATTCATTCAGGTGAAGTTCTTCCACGAGATTCCGAGTGCCACCTTGTTGAAGGGAGGAAAAGTATTCTTGTTCGATTCGATTGATCTTTTGTTGGACTTGATGCATCATTGTTCGTCGCAGGGCCAATTTGTCCAGCTTTTAAAGAAAAAGATCAGCATGATTTGTTTGCCCCCCCCCATCCCACCACTTACATAAAATTGATCCTCCGCCGACTTTTTTTGGGCAAGAAATCCATTTTTGAAGTTGGAGGCCATCATCGCATGTCGACCTTGAGCCACAATGAGCTTCTTTGTCCGCTTGGTTTGAATGTCTTCCAATAAGGTTTGATATCCCTCGTGCGTTTCATTCTTGATCTTTTCTTCCAATGCTTCCAGTTCACCTAATCTAAAAGGGTTCGATTATGAATACAAGTTAGTCCATGGCCAATCCACTCTAAAGGGGATACACTAACTTACTTTCGCTTCACTATAATTTCCCGCCCGGCTCGTCGAGAATCCTTGGCTTCTTTTGATAGTCGTTGGGAGGTATTTCGAGTTTCACGTTCGGTATCCTCTAGGGTCGAGTTTGTTGTCAATGACGGAGAAGAAGGGGTTGGGGATGGCGTTGCCATAGAAGCAGCAGTAGTAGTGGCGGCGGGGGTGGGAGTGCCTGTTTTCTTTTTATTGGGTGCTTTAGAGTTGCTTGTATGACGACGCCGCTTTCCATTTGTAATTGTCGCAGTAGAAGGGGTGGTGGTATTGGTTGAATTGGGTGATTCTTCAGTGCTATTGGAATCGGCAGAGAGTGATCGTGTGACACGTGATTGGTGATTGGCTGTAGCGGTGGTAGTTGGTGCTCCACTTGTCGTTGTGGAGGCTCCCGTGCTGCTGTTTAACAAATGAGCGTCCCCATTACCTGTGTTGACTGATGAAGGGGAAGCTGCTGACAATTGAGTGGAACCATTGGTGGAAGCATCTGATGTTGGTAATACTCCGTGGCGGTCTTCTCTTGTAGGAGCATGAGTGGTTGGTGAGCTTGTCATAGTAGATCGACTGCTTCGTCTAGGCTGAATACGGCTTCCATGAAGAGGAGAGTTGGTGTTGGTGGCAGAAGGGGTTTCAGTTTTAGTTTCGTCCATTGTATACTATACTGTGGCTGACTCCAAAAGGGAGGTGATTCAAACAAAAGAGAGAAGAGTGGTGCGACGTATTCAAAGGGGGATTGTAACAATAAGAGAAGAAGGCTGCAGTATAAAAAACAAAACAGATGCCGACTATCGTGATATAAATGTGAAAGAAAGAGAGACAGAAAGAAGAAGCAAAAATTTAAAGTGAAGAGAGAATGAGCGGGGTTTGAAAATCCGATCAATCCCAATCCAAGTGCACTAGATTTAGGTTCGCACGACGGGGTGGAAGAAAAAAGGAGGCTCACGTTCTCCGAAGCTGTGTGGCTTTTTCATGCTATACAGTGACATGAGTCTCATGGTACGCACAAGGCACAGTTGCACAATATAATCTTCATGCTACAAATGATGGTGCTTATGGTCAGTTGAATACAAAAAGTCATAGACAACCAATAGTCAATGGTGAAAAAGGGACCTAACCACCATTGGTCGATCATTGCCCCTGTTTGTCTGAGTTTGAAATTGGGCCTGCATCATTTTTCATAATGACCATTATGCACAGCGAACAGGACAGGTCCCATTCTTTTCCCCAGTCTATCACACAGAGAAGTGCATATATCATGTCATACTTCCCTCCTGCATTTTAGTGAAGTTGAAAGGCGCTATTGGTTCCGATAGCTATCTTTCCCGATGAAATGTCGTCCGACAAAGACGATGTGAGATACACCTACCGTATATGGCATAATGAAGTGATTATGCTAGCTTCTTAAAAACAGCTAACAAAACAAGCGTTGCCGCTTTCTCGCAGTCATTTTCTGACTCAGGCTTCACATTTGTCTGACTTTTTGTCGAGAGTCATACGTAAGGGCAATAAAATCACACGACCGTGTGCAGAGAGTCGTATGCAACATCACATTCAAACTCCGATCGACGCACAAAACATCTATTGCTTGAGCGACTCCATGAAACAAAGCATTACAATCAAAGAGGCGTTATATTTGATTATATGTCTGGTAAGCACACTAATTAAAGCATTGGCAGGGCATCCCGGCGCACATGAGGTCGGAGTTTTTGAGCAATGCACGCCATAGTCAGGACAAGGAGGTAATAAGATCAAGGTACATCAATCAAGACAAAAGCTAACTAGTTCTTCTTCGTGCCTGAACAAAAATCAAACTGATAGAGCGATAATAGAAGGAAAAGTATACAACAATGGGTATGGATCCCTTAATTAGAGATCCTGACCCATTCAAAAGAGCGCTTTATTAAAGAGAGGTAAGACTATGACTACAATGATGCTATTACTTATCACCCAACTACTGTTTATCCGAGTGTCCTAACACATGCTTGTTCCATAATCGACTGGCTTGGGTGGGAAGGTCGTTGTCGATCATAGCATGCGTGGCCTTGGTGACTTGTTCGTTCCAGCTTGCTTTCACTGTTTGATAGATCCCCAAAAGAAAGCGTGATGATTACTACCTTGGATACCTCTATGGACTTGAAGCACATTGCTCTTACCTGAAGGAATCAATCGCTGTTTGACATAGTGCTGGGAATTCGCCAAAGAGAATTGGGAGATGGTATCCAAAGAATTGTTCTTTTCATCGGTATCGTTTGAGGATGCTAATGCTTGTAAATGTTGAATGGTTCGGGTTTCCTTTTCAATGTCTTCCTTGAATTGGTATGCGACGGCGGAAACGACGACAAGTCCGGCTATAAGAGTGACAGTTTTGGGCATGTGGAAAGAGAGGGGAGAGGAAAGATGTGGAAGACGGGAAGAGGAGGGGGATTTGATATTTTCTTTTTAAACGGTAGGGGTACCATTTTTCAAACCCCGCTTAGTGGCCCTTTCAAGATGGGATTGCTAGGGACACGCAGAGACTCGCCTGGCTGTGCCGGAGTTTGAAACATTTTGGCTTTTACAATAGCTTTTCGATTTCCAACTCCAAACTTTTGCAACGAGTTGCCCTGTCTCTCAAAACCGAGATGGATAACTTGCATTCAAATTCCACATGGAACAAGATAAAACTTACATCTATCGAAAGATGTAAAAATTGAAGTATGTCGATGCTGCATTCGTTTGTGAACGCTACACAAAGACCCAAAACAGCGACTGATTCGAGTACCCCCAAAGACGGCCATTCATCTATGAAAAATCAACATCCTTAGCATCATTCAATAGGTAGGAAGCATATCTTTTTCCATGTGAAGTCTGAAAAAGGGTTGTCTATCCATCTCGCGAGTAGATGCATGTTCAAGAAAAAGTGGAAGTTTTCATGTGATGTCCTTTTTTCAAAACCGGGGTTTCAAAACTTTTGCCTCTTTTGGTTTTCTCAATCAGAGCATACTGAAGACACACGGTGCTTATGGCCAGGCACAGGGATGATCTTACTCTTCTCATCGAAAATCGATCGACATGGTCCTTTCTTCTCCTGGTATCAGGTCCAACAAGAAGACGCATATCAATTGCGCCTCATCAGCTCGTATGGCGGATAACGTGTGCGTGAATGAGGATCAAATACGACGCCAAGGCATATGGAACACCACAAAGATGAACGGCGCATATCTTACCACCCTTCCAAGAGAAATGATATGACCAATGACAGACTTTCCCACCAATGGTCGATTTTATACCCTACTCGTGCTTCCCTTGACCCACCTAGCAGCCTCTGCAAAAAGTTGTTCCCAGCGATCGACGAACGGCATGACCGACTGGCGGCAAACGAACTCAGCCCTGACAACAACAACCCTATTCAAACTACCGCCGTTGCCAATGCTTTTGTACAGGTGGTCATAATGCTCAGGAAGTCTTCAATTCAAGACTCGGTGCTCGTGATGGAACTCCACCCGTGCCATCCCATTTGGCAACATTCAACCTTCTCTGATCCAGTGCACTTGTCATTCAAAAGGTAAGTCAGCATCATAGCACTGGAATGTAGTAGCATGCTCTCTCTGATACGTTAGGGATCTGCTGCAAAACTGAAAAAAGGACTTGGCGCATTGGGTAATTTGCACCCACTCTAGATTTCAACCCCCGATTTGCCATAAGGACTTTTATTCTGCCCGTCCTTTATTTTTGCTCCTTCTTCCCCTCGTCATTACTTTTTTTACCTCCATTGTCATTCTCTTTACTCCTCTCCGACAAATGAACGAACGAGCGAACGAATGTGAAAACGAACGAACGAACGGTAAGTCTCCCCTTATCACCTCATGTTCATCTTTTGCTTACCGTTACTAACTTTTTGCTTTTTGCATCGATCCTCTTTCTTTTGACACTAGATCAGCTACAACAATGACGACGACGATAAAGACGACGACAATGCTAATGCCGACTCCACCACTGCCTCATGTCGCCCAAAAAGGCCCTTTTAAAATTTTCAAATGTAAAAAACATGGGGAAACCCTTGAATTTTTTTTTTTCGTGCACTCATCTTGTCCATAGTAGATTCCCTAGCCATTGTACCGATAAAGTGCACTATCTCCTGACTCATTCCTACACACACCACTACTGATACTTTGAATAACACTGGTCCTCTCTCCCTCTCCCTTTTTCTTAGCTCATTACACTAGATTAGTCACTCCATGACAAGCCCTGTAATCACTAGGTCATGTAGCTTAAACTTGGTCTAATTCAGTCAATAAAAAACCTACTTGAACTCATCTCCATGACTTTGTTCTTTTGCATAAGCTCCAGTAGTCTTAGAGACTCTTAGAGGGCATACTGGGGCTCGACCATTGAATCACTGTGGCTAGCTGGGTTGAACCCCTGAAAAAATGAAAATTATAAAGTCCGCCTTCCCGCAAAATTCAGGATACGCCCCCGCTATTCTTCCACCCCTACGTGTCCATACCAACCCCCTCCAAGTTCTACATGTAACCCACACACAAGATCGGTGCTCCATCACAAGATACTATTAAACCATCTCTAGTTTATTTACAATAGAGAAAAATCAAAAGACAAGCGATTCTAAACTATAAAACTACATTTTGATAGGATCAGACTTGATCCAGTCGAGACCATATCGAGTCTCCGGAGCCTTGTAAGTCTTGAGCGCTTCCAAAACTTGGTCAGCTGTATCACACACCACAAAGATATCTCGGTTACCAGCGGCAACGAATTTCTCTATCAAAGACAAAAACGACAAGCAGATTAGATCACAATTCCCCATAGCCCTGTCTTTTCTTACCATCAATCATCAATTGCACCCATTGGACAAAGAGGCTGAAGTATCCCTTTGTGTTGACCAAGATAATAGGCTTGGAATGGACGTTCAATTGCGACCAAGTGACCATTTCAAGCATTTCTTCCATTGTACCAAATCCACCTGGGAATACCACAAACGCATCACTCTGTAGCCGAAGAAAACGATCATTCATCATGTTAGTGTGCCTATCCATCACGTATTTGTTGTAAGCTTACATGAGCATCCATCGTTTTCTTTCTTGTATGCATGTCAGGCACCACATCAATCGTTGTGGCAATCTGTTTAGACCCATGACGTAAGAGCGGGTCAGGCACAACACCACGCACATGACCTCCTTCGTCCAAGACAGCTTGCGCCACTGCACCCATGATGCCAACAGATCCACCTCCGTACACCAGGTTATACTTGTTCTTTGCTAGTGCTGCTCCAACTTCTACTCTTGCCAGGGATACGTGAATTCAGTTAAAGTACGTCAATTCCGTTGTTTGGTTACTGTTGATGATTGGTTTACCTTTGGCATGTTCAACGTAGATTGGATCACCACCGGTACCAGCTCCACAGAAGATACAGATGCTTTTGACTTGTTCGGGAACTTGGGCAGGATTGGTCAAAGGGGGTAAAGGCATGTCGATGAGAATGAAGAGAAAGAGAGAACCCAGTTGGGGAGAAAACTCTCCCGCTCTTTATAGCCGATCAGTGCCGCGGAGTTTGAAATTGTGACACACTGACTCATTTTTTCCTGCGGTCAGCTTGGTTCCTGGTGTGACTAAAGCTTTAATGAACTCGCTTTATACCTGATACATTGAGGATACAATGCAACACATGATATAAAGTATGTTGTATCTCCATGAAAAGAGATCACTTGTATAAAAATGTACACATTGGACTACCAAACCACTAGCGATTCGTTGATTGAAGAAGATTACGATACCAACACACTGGCACCAGGGCTTATTAACGTTCTGCTTACTATTGAGCCGGCTGCTAGCATTTGTGATCGACCGCTTTGCAGTAATGATGCATAGGAGAAGCAATTTCGAAACTAGGACGATTCAAAATGGCTCCTTATGCTCGCAATCTGTACAAGTGTCTTTGCTTCCCGACCCAGGCTTTATCGTTATCGGTCCCTGAATGTCAGTTTAGAGGGAAAAGAGTGCTTTCACTCCGCTTCTTTCGTTTTATCATCATACCTTTCCGGTGATACTTTTTCCCCTGATTAAGAAACACTCGCCAAGTAGGCATCATCGCTACTTTTGGCGCAGAGTGAAGATCTACATGATAACGTGGGGTAGTGTAGCCTGATCACTCTTTGATAGCGACAAAAAAAAGTCGGCTTGCATGATTCCGATTTCGCTTTCTCGGTTTCCATTCTTTAGCTATGCACTTAAACAGCCCATACAATAGAACACATATCCCAATCATCCTCGTCGGTGAAAAAAAAAAAAAAAA
>LT554760.1:451381-474888 GCA_900079185.1 Absidia glauca
AGTGATGAAGAAGCAAAGAAGGAGCAATGAAAGGGATTGACGGCAAAAGTGGACATTTGTAACCTGGAAAAAATTACAGCTTGTAGATGTTAAAACTCCGCTCCTTGGTATACCCCAAAAATGCTTGTTTCCGACTAAAAGTCTACGAAATCAACAGACTTGACTATAAATACAGAATACACAGGTGCTGCTGAAACCGTTATTAGCGTCAAGTGTGTTTTTTCAAGTCTTCCGCCTTACAGAAAGGGTAAAATGAGTGTTTTTCATGTAGTCGGAGTTTAAAATTTAGCATTATTTTTTTGTAGCAAAAAAAGTCTAATTTTCATCGGATGTCTTCGTGGTGTAGTTGGTTATCACGTCTGTCTAACACACAGACGGTCTGCGGTTCGAATCCGCACGAAGACATTATCTTTTGCTTTTCCTCTGTTTAAATCGGACTTGGAATACCGAGTTCTGGGATTCAGGGCAAATTTTCCTTTTGGGGCTGTCATGGATGACTAGAAAACAGGATAGCCGATGTTACGGCTATTTTTGAGTAGTTTTTTTCTTGTAAACTTGAATAGGGTAGAGAAAGAGATGCTACTTGTACTAAACAACGAACGCCCAAGAGGCGCAGATTAGACAGGGGGAAGAAAAAGGACAAAACTTCTGTTCAGAAAGCGAAAAAAAAAAACGACAAGATACACCAATCCGAATGTACCAAGGTACAAGATTCAAACAGCCCAGTATTTTAAAGTGTGTATGCACAATCACCACACAATTTAAGCATTCCCCCTCCCAGTTATTGGTAGCTCCTTTACCATATCTAATGTAACCCCAAGTGCCTAACATCTTATACCGTTACATATACACTCCCAAGGAGTAAGAAGTCAAGAGATACTAACAAAACATACACCAATCGAGTTTTATTTCACCTATTCCTATACTAATCAAGCATGACTAACACCTAAAGCCCCGGACAAATCGTCAATCAGGTCGTCGATATCTTCCACCCCTACGGAGACACGCATCAGGGTGTCTGTGATTCCCAAAGCCAAACGATGATCCTCTTCCAGTCCAGCATGAGTCATCAATGCAGGCACCTCCACCAGCGATTCCACACCACCCAAAGACTCGGCCAGCGTGAATACCTTGAGGGCAGCCAAAAAGGAGCGCACATGGTCGACGGATCCCTTGAGCTTGAAGGACAACATGCCGCCAAATCCGTGTTGCTGGCGCTTTGCGATTTCATGTTGTGGATGGGAGACGAGGCCAGGATAGAAGACTTGGTCGACGGCGGGGTGCGATTCGAGGTACTGAGCAACCGCCATGGCATTGGTTTCATGGGCTTTCATTCGGAGGGCAAGGGTCATCAGACCACGGCGGGCCAGATAGGCATCAAAGGGAGAAGGGACGCCGCCAACATTGATTTGGATGAAGACCAGTTGTTTGTAAATAGCTTCGTCGTTGGTGACGGCCAGGCCCATCAAAACGTCGCTGTGTCCATTGATGTATTTCGTAGCGGAGTGCATGACGATATCGGCACCGAGTGAGAGCGGGTTCTGGAAGTAAGGTGTCAAAAAGGTGTTGTCGACGAGGAGAAGAGCGCCATGATCGTGCGTGTGTTTTGCAATAGCGGCAATATCAGTCAGCCGCATGGTCGGGTTGGTCGGAGTTTCTACCCATACGAGCTGATTCATAGAGAATATGGTTAATCTTAGATGGTAGGAGAAGCACTATATCTTACCTTTGTATTGGGTTTGAAGTGAGGCACGATGTTTTCAGGCACTGACATATCTACAAAGGTGGAAGCGATTTGGTGCTTGGAGGCGATCTTCGTGAGAATGTTGTGGGTACCAGCGTATACGTCGTTCACACAAATCACATGGTCACCAGCGTCCAAAAGATTCATGACAGCTGCCGTCACAGAGCTTCCAGAAGAAAAGGCACAGCAATACTTGGCCTTCTCCAGGTCGGCCACGGCTGTTTCAATGATGGACCGGTTGGGATTACTATCACGAGTATATTCATATGTCTGTTTATAGGTCAGTAGTGGTCGTCTACATGGTACATGCACTTACGGGATGGGTACCAGGAGCAGGAATGACATAGTTTGTAGACAGAGTGATGGGTGGCATTACTGGTCCCGTGCTTGCATCAGTTTCCCGTCCAGCATGGATGGCGCGAGTTCCAAATCCTTGAGTTCTTGGCATATTTGAGATGGACAGATAACTACAATACAATGATATGCAGATTAGAGTGAAGGTAATTGACTTTTTCCTTTTATACTTTTAGGGAATACCTGGAGTAAAGAGAAACGTTATGACAATCCTCCTTCGGGGAACCGGCGATAAGGACTGAGACAGAAGGGAAGAAGATGCGTACAAAGTCTGAGGAACGAATCTTATAGGCCAGCTGGAAATCGTCAAAATTAAAACCCCGCCCATCTGTCACTTTCATTGGTAAGAAATCCCATCATGTGGGTTCTGAAGAGGGGATCCAAAAAAATCGTCCCACGGGTGCCCACTAACGCCGCCACTAAAGATGTGGGATCGGTGATTTCGTTACGTAAAAGTTTGACAGCTCTGGCATCAAACTTTTACGTAATAATTCTAGAGCTGGTGGAATTTTTTCTCTCTCTTTTTTCTTATTTTTCAACCGAGACAGTGAACACTGGCATTAACATCGTCAACACCCCCGCCCACTCCTACACCCACCATCGACATCGCCATCACCAGCGAGAACAGCAAGTGGGCTTTTTTCAGGGCAACAAAATAAAGTTCTTGTATCGGAGTTTGAAACTGAGGGGACTATGCATGATAAGGGGAGAGGTGGGGAGGGAACTAATCTAAGATATGGAGGAGAGCGGAGTTGATGTCAGAAATGATGGTTGAAAGATTGAAAGGGATCTGCCGAATGACCAAAGCCCAATGGTGGCGCCATATGTTGCATCGTGCAGCAACAGAGGAGCCAGATTGTGAAGAAGATGGAGGGAAGAGACGGGAGCGAGAGGGCAAAGAGGAATTGGAGGAGCTGGGAGGAGGAGACACGGAAAACAGGGAGAAAGTGCTTAGAGATGGTGAGTCAAGTGGGTAATTTGGAAGGATAAAGGACGAAAAGGTGCTCGAGGGATTCTTCATGGACATGGCAATGGAGGCAGTGTGACGAGGGAAGTTGACGGATCGGTCATAGCGACAGTTGACATTAGAGATTGCGACAGAGGAGGTGGTACCATAAAGTCTTGCCTTCTACGAATAGCAAGTGGACTACTGCAACTACCAATTTTTCTTGCACCAACTTTTTCAGATTTTCAAGTTCCGACATTCAAAATCTCAACAGTGGGAAATTTTTAGTGGACAACTGTGGATGCCCTGAATATCAAAACCAACTTCAGCGTCCGGGTGTCATAAACGATAAGAATCACCAATTGAGCTTTCTCTGCTCAAGCACATCATCTGGTTTACACCAGAGTAGCCTGCACAGGACTTTTAATGAACTGAAACCTTTCCGCAGCCTTAACCCGGGAAACTGAAGTCAATGTTGCAACCAACTTTTAAAACCCGCTCGCCACTCTTGCATGAATCGGGCTCGGTATTAAACGTAGGGCTTGATCCTATCATCCCCATTTCATAAAGGAATACCGGATCACTTCTACACTAGCGCCTGTTCTCTGAGCAAATGGTACTACTCCATCCCTTATCGTCTCAAGAAGGTCTAATACTGGCTTCCATGATCTTAAATATCCTCCAGCAGAACAGTAGCTAACTTGATCGAATCTCTTTTTGCTTCTGCACGCCTTGGCCAGTTTTTGTAATGAACTGTAACTCTAAAGAGCCTGCTGTACGTATGCATAGCGTTTTTCACTTCGGGTTTCATTCCACAATGCAAAAAGAGACTTGATACTTTAATCTAGGAACGTAGATACAATGGTTGTCCCCTGCGTCGATTTATGTCAGTCATGACAATTCAAGTGCGTAATGAATAATTGAAGCTCCGCATACTTGGCTGGGATAATTTGGAATTCCGACCGAACTCAAAGAACTCAAAGAGGCGGTGTCGCCAAGAAACCCTTTCTTCTCTTTCTTTTCAACTTTTTTACTCTCCCTTCACTCTTTCTCTCTTCCATCTTTCTCTTCTCTTGAATCATGTCTCTGTGGTGGGGTACAAACCCTTTGGATGAACTTATAGGTATGGACATGTCCCAGGCATTTCTGGTGATGGGCTCTGATTGATGAACTTGTACTAATCCTTCTCTCTTTTTCTTGATTAACAGATAAAGCCACCTCTGAATTCATTCCGGCCGGGCAAGAAAACTTGGCTCTCTTTTTGGAAATCAGCGATGAAATACGAAGCAAAAAAGTCAATAGCAAAGATGCCATGCGGTCTCTCAAACGAAGATTGGCGCACAAGAATCCCAACGTCGTCTTGTCAACTCTTAATGTAAGTCTTGAATGAAATCACAATCACGGTTGACTAAAGCCTTTGTTTTAGCTTACAGATACCTGCGTCAAAAACAGTGGGGAAGCCTTTGTGCGTGAAATTGCCAGTCGGGAATTCATGGATGAACTTGTTTCCTTGTTACGTGCTCCTGTAAGTATGAAGAAAAGGCGTGCGGACGCTGCGGAAACTGACTACTTTTCTTCTTGGCGGGTAGACCGGATGCAATTTGGACGTCAAGAGCAAGATACTCTCTGTTGTGCAGATTTGGGGGCTGGCAGCCAAGGGAAAACCAAATCTGAGCTATGTCACCGATACCTACTACCTTTTACAAGCCGAAGGATACGTATTCCCTCCCATGACTGACTCAATCGACTCTATTATCTTGGAATCTTCTGCGGTAAGGTTGAACATAAAAGGATTAGATTATTGTGCTTTGGTACTGATATGGAGATCTTTTTCTTGGCAAATTGACAATTCAGGCACCCGAATGGACTGATTCAGATGTGTGTGAACGATGCCGTACAGCGTTTACCATGACCAACAGAAAGGTAAAAAGTAGTCTAGTCAGAGATAGGAATTGTATCAACTGATGTTTTTTGAATGTATTCCAGCACCATTGCCGCCAATGTGGGAAAACGTTTTGTCAACAATGCTCGTCCAAGAATATGACGCTACCACATCTTGCCATCAACGAAGAAGTGCGTGTGTGCGATGGATGCTATATCAAACTGAAACTTGCAAAGGTCGCCAAAAAGGATGCTGTACCTTCTACCTTTGGATCCTCCGCCAAACCCATCCCAGCCTTCTTACAACAGTATTCAGATACAACAGAGCCTACCACCAACGTATCAACAAGTCATCCCACCAGTGCTACACCATCACAACCCGCCCACCAAGCTACCGATGATGGCTTTGATGATGATCTGAAAAAAGCGATCGAACTTTCGCTCAAGGAAGAAGAAGCCCGGAAAAACAGCTACGGTGTTGGTTATACTCCCTCTCGACAAATACATGAAGAAAGATCACCACGTCAGGAACAACAACCAAAGGTAAAAAAAAAAGAGACGGATGGTGTATGTCAGTGTTACTGATCTGATTTTGAATCAGGAACCTGCGCCTGAAGAAGAAGACCCGGATCTAGCAGCTGCAATTGCGGCCTCCCTGCGTGATATGGAAATCTCAAGCGCTAGCAACTCTGTCTCTCACTATAAACAGCAAAGCCAGATCACAACCAGAAACCGCGATGAACTTTCGCCTGTGGAGAAAGAAAATATCCAACTTTTCTCGACATTGATGGAACGTGTCCAAGCAGCATCTGGTGATATATCGAAGGATCTCCAAATCAACAAATTGTACACACAAATCGGAACGCTGCAACCCAAATTGGTTAAAAACCTGGATGAGACCAATCGGAAGCATCGTAAGTATAATTCAGAGAGGTGGTATGTACTCTACAGTCAATTAATCTTGTTTCTTTTGCAGGTATCTTTGTCGATCTGCACGAAAAAATGAACAGGGCTGTTAAAGCGTACGACCAATTACTTGAACAACGTGTCTCTGGAGCTCATCAACGATCGTCGGCTTATTATCCTCCAACTCATGCGATGCCATCCTATCCACCAACCTCTACACCGACCGCTCCAGGCTCATCCTTGTATCCAGCTGTCCAACCTTCTGTATCTCAGTATACCACTACAGGCTATTATCAACAACAACCCCAGCAATCCTACTCTACACCAGCTGCTCCACCGCAGCAGCCTTATCAACAGCAGTCAATCCAATCGCCAGTGGGGTATGCTAACCATCAGCAGATGCAACCCTCCCCTATCCAACCAGCACAACAACCTACCCAATACCAACAAGATGTAAATACAACTCACAATCACTTCCCTCCTATACAACAACAACTCCTACAGCAACAGCAACAACAACAACAGCAGCAGATCTTACAACAGCCTCCTCATCCACAGCAACAGCAACAGCAGCAACAGATCTTACAACAGCCTCCTCATCCACAGCAACAGCAACCGCAACAGCCTGTCTACGAAGCCCCTTTGATTGATCTTTAGTATAGTGTATCCCATAGCAACTGTCACCCCCTGGCAACCGTCGATCCCTAGCAACCGTCAGACAGCCACGTGGATTGACCCTTCCCAGCTCTTTTTATAACATATCAATAAAGCCTCCCTGTAACCAACCCCATCTTTTATTATCTACGTATACGTCTCTACTATTACTACTACTACTTTATCACTATAGGTATGCTTGTCGCCTTTATTCAGATTTTCGTCTTTTCCCTTTTGCCAGATGACGCCTGTGTTTTCGTACGGCATGACCAAATGCATGCAAAATCCATGCCGTTCCCAGCACAATGATAGCCAAGGTTCCCCATTGTACGATCGTTGCATCCTTAGTGTTACCCACGGGCACGGTCAATTCCAAAACGTCGTCGTCCGCACCGAGTGGGATCCAAGTCATGGCGGAATGATGGCTGGATGTGTGGAATGTCAGAGTTGTCTGTAACAATGGCGGCGTTGCTGCTGCTTGGCATGACCAGCCGAGGGTGGGTGCGGGCAGGACAATGGGGCGATGGGTGAGTAGGGCATCGGGGGCCTGATAGCGAAGATGGAGGGGAAGATCGATCGTTGCTTGGCCAGCATGAGGACGCACTGCCAGCCATGTGCCTTGAGGATCCACATGTTCTAAGGGTGCTTCTAAATCTTCGCCGCCTTGGACGACAAACGGAGGGAGCGTATCGTTCAGCTGGTAGCGATCCACAAACACACTGGGTGGGAGCCGGTAGATGATGTCCAAGGCACACGTCATGTCCGATGGAGAGGCGACATTGGTGGCAAGGGTTGTGATGAGATGCGGGTGCAAACTATGGAGATGTGTTATCGTCGTTGATCCTTTCGTCATGGTTCATGGGTAGCGGAAGAAGAGAGAACGAGAGAAGAAGGATGAGTTTAAATAAAGGTTAGGACTTGGCGCACCGGGTGATTTGCACACCCACCAGATTTCAAAACCCGCTTCTGCTTGGAAATCGCCCGGTGCGCCTAGCTCTGCACTTGACTAAAAGGGCAGCGTTGTGTCAAGTTCAAATACAGCTCATCTACGGCACTCACTGTATGCAGGCACTCACTATGAATATGTAGACACTCACTATGTATATGTGAGGCACACACTATGCAGGAAAAGTGTCTCTTTATGGGCGAGAATCACCAAGGGCGGAGGGTTTTTGAAAATTTGAACTTTTCAAAAAAACTCCTCGGTTTTGAAGCCCAATTTTTTTTGGTAAAGATTTGCCTGTTTCTCAAAACTGAGATGGATAACCTTGGTTCAAATTTCACATGAAACAGAACACAGTCTGCATCTATTGAGTGCCACCAAGAACATAGTACTCCTTTGCTGTATGCATCCGTATACACTGCATGAAGTCCTAAAACAACAGCTGATTGGAATGCCATCAAATGCGGCGATTCAACTATAAAAACTCCACTATCCTTGACACCATTCAATAGATAGGAAGCACACCTTCCTTCATGTAAAATTTGAATATGGGTTGACTATCTTGTTTGAAAGAGAGTCCACGTTTAAGAAGAGTGGCACTTTTTCACGGGGAATGCTACAGACAGAACCACCGGGACAGAACCAATGTGTGTATGCTGAATTTTGCGGGCAATAAGGACTGATATGGCGGGGGACTCTCTGAGTGCCTGACTTGAGTCCCGGGCATAGCTGGGACTCTATTCGAAATGAAGATAAAACCGCCCTGCCAGGCACAGGAATGGTCTTACTCTTCTCATCGGGAATCGATCGGCAAGGCCCTCTCTTCTCCTGATATCAGGTCCAACAAAAGACACGTATCAATTGCGGCTCATCAGCTTGTATGGCGGGTAACGTGTGTGCGAACGTGGATTAAATACGACGCCAAGGCCGATGGAACAACAGAACGATAAGCGGCGCATATCTCACCAACCTTCCAAGAGAATTGATGCAATCAATGGCAGGCTTCCCCACATAGGGTCGATTCTTTTATCTTGCACGTGCCGCCCTTAACCCACCTACCAGCCTCAGCAAGAAGTTGCTCCCACCGATCGGCGAATGACATGACCGACTGGCGGCGAAAGAACTTAGTCCTGGCGATCCTATTCAACCCACCGTCGCTGAAAATGCATTTGTATTTGTACAGGTGATCATGATGTTCAGGAAGACTTTTATACAAGACTCGGTGCTCATGATGGATTTCCACCCCTGCTATCCCATTTGGCAACATTCAATCTTCTCTGATCCAGCCTATTTGTCATTCATAAGGTAAGTCCACATCATAGCATGAGGATGTAGTAGCATGCTCGCTCTGATATGTTTGGGATATGCTGCAAATTGAAGCTCAGGAACACGATCCTGCCCACACACGCCTCCAACAATGTGTGCCTATGCACTCTAGATTTCAAATCCCGACCAGCTATAAGCTTATTTTTTTGGCCCGTCCTAATATTTTGCTCCTTCTTCCCCTCGTCTTTACTTTTTTTGCCGCCATTGTCATTCTCTTTACTCCACGACGTCAAACGAACGAACGAACGAGCAAACGAACGAACGGACGGTAACTCTCCTCTTCTCACGTCATTTTCATCTTTTGCTTACCGTTACTAACTTTTTTGTCTTTTGCATCGTTCCTCTTTCTTTTGACACTAGATCAGCTACGACGATGACGACGGCAATAGGGACGACGACGATGCTAATGACGACTCCACCACTGCTTCATGTCGCCCAAAAAGGCTCTTTTTAAAATTTTCAAATGTAAAAAACATGGGGAAACCCTCGCAATTTTTTTTTTAGGTGGACTCTCATTCCATTGTAGAATCTCGTAGTCCAAGTTACTAATAAAAGTATACCAACACTTTGCCCTTACCCTTCCGCTACTATCACTGATACTTTTACATAGCTTGGCCGGTTTTGTCTACCTTCATTTGCTTACTTTTAACAGCAGTTTAGTCATTCCCACTACAATAGCTTGTTGCCCTAAGACATTAGCTTAACTACGACCCCAAACATAGCCTCTACCATAGCTCTTTAGTCCTATCCCATCAATAAAGCCTACTTGAATCATCCTACGAAGGACGTTTCTCAAATCCATAACCATGACAATACCATGTACATTATAAAGACCAAACCACAGATGAGTAGCTCATCATTGACAACTCCTAAAACACCATTGGTTTACTGGTTGTGATGAATCTAATGACATGTACATGACCGTAAGGTCTCTCTTCGCATACATACAAAGTTTTATTGGTACAATAGGTTTAATGGGCTATCGTACAGACTATGTTTGAGGCCGGAGTTAAGCTAATGTGTAAATGGCGACGGGTTGTAATGAGAATGACTAAGCTACTGTAAAAATCAAGCAAATGGAGGCGGACAAAGACAGCCAAGCTGTGTAAAAGTATCAAAGATAGTAGCGGAAGGGTATGAGCAAAAAATCGGTACACTTTTATTAGTTACTTGGACTACGAGATTATACAATGGGATGGGAGTGCACCTAAAAAAAAAAATTGCGAGGGTTTCCCCATGTTTTTTACATTTAAACTTTTTAAAAAGTGCCTTTATGAGCGACATGAAGCGGTGGTGGAGTCGTCATTAGCATCGTCGTCGTTCCTATTGCCGTCGTCATCGTCGTAGCCGATCTAGTGTCAAAAGAAAGAGGAACGATGCAAAAGGCATAAAGTTAGTAATGGTAAAGCAAAAGATGAGCATGACGTGAGAAGGGAAGAGTTACCGTCCGTTCGTTCGTTTGTTTGCCGTCGTGGAAAAAAGAGAATGACAATGTGGAGGCAAAAAAGTAATGACGAGGGGAAGAAGGAGCAAAAATGAAGGACGGGCATAAAAAAGCTCTTGTAGTCAAATCGGGGTTTAAAAAGAGTGCATAGGCACACATTGATGGAGTGTGTGGGCAAGGGCGGTTTTACCTTCATTTCAAGTTGAGTCCCGTCTATGCCCCGGGACGCAAGTCAAGGACTCAGAGAGTTCCCCGCAATGTAAGTCCTTATTGTCAGCAAAATTCAGGATATGCAGGGTTGGTTTTGCAAAAACTGAGTTCAAAATACAGTAAGTGGGGCTACATACAACTTTGGGTTGGGTCAGGATGTAATCTAATCTTCCACATTATAAGGCCGACCAAACCCTACATTCCAAATCCTGTGTGTCCATCACATAAAAAGTCTACCTACAAATCATTGCTATACGTCAAAGTCGTTTTTATTGTGTAAGGAGCTATCAAAAAGAGGGGTATGCTAATCAAAAGGTTTAATGGAGTGAGCTATAGCCTTCACGAAAGGCAAATGGCAGCTACTGTCGATAATATGGAAGCGAGTGTCGAAAAAGTTGCCGATCATTTCAATCCCTCGTCCTGTCGTCTGTCGTCCTGTCGGCCTCGTCAGAGATACTCTTCGATTCCTTCTGCTGTTCGACCACTGGTGAGAGGTGTCGTTCCTTTACTATGTTGTCGTAGCCATCTGGTCGTCACCTGTTGCCTGGTCGTTCGAGGAAGTTCTTGATTTCTTCTGCTGCTCGGCCACTGGTGAGGATTTCTTTGCCGCTATTCTTCCATCGCCTCGTCGTAGCGATTCGGTTGTCGTCCCCTGTCGCCTGGTAGGTGGTCCTTGATTTCTTCGTTTCGTTGAAGGGCCTTGTACTGTGTCCTTCACTGGCAATTGCTGTTGGAAGCGTGAAGACAATTCAGGCACACCCTTGATTTCCAGCGCTTCCAAGAATTCCTCGGCAGCACGAATGATTTCCCGTCGAGACCTCCGAATCGTTGGCTTTTGTCTAGTATCTAAAAGATGAGAAAGAAATGAGTGGGGGAGATCAAAACAAAGATTCCATCTCTACCTACAATAGTTTACGTAGCCCGCAAAAAGTTTATCCATGGCCTCGTCATTCGCCGATTTCGAAGCATAGTGAGTGGCATATGAGACAACGGCGGACTGGCCATCTTGCAGCCCTGGAGGATCCATGATTTCCACCGGCAAATCAGCGATTTCGTTAGTGACAAAGCGATCTTCAAAGGGGGCCAAGACAAGGACGCTTTCACCATTTGTTTGACCGAGACGTTGGATATAGCGTTCTTTTGAATCAGGCACGCCGATCTGGATGACAAGACTGACATTTGGGTAGTGCACACCATATGCCGAGAGATCAGTAGAGACCAAGATTCCATCCCGAGACTTGCTGAATCGATTGTATACCTTGGTTCGGTCGGACTGTGACAATTGAGAATGGACTTCATAGGCGATGCGGCGAGGGGCTAGATACTTGAAGAGTTGGGCATAGATGGCGACATGTGTATTGGCGGGCACAAAGACGACGACTTTACCAGGATTCACCCCCTTTTGCTCCGTCAACAAGCGTTCCAATAGATGCAGTTGCTGATCGTAAGGGGCTACATAGGCAGATTGCTTGACGTTCACAAGTGGGTTGGTGTTGTTCTTGCGAATAGTGTCAATGATATCGAATTGGTGAGAGAGTGCAAAGCGGCACGTGCCCCGGCCGAGTTGTCTGTTGGAGAGAGTAGCAGAGTACAGCATGGTTTGTCGTTGTCTAGGGATCTGTTGAAGGATTCGTTGGAGCTGTTGTTCGGCTTCCGGGCCCATGTTCAGTAGTTGATCCATTTCGTCCAGCACCAGTACTTTGAGATTACCACAAGCACGTTTCAAACGATACACCGAAGAGAGCATATCACTCAAGCGTCCAGGCGTCCCCACCACAATGTCGCATCGTTCGTCTTTTATCAGTCCATAGATTTGAAGGTGTTTATCAGCGCCACCCACCAAACAGTGCACACCGAGGCGGTAAGGCTTTGAGAGAATCCGGGCTTGATCTGCAATCTGAATAGCCAATTCACGGGTAGGAGAGACCACCAAGATGGAAGTGCCCGCCATAGTGTCGATGTCCTCCGTCGATTTGCCCGACAATGCAGTTTCCAAGGCCGCCACCAAAAAAGTCAGGGTCTTGTCCGTTCCTGTCTTTGCCCGCACAAACACATCTTTTTCGTTGGGAAGGCGCGATAACACCGCAGATTGCACCTCTGACATTTCATCACGCTTAGACATCTTTTGAATGGATCGTTTCAGCTCGGGATTAATGGCGTCAAGCTGGCTGAATAGTGTGACATTGGGTTGCAGGTCTTCAGTCTTGGTTGGTGAAGCTTCGTCCGAGAGAGGTGGTTGACTGGGTATCGAGGAATAATGGCGGGATCGACCAATGCACAATGGACCAGCAATGTGCCCTTGTAGAGACTGCAATTTGATCATAGGGACACCATGCTTGTTTCCTAGTAAGTTAAGAAGGAACGGTCTTAGTTGTTGAATTGGTCAATGTAATCAAAACTTACCAAAGCCATTTTGTTGAGCAGACAAAAGTCGAAAACGACATTGTTGAGAGAGGGCCCTACCATACTTTTGTCCTTGAGTACGAGCCAAAGTGCGAAGCAGAATCTGGTTTGACATTGTTGGGCAAAAGAAAGAAGAAAGAAAGAGCAATGAATGAAATGCCCTTGACTATCGTATAATCCCTGCAAATTGAAACTCCGCCGCGCCCCCGACCAATGAAGACAAAAAGCCACTCTGTCCCGAAAAAAATAAAATCCCTTCTTTCTTCCCTCTTTCTCTCTCAAAGTAACGATGGCTGATCAACATTTACTGGAAGAGACCGAAACATTTGCTTCCTTCGACTTTGATCCTCGTTTATCGAGGGCTATTGCTCAAATGCAGTTTGTGCATCCTACCTTAGTGCAAGCAAAGGCGATCCCCTTGGCGATGGCTGGAAAGGATATCCTGGCTCGTGCAAGAACTGGCTCTGGAAAAACCGCTGCCTACACTCTTCCTATCGTACAAAAGCTGTTGCTGAACAAAGAAGTAAGTCGCCCTGGATCTGTCTGTCATTCTCACCAAACATACTAACCACTTTTTAACTTTTACTAGTTGGAAAGTGAACCTTCCATCAAAGCCTTGATCTTGGTACCTACTCGTGAACTGGCTGAACAAGTCACTGGCCACATTCAACGTCTTTTGGTGTATACGAATCAACTGATCAAGGTCGTCAATCTTGCCAGTCAAGTCTCTCCTCAACTTCAAAGGTAAACTACCGTTGGATTCTTATCTTCTCCAAGTAGACTGACACATACTTTCTTCATGTAGACCTATGCTAGCAGAAAAGCCAGATATCATTGTCACTACTCCCAGTCGAGCCTTGTCTCACCTACAAGCACAGGTAAAGAGTCTATAATACCATAAGGACAAAGAACCACTTATCAACTCTCTTTCCCCGTTGTAGAACATGATTCTTAGCGATTCTTTACAAAACTTGGTGATCGACGAAGCAGATCTAGTACTGTCTTTTGGTTACGAAGAAGATTTACGAAAGATCCTATCCTTTTTACCCAAGTTATATCAAAGCTTCCTTATGTCTGCCACTTTGACAAATGTAAGCATTCTATTCATTAACCACAACCCCATGCTAACCAGAGGATCTTTTGTATAGGACATTGAGGAACTGAAGCAGTTGATATTGCGCAAACCCGCCATTCTCAAGTTGGAAGAAGCCAAGGAAACTGCCAACCAATTGACTCAATATGTGATCAAGTATGTCTTTTAAGAAAGGGATCATCTTTAGCGTATAACTAACCAATGTGCTTTACTTTTGCAAGGTGCTCTGAAATGGAAAAATTCCTGTTTACCTTTGTGATGATCAAGTTACGGTTACTTCGGGGCAAGGTGATCTTCTTTGTCAATGATATTGATCGGTGCTATCGTTTGAAGCTCTTCTTTGAACAATTCTCGATCAAGGCTTGTGTTTTGAACTCGGAACTTCCTTTGAACTCAAGATATCATATTGTCGAAGAATTCAACCGGGGCAAATACGACTATTTGATTGCGACGGACGAATCTCAACTCAAGGGGGAAATGGACAGCGAAGATGAAGAAGATGAAGAATCGGGTGATGAAGATGTGAATGGTAAGGTGAAGAAGAAAAAGACGAAGAAGAGGGAACTAAATGCTCTTCCAATCCATATAGAAACCAAGAAGAAGACCAAGAAGCGAACTCAAATCAAGCAGGACAAGGAATATGGTGTATCACGAGGTGTCGACTTCCAAGATGTATCAGCAGTCATCAACTTTGACTTCCCATTATCAGCAAAGGCATACACACATCGCATCGGACGTACGGCTCGTGGTGGCAAACAAGGCATGGCATTCAGCTTTGTGGTACCTGAAGGCAGCGAAGACAGCAAAATGGACATTGAACGAAAACTCAACCGTGACGAACTGATCCTCGACCGAGTGGAAAAGCAACAGGAAAAGGAAAACAGATCACTCAAGCCATACTCATTCGAAAAGAAGAACGTTGAAGGGTTCAAGTACCGTGTGCAAGATGCGATCAAGGCGGTGAACAAGCTGGCGGTCAAGGAAGCTCGGATCACTGAAATCAAGCGGGAAATCATGAACTCTGATAAACTCAAGACCCATTTTGAAGATAAACCCAAGGATTTGGAATTCTTACGACACGACAAGGCTCTACAACCCGCTTTGGTCCAACCACATCTCAAGAACATCCCTTCCTATCTGATGCCCAAGGTGAATGGCCAAAAGCAGCTGATCGAAAATGACCCTGAATCTATAGGCCATATCAACTTCCTTAGCGACAAGAAGCGAAAGAAGCAACATCATCATCATGGAAAGGTAAGGCATACAAACACAATTCAGGGGTATGGTCTTCCAGTAACTGACCCCCTCCTTCTCTTTATAGAAGCGGCAGCAAGATCCATTGAAGAAGATCCGCCGCCGTTAGTTGTTTCCCACCCACCTACTCATCTCTCCCTCTCCCCCTTTGTTGGTAGAATTACATTAGCATTCATTATTAGATTGATTCCACTGCATTTGTATAGTACTCTTTTATAAAAAATCATCGTCATTATGTTATTACTCTGTGTAGAAGGGGGGGTCTGAAAGTCTTACTGTGGGTACAATGTTTCAAAAAGAGGCACAACTTTGGCCTCATTGGCGTTATTGTCTTTTTACTAATTTCGTAGGTCTTGTGTCAGCCACTTTTGATCCAATGAACATCGGCACTGTTAATTAGTGTCAGTCTATGTTTAACCCTTACTCCTCAAGCACACCGAATGACTTTTTTTATCAACTTTATACTGATGGATACCTCATTTCGGTTTAATAGCCTCCTGTATTAAATGGTTAGCAATATAGGCTGTCCAATAACGATCCATTATAGCCCAACTCTCCCATGTACAAGCTTTTCCTCAAAAGCGACAAAGGTATAAAAATGGATCCGTCGGGGCTCCAACCTTGATTTAAGCTTTTTCAAACCCCGATTGACACTTTTGGCTCTTAGCTAGTTTTTCTCACTCTATCTTTTCTTTTACATTACTTTCTTCTCATTCTTCTATTTTGGCAGCGCCTACAATGGGGCTATCAAAGGCATTGGATAGTGAAAAGGATGGTCGACGTCAATCTTGGATCTCTGGATCACCATTATTCAACTCATTCTTCTCGTCCTCACCACCCACCAACTCGGTGCAACGGTCTCATTCAATGAAGGAACATGCCAACCAACGACATGGAGCACGACAACAGTCTATGCCTATCGATCGAGCCTTGCCACGATCTGGAAAAGGTCATGAACGCACCACACCAAAGAAACCATCCACATTGTCATCGATCCTCCAAAAAGCAAAACACCGCCATCACAGGCGATCGGTGGTCCTGGATTCGGTAATGGCTCCCAAATCTGACCTGCACCTTCAGGTCCAGCTACTGGAAAACGACGACTATGAAGCCGACAAGTCTCAGCTAAAGAACGACTTTATGAACCTGGCTTTTACAGAGTAAGCAATGACGAGTCCAGCTCCAGACACACTCACTCACTCAATCTATACTTTTCCTTTGATTTAGAGAATTCCGATCGACGGTGGACTTTCGAAAGCTCAAGCAAGGCCGTATCTTAGATGTCGGGTGTGGCTCTGGTGCCTGGTGTATCGAGATGGCGCAAAAGTACCCCAACCTCCAAGTGATCGGGATCGACTATGAAAACTGGTTCCTCGACGACGCCACAGTGACGCCCCCAAACTGCCATCTGATCCACGGGAACATCCTCGACTCTCTCCGTGACCAGTTTGAGCCGCGCTCCTTTGACTTTATACACATCCGGCTGGTAGCCTTGGTCCTCACCGCAGGGCAGTATGAATTGGCAAGCCGATACTGTTGGAATCTATTGAAGCCTGGTGCTACGATGGAACTCTTGGAGGTGGATATGGAGATGTGCTCTGTGGGTCCTGTGACAAGAAAGATGAACCAACAAGTCATCCATGTGGCCGATCATCTTGGATTCCAAATCAATGTGGCGACTCGGCTGGCGGCGTTTGCTCCCTGGGACGACTGTTTGAATTTGCAAGAAAAATACCAATCTTTGCCGATCGGGCTTTGGGGAGGACGGCTGGGTGTGCTCTTTCGGGATGATCTCATTGATATTCTACGCCGGTGTCAAGCCTCCGTCGCCCGTCATCATGGAAACCCGAAGGACGACAAGGCCTTTTTGTCTGATCTGGCTGTTGCTTGCCGCGAAATGGAGCAGTATCACACCTATGCAAATTTCCATTTCTTGACCGTCAACAAGCGCCCTAACATGTAAATACCTCATCCTAGCTATCTATCTTCATTCTATACTATCATCTCATCTTATACTCTTCATTAATACTCTTCATCTTACATATCTGTCATACATAAAACATCACTTATCATCATCTACTCTTCTATAGCATGCAGTGTGGCCTCGAGCCCATGCTCTTTTGTCTCAATTTTGTAGCTGTACCATCATTAGGATCATCATTGCCCATCATAACCAATAAAGATAATGTCTACACCTTCAGACTTTTTAGTTTTAGATGTGTCGCAAGATCTGCCTGGGCAACTTGGGGCATTTGCACCTCCCGTCGCCGGAGTTTCAAACCCCGCCGCGGGCTACAAGAATAACTTTCCCGTCAATCCCTATTTTTTGCTTCTTCTTCGCTTCTTCATAACTTTTTTAATTTTATTTACCGACATTCGCACTACGAACGGCAACGACAAAAGACAGACGACGACGAACAAACGGTAAGACTCCCCTTTTCAGTATCCTGTTCACATCTCTTGCTTACCATGACTAACAATTACCCTTTTACATTTTTCATCATTCTTTCGACACTAGAGCCGCTACGACGATGCCGACGACGATAACGATGACGACGATGACGATGACGACTCGACCAATGCTTTATATCGCCCATAAAGGCTGTTTTAAAATTTTTCAAATGTAAAAACATGGGGAAACCCTTGAATTTTTTTTTTTGGTGCACTCTCCTTTCCATGATAGATACCCTAGCCATTGTAGCTCTGAAGTGCCCCATCCCTTGGCCTATTCCGTGCGCACACTACTAATGGTACTTTTAGCACCGCTGACCAACTCTCTCTTTCTTCATTCCGTAGCTCATTACACTAGAATAGTTTAGTCCATGGCAAGCCCTACAATGTAGTCTTATTCAGCTCAATAAAACCCTACTTGAAACCTTATTCTTGATTTTAGTCTTTTGTGTATGGTTCTGACATGCGCCGGTGTGCTTGACCGATTGCTACATACGAGATTCCGATCCAAGGGACGGCAACAGTGCAAACTCACCACTTCCTGTAAAGTTTGGCCCTAAGAATGAAGATGGAAATATTCCAGGCATGGTGAGCAGTAAAAGTCTTATGGAGATGGTATCAAATATACTTTATTGAATGACTGCAACTATGATTACGCTATATGTCTATGTGTAGGAGAGGGAAGGGTATATACAGCACTTGCCATGGAGAGACTAATGTAGTGTAATGACTTGGGGGAGGGAGGAGAGGAGAGCAGACCAACGGTATCAAAAGTGTCAGTGGTAAGGGAAGTAGGGATCAAGCTAAAGGATAGTGTACTTTTACGGTGCAATGGCTAGGGGATCTACTGTGGACATGATTGAGTGCACGAAAAAAAAAAATTCAAGGGTTTCCCCCTGTTTTTTACATTTGAAAATTTTAAAAAGAGCCTTTTGGGCGACATGAGGCAGTGGTGGGGTCGGCATTAGCATCGTCGTCGTCTTTATCGTCGTCGTCGTCGTCGTAGCCGATCTAATGTCAAAAACAAAATGGTTGGTGATGGTAGGCTAAAAGATTAGCAAGGTGCTGAGAGGAGGGGAGAGTAATCGTTCGTTCGTTCGTTCGTTCGTTCATTCGTTCGTTCGGAGGGAGAGGGAGGAGGAGCAATGTAAATGAAGATGACAAAAAAAAGTGATGACGAGGGGAAGAAGAAGCAGAGAAAAGGATCGGCGGAGAAAAGTCATACTTATAGGGATTTTCAATCTCCGCCGTACCTAGCTCAAGCTGCACCCTGCTTAGGTCAAGCACTTCGAATGAAAAATGGCTCACCATGCAAACAAGATTTCATCATTCGGGTAATCCAATGGCAGGAATCTGATGATACATGACGGTAGAACCTGTACAGAAAGATCCCACTCATCAAATGTGTCTGTGCTTGGAAATAACGTCAGAAACTTCGTCGCCCCGCTTAACTTGGCCTCGCTCAATCAATACAGCATACACACACGATTACCACAGATACAAAAAGTTGCTGAAAGGGCTTTGTCCATTAGTGGCCTCAAGATTTGTATCGTCAAAAGTCCTTATGTATGCGTTTGGTTACAAAAGACGACTGATCATCGTAGTAAGTTACTTTGTGGGCGTATCCATGCGTTATTGTGAATCTGATTACGCTATGTAATGACGTTTGGCTACTTCAACGCTTATAGCACACTACAAAGCATCTAACACTCATTCCCCAAAGAGAGATTCAATCACCTCCACTGATTCATGCCGACCCCCCAAAAAAAGTAATTTTAAACTCCGTCTATATCCTTGGGAAAATCTCTTCGCTCTTTTTCTTTTTTTCTTCTTTCTTTCTTCATCGCTTGCATAATGTCGTCATTCCTAAAATACATTGATCTCTCACAACCGTCGTTCTACTTTTCGTTGGCCACCATCCTATTCAATCCCATCTTCTGGAACATTGCCGCACGGGCAGGTAAAGGTTCCCCATCTCATGACTCTACACTAACATTGTGATTTGAGTAGAATACAACCACCATGTCTTGACCAATTTAGCGGGAGGAAGCGCCTTTAAAGGCTGTGCAGCTCTAGCATTGTCCATTTTTACGCTGGGTCTTTTCCGTGATTATGTGTACAAAATGGCCTTGGAATCGCAACCTGTCCATGATCTGTTGGGTATGGCGGTGGTCAAGGCGTTAGCAACCGTCTTGTTCCTTGTGGGCAACGTGTTGGTGTTGTCTTCCATGTGGGCACTGGGCTTCACTGGCACTTATTTAGGTAAACAAAGCAAGCAAAGAGGAGGTCTTACTGATCTCTTTTGTAAGCAGGGGACTACTTTGGCATTCTCATGGAAAGTCGGGTGACAGGCTTCCCATTCAACGTATGTGAAGATCCGATGTATACTGGCTCGACACTGTCTTTCTTGGCAACGGCATTATGGTAAGATAGAGAGAGAGGGGAAGGGAAAATCTGATGACTGATGAAAAAGATATAGGTATGCAAGTCCTGCTGGTTTGCTGCTGACGTTTGTCGTCCATCTGGTCTATCGCGCAGCTTTGCGATATGAAAGGTAAGTAAAGGAATAGGGCTGGATGATATACTGACACTTTACTATAGTCCATTCACTGCCATGATCTATGCTAACAAGGACAGTAGAAAGCAAGATTAGTTTAGACCCCTTTACATCCATGTCTTGACCAATAAAAAACAGCTTACTAGTACCGTATCTGATAGCATCATACGTTTTCTTCCATGAGGGCAAATGGCATGCATGGCAATTCTTTTGAACCCCGCTGATCGGAGTGTGAAAACCAGAATGGGGACATCCACTTTTTTTTTTCTTCAGTCTTCTTCTTCTTTCTCTTTATTGTCTCCTTTTATTTTAATCAAGCACTCCATGGGCGATAACATCAACACCGAACGTACCTCCAAGGCAACTCACGAATCTAGCTCCTTTGATTTGACGCTACTTAAAGAAAACCCTCAGGTCCAGCAACTCCTTCTGATGGCACTGTCTGCGGCACAACAACAACAGCAACAGCAACCCACAGCCGTATCACCAGATAACGACAAACGCAAATTTGACCAGCTTGATACACTCTCACAATCAAGTAAATACAATTTGCAACCAGTGGTTGATGCTGTTTGGCTCATTCTTCTTTGCTTTTAGGTGATTTGGGAGGACTCTCTGACCATGGGTCACCCGGGAGCGACAATGGCTCAGGTAAGTCCTGTAGGCTCATACCAACGGATAGACATTCATGCCTTTTTCTTTCAATAGAAAAGATGCTTGGACGACCTGGAAGAAAACCGTTGACCGAAGAAGAAATCAAAAAGGTAAGAGTAGCAATGTCGAGGAATATGGGGTTGCTGAATAAGCGTCTCCCACTTTTTAGTCCGAACTGGATCCCAAATCGAAACGCAAAGCACAGAACCGAGCAGCACAACGAGCCTTCCGTGAACGGCGCATCAACTATGTCAAGGAACTCGAAGATCGGATCAAGGCACTGGAAGAAAGTCAAGACAAACAACCCGCCACAGACGACAAGATCTTGCAAGAGAATCGGGAATTGAAAAAGATCATCCAACAGCTACAAGTAGAGAATGCGATCCTGGGCGGCACAGCATCCTCTTTTGATATTCCTCTCTCCAAACTGGCCCCAGATCGACCTCAGAAGCTCTTGCGATCCATCGGTGACGACACAATGACGACGTTATTAGCGGCAACCATGGGTTCACCTGATGCCCCTTCTTCTTCCTTAGCCCTCGATTCGTCGCCTTCCTCCTTGTCATCAAAAAGCCGATCATTGACTCCACCGACGACCTTGGATGACACCAACAGCATTGATTCTCTTCTCTTCTCCTCCGCCATGCCCACTGATATCCTCACATCCTTTGATTCGGCGCACTTGAATCCCTTCACTACCGATCATGATTTCTTCAATACCCTTCAGAACGGCACTTCAACGAAACCCACCACACAACCACTGGGGACAGCAGACGATTCGAACGATGATTTGATGGATTCGCTTTTGGTCATGGACGACAATGACGACGACGACGACGATGACGACGACGACAATGATGGCGAGACAGCGAAACAGGACACACCGGACCCCGCCACTCTTGCCAAAGTGTGGGATCAAGTCACTGAACATCCTCGCTTTGACGAATTCGATATCGATTCGCTTTGTGAAGAAATGAAACGCAAGGCCTGCTGCTCCAACAAGACTCACAATGAACGCATAAAGGAATCTATAGACCTGCTTTACCCACCCTATCATCATCAGAATAGTGCCCCCTAGGAATCCTTTGTATAGTTTGATTTGTAATAAAGACAATGGATGTATACATGTATAGTGTGTTGTGTGTAGGATAGTAGTAGAGCGTTGTGAACGGACTGACATTTACAAACTCCGCTGGAACCTGCCTGCCTTCCTTCATTCATGGGGGCCGTTTGGGGTTACCTACAGCAGGACAATGACGGGGATTGAACTCCGACAAGAAAAACAATGAAGGACGATCACCCATTGCGTGTCAAGAGAAAGGATCTCCCAAGGCAGTCTTTCATAAAGAGAGAGAGAGAGGGTTGGGTTGTGACGTTTGATTTGGACAAAAAGGGAGGGGATTTAAAAAAGGAAATCGCATTGGGAACCAAATTCAAAAGATATAAAAAAAAAACCTCGTGCCGGTGATATCCACCTTTCTCTTTCCCTCTTTCCATCCTTCTCTTTTTGAAAAAAAGTACATCATCCTTTCTCTTTTTAGCCCCATCTCTCTATACTCACTTTATTACGGTACTACCACACACAACGAACATTGACAAGATGGATTTACGGGTTGGCAACAAGTATCGTATTGGACGAAAGATCGGATCTGGCTCGTTTGGTGACATTTATCTCGGTAAGTATCCCCATCACACACAAAAAACTTGCTCCTTCCTCTAACCCT
Organism: Absidia glauca; assembly: GCA_900079185.1. NCBI lineage: Eukaryota > Fungi > Mucoromycota > Mucoromycetes > Mucorales > Cunninghamellaceae > Absidia > Absidia glauca. Next base: position 473,926 of record LT554760.1, read on the forward strand.
CTTTTCATTGTGGGTAGGGACGAACATTGTGACGGGGGAAGAAGTCGCTATCAAACTGGAATCCATCAAGGCCAAACATCCGCAACTCGAGTACGAAGCCAAAGTGTACAAAGCCTTATCAGGTGGCGTGGGGATTCCCTTTGTACGATGGTATGGGACGGAATGTGACTACAATGCTATGGTCATTGATCTCTTGGGACGTAAGTTCTCTCCATCTCTTTCATATCTTTGCCATACGAATACTGATCCTTCTTTTCTGATAGCCTCCTTGGAAGACTTGTTTAACTTTGTCAAGAGAAAGTTCAGCTTGAAGACTGTCCTCTTGTTGGCAGACCAAATGGTAAGAGTTGGGAAAATAGTCATAGCTTGTAACTTACCTCCTTCTCTTTGTCAATAGTTATCTCGTATTGAATACATCCACTCCAAGAACTTTATCCATCGGTAAGACCAAGAGGTTACTGCGGGAACATGATACTGACGGTGCTTATAGGGATATCAAACCGGACAACTTTTTGATGGGCATCGGCAAACGTGGCAACCAGGTGAATGTGATCGACTTTGGGCTTGCGAAAAAGTTCCGTGATACACGAACACATCTGCACATCCCGTACAGGGAGAACAAGAATCTAACGGGGACGGCTAGGTATGCAAGCATCAATACTCACTTGGGCGTTGGTAAGTGAAAAAGAGACTGAAATGTGTGTATGGATTCGACTCTCACTGACCCCTTTGCTCGTTATAGAACAATCAAGACGAGACGATCTGGAATCCTTAGGCTATGTCCTCATGTACTTTTGTCGTGGATCACTTCCTTGGCAAGGATTAAAGGCCGCCAGCAAAAAGCAGAAATACGATCGCATCATGGAAAAGAAAATGACAACACCCACCGAACTCCTGTGCCGAGGCTTCCCTAGTGAATTCGCCATCTACCTCAACTACACCCGCTCTTTACGATTCGACGAC
>LT554760.1:480635-492007 GCA_900079185.1 Absidia glauca
AGATGGAATGGAAATCTATTGAAAGGTACTAGGATTGAAGTGTCCCTGTGTTGTATGCACCCCTGAGCACTACACTAAACCCAAAACGGTGACTGATCTCAGGGCCCCAGAGTTGATAAATTTGGCGGCCGGCTTTTGATTTTCTGGGCTGGAGAGTATCAGAAACTCCTGGTGCTTGTGTATAGAGAGGCCAAAAGGCAAAGTAGTCAAAAATCTAAAAGGGAGACTGGTTCATTCATACACTTGACACAGAGTGAAATCCTTATTACACACACAAAAAAAAAGTCAAGTCCGAACTGATGTGCCTTTAACCCTGCATGGATAGGAAAAGGAGGAACCATGTCAATGGATGAAAATACTTTCCATTTCTGTATTCATCGTGCTCTGATGGCTCTTTGTAAGTGAACGACGTAATTCAATGGCGAAGAGAGAGTGGGACTTGATTCTGGAAAAAGCAGATCGCAAAAGAAGGGGTTGCATGCAGATTCATGCATAGAGTTGGTTTATTTAAACGCCGACAGTGTTCTTCCATTTGATGCCTTCTTATTCGGTGGGTCATCTAAAGTGACGCTATACTTCAGGAGACAACGGCGTTTTTGAGGGCCACTTTATGAGATGGAAGGATCCTATATGGTAAATATAGGAGAGAGGGATCGAAGGCTGTAAAACATAGACGATGCTTGATTTACTTTTAGGAGAACTTGCACCATTTCTCCTTTTTTGGCGTACATATTGCTCCCTTTTGAAGAATGAGGAGACAGGCAAATGTCTTGAATCGTTTCAAAGACATATAAAAGGACGTTTTGTATGGCATTCCCCTCTCTCACAATTATCTACTCCACTTTTTACTGTCGCAAACACAATGAAACTCGGTGCACTAAACTCTTTGGCTTTGGTGATTATGGTGCTAGTAACTACGAAACCTAATCTCGCTCAAGGAGTCAGCCTTGAATGTCTTATAGGTGGACACGATGAGTGTCAAGCATATTGCATTTCCAATGGTGGTGCTAATGGATCTTGCGACGCCGCTTTGAACTGTGGATGTTATTGACGTGGGGCATAAACCTAAACATCGTAGTTCTATGGATGTCTAATACTATCAAGGTTCAATAAAGCGCTAAATTACAACCATGATGATTTTTGAACAGAGGAGAGTGATGCTAATGGTATATGTGGGTTTCCATTCGACCGTATTCTCCAACTGTGAATTTGAATGGCTGATACCAACGAGGCAACACCGCAATGATACCTGAATTACAAGGAGTACGTATACAGAGAGAAAAAGAGAAAGAAATAGAGAGTGGGAGACAGTTCAGCTGTAACTTGTAGGCAAGAACACATGTCTACCCCTGAACCAAAAGGTTGATAAAAAAAGTCGGGGTTTGAAACATTTAAATGCATGAATGACTTTTTCTCCCACATCAAAATCAGGGCTCTTTTTATAGTTTAGCTCCATTTCGAATACTATGCGGACTTACTTTTTATGCCAAGGTTAGTGATGCGATCTTACATGCTTCTCGAATGTTGAGGCTATCCCATGATAGGGGTCAAGTGACGCACGGAAGCTCACTTTATTCTCCTTATCGCTCTTCATCCCATGTTCGATGCTCTTTCTTTTGATCTGTCGGTTTTCAAAAGTCAGCCGTTTCATCTGTGTGGTAGTCAGAAAAAACAGATCCATTGCCGCATGGAGACTTTTTTTGTTCAAGATAAAAAAAGCTAGTGTCTCCTTCTTCCTCCCCCCTTTCTCTTTCGCTCTCTTTTCCAAAATTTTTAATCCGAATGGGGGAGCCATCGTCAACTGTTGCAAAGGTGGGTGGCGTTGATTCTGATGGGTCGCCTCTAGTTACCGAGCCATACTGTATCTTTACAAAAACAAAAGTCTTCACCATTCTTTTCATCATCTCAATCAGTGGCATGATGTCCCCTCTTTCTGCAAATATCTACTTCCCAGCCCTCAACAATATCCAAAAGGTAAACCTACAGCCAAAGTGAGGGGGAAAAAAAATCGGCGTCGGAGTTGTAATTGCCACATACATCGTCTCTCCTTCCATTTTTTCCCCTTCTTTCCTTTCTTTCTTAAGCAACTCATGGCTTTTTCTTGAATAGGATTTACATACGACGGCTCAACAGGTGAATCTGACGGTGACAGTGTACATGATCTTCCAAGGCCTATCGCCGGCATTTTGGGGCTCATTGGCTGATCTTTGGGGCCGGCGACCAGTGTACCTCATCACCATGCTCATCTACTGTGTCTCATGTATTGGTCTAGCATTGACTCAAACCTATGGGGGCTTACTCTTTCTTCGCATGTTGCAAGCATTTGGATCTAGCTCACTCATTGCCGTTGGGGCGGGTGTTGTTGGTGATATCGCTCTACCTTCAGAGTAAGTGGAAGCTTACACCAGTGACACTGAACTCACTCCCTATGTTTTGTTTAGACGAGCTGGGTACTACGGAATCTATCTAATGGGACAGCTGTTAGGTAAAAGAAATACAAAGATATAGACTCGGTTGCTGATCTTTCTATGTGTTGTAGGTCCTGTGATTGGTAAGATATGATTTTAAGCATCAGTTTGTCTTTTGTAATGCAACCTTTCCGCTCTCCTTTAGGTCCGCTTATTGGCGGTTTAGTGGCTGGCACTATTGGATGGAGGTAAAGAGAACGGTGGGAAGGGGAATACATTTATTAAGGCTATCCTTGTAGGTGGATCTTTTGGATACTATTGATCATGGCCACTGTCATGTTGATCCTTCTCTTCCTTCTCGTACCTGAGACACTTCGGTCTTTGGTAGGCAACGGAAGCGGCTATGCAAACCCAACACCTTTACAATGGTTTCATCGTCATCAATCATCATCATCATCACCACCAGCACCACCACAGGAGCCACCAACCCGATCTCGATTCCTGCAATGTCCGAACTTTCTCGCTCCGTTTGTCTATCTCCTCCAAGTGGACGTCTTTGTTGCCCTTGTCTATGGCGGTCTGCTATACAGTTGTCAGTACGCTTACTTGGTCTCAGCCACTCGCCTCCTGAACGACCACTACGGCCTAACAACAATTCAAATCGGCCTCTGCTTCATTCCACAAGGGGTAGGCTCAATCCTTGGTTCACGTATTGTCGGTAAACTCTTAAACTGGAGCTTTGCAAAGGCGGTACAACGGTATGAAGAAAATCACCAGGCAGCAATTGTGGATCGAACTCAAATCCCTTTGGACTTCCCCATCTACCACACCCGCTTACGGATTATTGGACCTTGCTTCTTGGTGGCCCAATGCATCACCGTGGTCTATGGCTGGCTCTTTCATGTCAATGCTCCCTTGGCCATTCCCATCATTTTCCAATTTATCAGTAAGTCATGGGAGGGAAGGACGATGTCTGTACTCATTTTTTGTTGGTGTTTAGTGTCATTTGGCATGGTGGCTTCTATGACGGGAACTCAGACGTTAATGGTGGATCTATTCCCAGGACGTGGGGCTTCTATCACTGCTTCGTACAACTTTGTTAGATGTATTCTTGGGTAAGTACCTCTATTTTGCGTATGTATGTGCTGTCTAAACGACTTCTTTTTCCCGGGGGGAGGGATAGTGCTGTGATGACGGTCGCTGTGGATCCAGGCATTCAAGGTATCGGTGTCGGATGGTTTTTTACAGTAAGTGATCACTTGAATAACAAATTTAGCCGCCTCATCCTTCCTTCGCTGTTTCTATGTTAGATCGTGGGGGTGTTCATGCTCTGCACCAATGTCCTTTTAATATTTTTACTGAAAACTGGCGGTTACTATCGAACAAAACGACATGACCATGATGGAAATGACTAGATAGAAAAATAGTATCCCCTTAAACATAGCATAGAACATCTTTTGCTTTACACACCACTAATTATAATCGTTTGAAACATTTGCATGATCGTTTGCTCAGTGTGGCCTTAAATAGGAATGCTGCAGACAGAACCATCCGGACAGAACCAACCTGCGTACCCTGAATTTTGCTGACAATGAGGACTTGCATGGTGGGGGACTCTCTGAGTCCCCGACTTCAGTCCCGGTCATAGATGGGACTCAACTTGAAATTAAGATAAAACCGCCCCTGCCCACACACTTTTCCAACAATGTGTGCCTATGCACTCTAGATTTCAACCTCCGATTTGACTACAAGAACTTTTTTATGCCCGTCCTATTATTTTGCTCCTTCTTCCCCTCGTCATTACTTTTTTGCCTCCATTGTCATTCTCTTTACTCCACGACGTCAAACGAACGAACGACCGAGCAAACGAACGAACGGACGGTAACTCTCCTCTTCTCACGTCATGTTCATATTTTGCTTACCATTACCAACTTTTTGCCTTTTGCATCGTTCCTCTTTCTTTTGACACTAGATCGGCTACGACGATGACGACGGCAATAGGGACGAAGACGATGCTAATGACGACTCCACCACTTCTTCATGTCGCTCAAAAAGGCACTTTTAAAATTTTTAAATGTAAAAAACATGGGGAAACCCTCGCAATTTTTTTTTAGGTGCACTCCCATTCCAATGTAGAATCTCGTAGTCCAAGTTGCTTATAAAAGTGTACCAATTTTTTGCCCATACCCTTCCGCTACTATCACTGATACTTTTACACAGCTTGGCCGTCTTTGTCCGCCTCCATTTGCTTGATGTTTACAGTAGTTTAGTCATTCTCATAACAACCTGTCGCCATTTACACATTAACTTAACTCCGGCCTCAAACATAGTCTGTATGATAGCCCATTAATCCTATTGCACCAATAAAACTTTGTATGAATGCGAAGATAGACCTTACGATCATGTACATGTCATTAGATTCATTACAACTAGTAAACCAATGGTGTTTTAGGAGTTGTCAATGATGAGCTACTCATCTGTAGTTTGGTTTTATAATGTACATGATATTGTCATGGTTATGGATTTGAGAAACGTCCTTTGTAGGAGGATTCAAGTAGGCTTTATTGACGGGATAGGATTAAAGGGCTATGGTACAGGTCATGTTTGGGGTCATAGTTAAGCTATTGTCTAATGGCAACAAGCTATTGTAGTGGTAATGACTAAACTGCTGTAAAAAGTAAGCAAATGGAGATGGACAAAAACGGCCAAGCTGTAATAGTAGCGGAAGGGTATGGGCAAAAAATTGGTACACTTTTATTAGTAACTTGGACTACGAGATTCTACAATGGAAAGGGAGTGCACCTAAAAAAAATTTGCGAGGGTTTCCCCATGTTTTTTACATACAAAAATTTTAAAAGTGCCTTTTTGAGCGACATGAAGAAGTGGTGGAGTCGTCATTAGCATCGTCGTCGTCCCTATTGCCGTCGTCATCGTCGTAGCCGGTCTAGTGTCAAAAGAAAGAGGAGCGATGCAAAAGGCGAAAAGTTAGTAATGGTAAGCAAAAGATGAACATGACGTGGGAAGAGGAGAGTTACCGTTCGTTCGTTCGTTCGTTTACTCGTCCGTTCGTTTGTCGTCGAGAAAAAATGTGGAGGCAAAAAAAGTGACGACGAGGGGAAGAAGGAGCAAAAAAAAAGAACTGAGGAAAAGTGGCTCTTTGTAGCCGGCGCGGAGTTTGAATGTTTGGCTGGCAGGGAAAACGTAGGGAAATTTCCTAGTCTCCTCTCATTTCCGCCACATCCATCACTTTGATGGTTTGATGGTGGGAGCATGATGGTATAGACTGTCAGCTCAATTCCTGACAGAAAAATCAACTTTTTGAATTACAAGCTCAGCTATAAACTGGCAGCGCTGTCCCCCGCTTAAACAAAGCCCTTCAATGCTCATATGACTTTGATATTCAACAGCAGTGAGGATATAATGCTGGTCAGCACGGATCAAGTGAAAGAGTAGAACACACATGCCAAATCTAAAGTGTGGCTACTAGCAAAAGGGATACAGTCGTATGATCTATGTATAGTTTGGGAAGTTGAAGCTATTTGCTCGAGTGCAATTTGGTTCCATTGAAGTGACCACTGGTTTAAAAAAGCTGATGGGAATCAATATGGAAAGGGGCCAATGAAAACCAGCACTGTGAAGAGATTGAGGGGAACCAGCAGGATATATAGCCCGAGGAGACTGGTTATACCAGATGTGCACGGACCATATCGGAGTTTAATTTGGTTGCTATGGGAGCGGCTTGACAGACGAGTTGGAATTAAGACAGTTCATGAGGATGGCTAATACAATCATCGATCGCTCCCTCCTGGTAGGACAAAAAGGCATATAAAGAAAAGACCCATGGTAAGTCTTTGCATGATCGAGGCTTTGATGATGAAGTTTGAAAAAGGTTAATATGGGATCGTTTACTGTAGAGAGAGAGCAACCTGTTGTGAAAAGGCAGTGGAATAAAAAGTACAAGTGTTTATTGATGGTATACAAAGAACCTAAACTAAAAGAGTATCATTATCTAATGAATGGTGCTGGTTGGTACGCTTGTTCCTCCACCACAGTCCTATGGCCACACCAAATACGACTATAGTAAACAAGAGCCAGCCATGTTGATTAGTGTTGGTGGTAGTGTCAGTGCTGATGGTGTTATTAGGAGCCTGGTCTATCAGCTGTTGTAGAAAACCCGTAGCATGAGGCTGAGCATGGTAGATGGGCGATTGATTATCCATCGTTTCGATCATTTGCTTATCCACTGAAGTAGGTGGTGCAAAGGAGTTGGTTTGTAAGATAAAGTTCCCGATCGCATGATGAATACCTAGAGTCAAACTGTCAGACCGAGCCCATTCGACACACATACACACACTTACGTCCCGTCCAATGAGTTTGATCCCACCACACATGATGATCGGGGTCCTGGCAGTCCTGACATGTATCCCAGTAAGCTTGGTGTGTGTTTGTGATTCCATCTGGAGGATGATCGATGAGGTCTGTGACTAGCGTGTGGATGTCGATCAGATCCAAGGTTGTATTGGTGTTCAAGGCATCGACTTTTTGTTGCAAGGCCTCGTTGACGACCTGGACGGCGTGTTGGATGGCGAGGTCCTGATGGAAGTATGGCATTTTGTCCATGGGTGGCAGGTTAAGGAGGAGGATACGGTTGCCATGGAACACCTTTTGCGCAATGGCCTATCAAAAGAGAAGACGTTACAGCGTAATCTTGCCTACTTTTTTTTTCATGTACTTACTATTTGATCCATGATACAGTCAGCTATCATGGTAAAATCCGGGGTCACTAGAAGAGGGAAAGAGGTAAATGAGCTGGATGATGAGATGGTTCCTGAGAATGTTGGGATTTACCTGGTTGTTCGATGAACGCTTGATGAATGTCACTGACTCCAACCGAAAAAGCAAACACCGTTTCTGCATCGGGGGCCAAGTCTTGTTGTTGGTAGTAATACTCCATCTGATCTCGAATACTTGGGGTTGTCCGATCGCTGTTGTCGAGGAAAAGATCATTGTCGCATACCGCCCCGCTGTAGGCGAAACTGTGGAGAGATTGGTTCCAGCCCAGGGCCAAAAGTTCGCTCCATACAGGTCCGTTTGTCCATCGTTGGAAATTGCCGACGTCTGAATAGTGTAGAGAAAAAGAAAGAGAGATGAGCGGGGAATGAAATGCCGTTCCTTTTTATTTTATACCAGAGTAGGAATCTCCAAATACAATCAGGTTGGCCAAAAGACCCGCCGGCCACGACAACAAGAGCAAGGCAAGGACAGGAGGAGACTTCATTGAGGAAGAAGGAAGAAAGCCCAGCTCGTCAATCTGCCAATGTCTTTAAAGTGCCCCTGGTTACACGCCTCGAACAAGTGGAATATCGTTCCTGATCTTCTTACTTTTCCATTTGTCGATCAGACCATGGAAAAAGTGAAACTCCGACGGGGACGGAATCGAGGAATTTGATTGGTCAGGCTTGCCAATTAGCCCTGAGCGTTCCGATTTTCCGATCCCATCTTTCTTTCTCTCTTTCTTTCCTCTTTTTCATTCATTCTTCATTGGACGGATGGGAACCACCACATCACCACCACCATCTTCCAAAGACAACGCTACTGACGATGGATCTTCGATCCATAGCCCTTCCCAGGATCTGGACGGCATGGCCAATGCTTCTTGGAAGGTCAAAGGCTCAGTCCTAGTGTGTATGCTACTTTTACCATGTAAGTCAAAGTCAACACCTCCCGGGTCATTTACTCATTTATTCGCTTTACCTTCTTTCTCAGTGGGCTGTCATTTCATGGAAGCGACCATGGGCACCTTGAAAACGTCGCTGAAATCGGTAAGACTCCAGGACAGAGACAAGAAGGGGAAGGTACTCACAGCCGAGGACTTTTTTGTTTCATGTAGACAATGCATATCAACAATACACAATTCGGAATTCTTATGTCTTCAGTGACTCTTGTCAACACGGTGCTTCCCCTTCTGGCGGGAGCGTTTGTCGACGACATTAGCGGGTTTGGATCGGTGCGTGCCACGACGTTTGTCAGCTTTGTGATCTTCTCCGGCTCCCTTGTGGTCTCCTTGGCCGCCTCACACAACAACTATCCCGCCATGGTGGCTGGACAAATGATTTATGGTCTTGGGGGTGGCATGATTGTAAGGAAAAAAAGAGATAATAGGGAAATAGATGCTCTAACTGACCTTGTGCCATTCTCTTTTAGGTAACCATGCAAGAAGCGATTGTATCCAAATGGTTTCGCAATCAACAATTAGCCATTGTCATTGGACTCGTCCTCAGTCTTGCACGCCTTGTGAAATGGGTGGCGAAAATGGTGTGCTACCCTATTGTCAATGCCACGGAGAACACCAACATGCCGATTTTTATAGCCACGTTGATCTGTGCGCTGGGGTTTGCCATGAACGGGATCTATTGGTACATCATGTATCGGTTTGGATGGGCGACAGGGTCGGGGAAGGAATTGAACTCGCCGGCGAATCCGAATTCACGATTCTATCAACAACAACAGCAGCAACAAAAGAACGTAGGGGACGAGATGATGGCCGGCCATGCAAGCTCTTCTCCGATGCACTCGATACGCTGGATCTTACAGTGGCTGCCCTACTTGCCCGCTACCTTTTGGATGATCCCTTGGTTACAGTTTGTAATGTCAAGTGTGCTTAGTAGTTTTGACGATGTGGCAACGTAAGTCAGGAACGATAACAAAAGTCAAGAAAAGAAGACTGATTTATTTTTTCCCACTAGTGAATACGTCCAATTCCGATTCCAGACAACTACGGTGATGGCAGGCGTAAGTCTCCCACTTCTGATTCTTTCCCTTTTGACTGACACACTTGGCTTAGTATCAAAGTAGTTTGACGCAAGTGGTCCCTATTGTCGTGGCTCCAGTGATGGGTATTGTCATCCATCGTTATGGTCATCGGATAACAAGCTGTAAGTATCAGGCACAAAATCAGACCAATCGAACAAACCAATTGACCTCTCATTGTCGTTATAAAGTGCTTGTAGGGACATTATTCCTGGCTCTCTCTTTGGTCTTGATGGGCTACACGATGACGCTGCCTGCCATTGGGATGATCCTGTTTTCGTGTGCGCTTGCATTCGGACCTGTCTCGATTCTCAGTGCGTCGGCTCTCCTCCTCCCCCATGAACTGGTAGGCGTCGGCACAGGACTTCACAAATGCGCCAACAACATCGGAACCACGATTGTCGCTGTACTTGTCGGTTACGTGCAAGATCTAACGTACCACGATGGTGATGCGGCGGATAACAACTATGATCTCGGCAATGAATACGACGGTGTGATGCTCCTCTACTTGACATTGGCGTGTGGGGCAACATTATTGACAGCAGGGCTTTGGTGGATGGATCGACAATGGCTGGCGGGGTGGTTACAGGTGGGGAAGAAGGAGCGGGATCGTCGTGTCGAGAACGCTACGGATCTTCATCTTATTGGTAGCCAAGTCAGGGACACAAAGTCATATGTCTTTGTTGGTGTCTATGGGTTTTGGCTTGTGGCTGCGTGGATCCTCTTTTTTGTGTTTGCGCTCATGCCTGTGTATATGAACTATGATTGACCCTTTCTTGTAGAAGATTAGATTTAGATACCTCTTTATATACCCCTTACTGAATTGAATCTAGACTATGATGATAATAAAAGTCGGTTGCACGAGTCGCATGGTGATATGCAAGGTCCCGAAAATAGATCCATCCCTTGCCAATTGGAAAGATTTCCACGCTTTCAAACTCCGCTTGGAATTTGATATAATCCATTCCTCTTTTTTTTTTTTACTTCTTTTCTCTTCTCTTCCTTCTCCTTATTACTGCTACACCCCCATCACTTCTTCTTCTTCTTCTTCTTCTTCTTCTTCTTCTTCCTTTACTGCTACTCACTTTACTTAATGTCCTCACCGTTACCCACCAATGCGAAGCCGCGCGGGGATGGTCAAGACGACTACTTGGAGGCGCCGTTATCCAGCTCATTCAACCGTCATTCGTCCATGGCTCGCCTGGCTGACTATGGCTCTTCCCCGACCCATTCCTTTGCGACCGGTCATGATCTCACCCAGGTGCCGTCCCATCATTCGTTTGCGTCAAACCTCTCCACCCATGACGACAAGAAGCTCGCCCGTGCTGTCAAACGTCATTTGGTCGATTCCGATACCCCATCCGATGCTCCAGCCTCCTATGCCAGCAGTCTGAACGATGACAGTGACAGCAACCATTACACCGGCAGCATCCATCATCTTCCTGGCGCCTCCATCACCCATGATATCTACAAGTGGACGGAAAATGTCGATGATCAGCAAGCGCGCAAGAAACGGTCGCAATCATTCTTGGTGCCTTCACAAACCCATCATGACCCTTCACTGGCCCGACTTAAGGACCCGGGCGGTTTCCGCCGTCATTTTGTTTTGGATAAGGCCGCTCGACAAGGCAAAGCACCTCCTCATTGGATGACTCGGACGTTTGTGGAATTCTTGGCTTTGTATGGTCATTTTGGTGGTGAAGATCTTAGTGAAGACGACGACGACGAAGACGACGACGACGACGATACATGGCGCAGAAGACATGATGAACGCACACCTTTGATTCGACGACCCGATGATGAACAACCTCAGGGCAATGTCACGGCTTCCAAGGCGGTGTTTTTGTTGATCAAGGCTTTCTTTGGTACAGGACCCATGTTTCTTCCCAAGGCGTAAGTGAATTCATCAACAAATCATGGTTCTTATACTTTTATATCCATATCTATAGCTTTGCCAACGGAGGTCTCTTTTTCTCTTGTACCGTGCTGACGTTTATAGCCATCATCTCTCTGTACAGCTTCCTCTTATTGGTGGAAACTAGAAACAAGGTGCCATTGTCATTCGGTGATATTGGAGGTCAACTCTTTGGTCCAAGCATGCGGTACTTTGTATTGACGAGTATTGCCGTATCCCAGGTAAAAAAAAAAAAAAAA
>LT554760.1:500008-517732 GCA_900079185.1 Absidia glauca
CGTCGTCATCGTTGTAGTAGATCTAGTGTCAAAAGAAAGAGGAACGATGCAAAAGGCAAAAAGTAAGTAATGGTAAGCAAAAGCTGAACAGGACGTGAGAAGAGGAGAGTTACCGTTCGTTCGTTCGTGTGCTCGTTCGCTCGTTCGTTTGTCGTCGTGGAGTAAAGAGAATGACAATGGAGGCAGAAAAAGTGATGACGAGGGGAAGAAGGAGCAAAAATAAAGAACGGGTAGAGAAAAAGCTTTTGTAGCCAAATCGGGGTTTGAAATGTAGAGTGCATAGGCACACATTGTGGGAGGAGTGTGTGGGCAGGATCGTGTTCCTGAGCTTTAATTTGCAGCGGACCCCTAACATATCAGAGTGAGCATGTTACTACGTTCTAATGCTATGATGATGACTTGATTTTTGAATGACAAGTAGGCCGGATAGAAAAGAGTAAATGTTGCCAAATGGGATGGCAGGGGTGGAGCTCCATCATGAGCACCGAGTCTTGTATAAAAGTCTTCCTGAGCATCCTGATCACCTGTACCAATGCATTGGCAGCGGCGGTAGGTTGAATAGGATCGTTGTTGTCAGGGCTAAGTTTTTTTTACCGCCAGTCAGTCATGCCACTTGTCAATTGCCGGGAACAACTTTTTGCAGAGGCTGGTACATAGGTCAAGGGCGGCACGAGCAAGGTGAAAGAATCGACCATCGGTGGGGAAGCCTGCCATTAATCGCATTATTTCTCTCGGAAGGATGGTGATATGTGCCCTTCATTGTTGTGCTGTTCTCTCGGCCTTGGCGCCGTATTTGATCTTCGTTCACACCCATGATATCCGCCATTCGAGCTGATGAGCCGCAATTGATATGTGTCTTCTTGTTGGACTTAATATCAGGAGGATTTATGGCTTGTCATGTAGATTATGTAGATACCCCATCCACTCAGACCTTTAGCTTAGTCGTAGTTTTACGCATCTTGATCAATGAAACCCACTCTCTATTGTCAATATACTATGTTGCACGGGCTTTCCTTCAAACCACTAGACTAACATGTCGGCGTTTGAAACCTTAGGACTCGATAAGAAAGAGAGGGGGTTGGTCAGTCTCAGCGGTCGGATCTTCTTTTTTTTCATGCATTGAGTCGATGAAGGAGCCCACCAATCACCGGCCTATCTTTGGTACTTGTGGCTCACTTTTGACAAAAAGGGCCAGTGCCGTATTTCTCCTCAAGCGCTGGTCGGTTTCCAAAAAAAGTCAGTATTTAACTTTATCAAATAGCGTCATTCCAACGAGATGATGATAAACACCATCAGTGATAACGTTATAATGGGGTAAGTAAGGGTCTGCCATCTAATGGCAACACAAAAAAGTCCGATCGATGGGAACACAAAAATGATACCACCTTTTGAAATATAGGATCATTTGCAGTGCTTTTGTGAACAATCGCATCATTCGCGAAAAAAATGATGCCTCCCGCCTTTTTTTTTTCTTTCCCTTCTATGGATTTCACAAGGCAAGTAGGATGATAACATATCCTTGGTAATGAGGTGCCTGTACGCACAAGACACAGAAAAAAGGGTTTATAAAGCAGTAAGATCAACCTGTCAGCTCTCTTTTTTTCTTTCCCTATCCCCTTTTACACACACATTTTTCTATCTCAATCTTTAAATGAGCTATAAAGACGGTTCGGTGGTCAACGAAAAGATCGAGGTGGCAGGTGAAAAACAAGCATGGAAGGCCGAGTCGCAGAAAAGCAGCGATCTGGAAAGTATTGGGTCGGATGACAGTTATGATCCTACACTGGAATGGACCAAGGAAGAAGAGCAAAAGATCGTCACCAAGATGGATATTCGATTGATGTCGTTTGTGCTGTTGATGACCTTTGTCTTGAACATGGATCGAACCAATATCTGTAAGTGGTGGAAGAAATCATGCCATTCCAGCTCCACTTTATGTTTAAACGCCGCTCCTGGGGGCCATCTTCCACTTTTTTTCTCTAACCTCTACTTTCTTTCTTTCTTTCCTCCTTAGCTAATGCTGTTTCTGATAATCTTGCTGCTAACCTTGGATTCAATAACGATGGTGTAAACACTGGTGTCCTTCTCCATTCCGGTAAGCAGCGCTTGTCCTCCTCGTCAGTAGAGCCATGTTGACTCACCTTTTTTTCCTGCTTCTAGTTCTATTCACTGTCGTGACACTTCCTAACAATGCCGTTGTCAAACGTATCGGTGCTCATCTATGGATCCCTATTCTCATGACTTCTTGGGCAATTGTTACTTGGGCTCATATCTTTATCACCGTAAGTCTATCACTTTTCAGACTTTTGCCCACCCACTTACTCAACCATTACTATCCATAGGACTTTTCGACCTTTTTGGCAGTGCGTGCCTTCATTGCCATTACTGAAGCTGGCTTTATTCCCTCTTGCCTAGCCTATCTGACCGGGTTTTACACTTCAAGAGAGCTGCTTACTCGTCTTGCCTGGTTTTGGGGTAAGCATACAAACATACACACACATTAGCCGATGTCGACTAACCTCTCACTCTTTCGTTCTATAACAGGCATTCAATCCTTTGCCAGTGCCTTCTCAGGGTTGATTTCGTTTGGTGTATTCCGCCTAGCAGGCATAGGTGGACTCTACGGATGGAAATGGCTCTTTTTGATCGACGGCATCTTTACCCAAATCGTCGGTGTGATTGCATTCCTGTACCTCCCTGTTGGACCTAGCAACACCTCTACCGTGCTTTGGGGCAAAAAAGGCTGGTTTTCCGAACGTGAACGCAAGATTGCCGTGACTCGACTGATCCGTGATGACCAAACCAAGACGCAACAGACGCAACGGGTGCAGTGGTCGGATGTGAAGCTTGCGCTGGTGGATACCAAAGTATGGACGCACATGATCATTGCCTTCCTCGGTGTCATGCCCCTCTCGCCTATTGGAACTTACTTGCCTACCATGATTCGGTCGTATGGGTTTGATGTGACGATTGCTAATCTCTTGACGGCTCCCTCATATATCATTGGTCTTGTGATCTCCATTGCCATTGCCCGGTTGTCGGAACGCATCGGGTATATGGGTCTGTTTGCTGCTGCTCAGGTGCTGTGGGGCTCTGTGGGCTACCTGGCCTTAATCTTTGTGCCTGAAAATACGGGCCGCTGGGGTATGTATGCCGTGGTGCTCTTCACTGCTTCAACACCCTTCTTCCATGGTATGCATATCGCTTGGATGTCCGCTAATCTCTCTCCTATTGGAAAACGAACCTTGAGTTTGGGTGCAATCATTGGGTTCGCAAATATTTGCGGTGTGCCTGGATCTCAAATCTATCGTAAGTTCAACTATATATAACAGACTTGCATCATCGATTACTGACGAGGTATTGTGTGTGTAATAGAAACTAACGATGCCCCACGCTACCGTCGAGGCAATTGGGTCTTGTTTGGTATTTCCACTGCCTGTGCCGCCTTGCTGATCTTCCAACATTTCCGATACAAGTATACCAACGCTCACCGTGAACGGGTCTGGAACGCCATGACGGAGGACGAACAAAAGAACTACCTTGCTACCACCAAACAACAAGGCAGTAACAGACTGGATTACCGATTCGACATCTAACTAGTCTATTATCAACTCCTCCACCCATGTACTATATCCTATATCTATCATATCTTCCTTTTATCCAATAAAGCATTCATTGTATCTATCTATGTACCTTTGTTTACATTGGCCTTATCGTCATTCTTTCATCATCGATAGCGCCACTTTTTACTTATCATTTAGAAACCTCCCTTTTTGTGTAACCATATCTTCCGATTAGGTCAAGTGCGTAAAAGCGGGGTCTGAAAAGTGAAATAAATCATCCAACTATGGGAAAATCATTGGGCTTTATAGGTGCTGTCGATCAAAAGATCAAACTATACAGTATTATTAGACTAGACTAGAGAAGAAAAAGCTACAGTAGAAGGGTAGGGGCGGGGATAACAAGGGTAACTAGTATGACAATAGAGAATCTAGCAGCAGATTTCATCGATTTCGCCTACAAGAAAAGACAAGGTGAGTATGATGTTCATCGGTAACACATTTCGGATAATAGGTTTGTATCACTTACAGCAGCTATTGAAGAACGGGGTAAAAAGAGACAGTGAGTCGATGGTGTTTATGGAGTCAAAAAAAAAAAAAGTAGAACTTACCAGATAGCTTCAAGAGCGCAACAGCAGCAAATGGTTTCCAAACAGCCCTTGACACAACCTCCACCTCTCAATCTACAGAAGAAAGGGGTTACTCCACTACTCGCACACATCATTATCTCTTTCTTACCTCAACATGGAGTCGGTAGCGGTTTCTACACCGGGCAAAGAGTGGTGCGTTAGTCCTACCGAACCCACTTTATCCTTTTTCTTTTACCATCTTGTTGCTTCAAATTGTCGGCAGCGTTGACTTGACGTTCGGTTGTCATGGCGACTTGAGGGGCGGGGTAGGCTTCAGTAGTAGGCATGGGTTGGCTACGGTGATAAAAAAAGAAAGACTGGTCAAGGTGCTTGTTCTCGGCTGGTAAAAAGGGGCTTACCTCATGTTTGATAAATGTGAATTGAGTTGTGGATAATGAAAAGAGAAAGCAACTCGATCGTTCCGTCTTTTATAGCCAGTTTTCAACCATCGCAATTTCAAACTCAGTCACCTGCATTGACTTTTGTGTAACTTTTTTTCATTCGGCTCTTGGCATTTCATGTTCCATAAAAGTCGCTTTTATTTCATAATGATTGTCCATCACGAGTCCTAGGACAACCCGCTAGACCTATTTGAATATGTAAATGAAGACCACCTTGAAAGGTATCTTTTCTATTGCAAGGAAGGGATAATAAGCTATCTAGACTAAGAGAATGAGGGACACACTATACTATAAGAGAGGCAAATTGTGACAGGGCGCCATACAAACAATGGACGTTTATGACGTTCTTGATGTCATTCCAGGATCCCCTTTCCCCCACACCCAGCGAATGCGCCCGCTTTTCCCGTACACAGGTTCAAAGTCATGCTGCTTGACCAGAGTCACCACGATCCAACAGTTGATCAAAAAGAAGGCCAAACTGGAAAGCCATAATGAGAAGAAGGTGTTTTGGCCGAGGAATTCCAGCTGGTACGCCGATTGGAGCCACAATCCCTAAATAGAAGAAAATCAGCTCTCTACCTCTTTTGTCGTATCCCCGTCCTTTCTTACCTGGCCAGCTATCCAGCCCAATGCCAATGCCATGCCTTGCCATTTGAATTGAATACCGGTCGACGGTAAAACCAATGGGAAGAGACAGATATACCACATAAAGTACTGGCACGAGGTGTTAATGATCCTTCTTCTCCCCCCCCCTCCTTTCCAGTTTCAGTTACCTGAGAAGTACAAACTTTATTAAAGGTGACAAACAAGAACGTTTGTACAAAGCAGGCAAAGAAGACATCCTTGGCAAACACAACACCGGCGGCAGTAACCAGGAGGAGTTGAGGGACAAACGCAACCAGACCCATGAATGCATGATCAAAGCCAAGATACATTTGATAAAACCAAACAGAGAAGTTATGTCGGTGGTCTTTTCGGGTGATGTGATATAAATAGGTGTGTTCCATAAATGCATCTCCATACCTGTCAAACCATAAGATGAGGCACTTTTTCTTGGTTGCACTTGTTTACTTACCATTGATACATCGCCCATGTCAGGGCAAAAAAGACGCCGCCACTGCAAAGTCCGAACATGATCCGAGTAGGTGATAAAAATAAAACACATTGTCGGGCGCCTTCAACAAGCCAGTATCTTATCGATCGTTCCGTTGTCGTTGTCGTCGTCTTGTTGTTATCGTCGTCGTCCTTGATTGTTGGTACACCCCATCGTAGCGCTAGTCGGGGCAAGGCATTATGCAGCAAGTAAAGTCGCCCCTGTTGATAGGACTGGAGAATGCCCGGCCTCAGATAGTCGCCATACCTATCATGATCGAGCAAACACACCAAAGGCACAGCATAGATGACGGGATAAATTTTAAAGTGCACGGCGAGACCAAACAGGGCGCAGGCGGGGTAGAAGCGGCGCACCAAGACCAGGTACAAGGCACCAAGAACCATAAGCGCCAAAAGAGATTCAGCATTGCCCCGCGTGGAGATATTGGCGACCATGGGGTTGAGGAGCCACAGCGCATCAAACCAGAGCGCCCGTTGGGCAGGCATACCGCGGCGGACGAGGATTCCATGCAGCAGTGCGCCCACACCAATGTCCGCGAGTGCAAACAACCACTTTCCAAATGAGGGGTGAATCAGTAGATTGGGGGTGAGGATGAAGGCGAGGAGGGGTGTATAGCGGTAGGTGGCACGATCGTACGGCGACCCGCCTTGCAGGACAAACCGAGCCGCATCAGTAAACACCACATAATCGATATCCGTGTACTTGACCGTCATGTTCGCATCTTGCCATTCCCCGTAAAGAAGCAGGATCACCCGGAGTACAACCGACAGCACAATGAGATGCGTGAAGCTGAACCATGATGGTAAGGACGGCATCGTTCGTTGTTGTTGTTATTGTTGTTGCTAGTTGATGTGGGAAAGATGGGACGATGTGGAGGTTTGTTGGTCTCGTGCTATATAAAGTGATGATAAAAGATAAATATCAGAAGAGGGGAGGAGTAGACATTGGCCAAATCGCTCTTCCATTACCCATAAAGCATTACCAGAAACTAAAGCATCCAACAGCAAGAAGAGAAAGAAAGAATTGAGTGGCCAACAATATCACGAGAAGTTGACAATTTCAACCTCCGTTTGCGGACATTCAATTGCCGTGAAAGCTTGACGCACTCGATGATTCATGCCTGGTGATTATGAGATGACCGGAGCTGAAGCAAAAGTGTAAAGACATGGTGAAGGTGTCAAGTAAACTTTATTGACTGGATAAAACTATGCTGCACATCCAAAGGGGCAAAGACATCAGTGGGGTTTGCCATGAAATGACTAAACTAGTGTAATAAGCGAGGGAGTGGAGAAGGGGAGATCTGGTCACCGATGCTAAAAGTGTCAGTGATAGTAGGAGAAGGGGAGTAGTTAAACGAATGGTGATGTGTAGCGGTGCATTTGCTACAGAATCTATAGTGAAATAGCGAGTGCACCCTAAAAAATTGGGAGGGTTTCCCCATGTTTTCGTAATCCCCTGAGCCCAATCCCTAATCTAAGTACAGGTCCCTCCAGTCCTGGAGCCAGAGATCCAATACTGCAGACAGCCCAACCGATCTACTGAGAAAAAAGGAGCAATGATGCAAAAGGGTAAAGGTTTAATCAAGTTGAGAGACCGGTGTTCATCCTGAAGGAAAGAGTTACCTTCCGTCCAGTGCTAATGGGCGTCGATTTATAGAGGTTTCACTTCAAAGGCAGTGTCATTCCGACAGAAAGATAAAATAAAAGACGATGGAAAGGTAAAAAGTGATGAAGAAGGGCGAATGAAAAGGGCCACAATGCTTCCTCACAGGATACATAAATGACCCGTCGGGGTTTAAAACGAAATTAATTTCGTTGTGATAAGAATCTTTTCTGCCCGTCTTTTATTTTTGCTCCTTCTTCCCCTCGTCATCACTTTTTTGCATCCACATTGTCATTCTCTTTACTCCACGACGAAAAACGAACAAACGAACGAACGAACGAGTAAACGAACGAACGAGCGGTAACTCTCCCCTTCTCACGTCATATTCATCTTTTGGTCACCATTACTAACTTTTTTCCTTTTGCATCGTTCCTCTTTCTTTTGACACTAGATCAACTACAACGATGACTACGACAATAGGGACGACGATGACGCTAATGACGATTCCACCACTGCTTCATGTCGCCCATAAAGGCACTTTTAAAATTTTCAAATGTAAAAAACATGGGGAAACCCTCGCAATTTTTTTTTTGGTGCACTCACATTTCCATTGTAGATTGTATAGCCATTGTACCGATAAAGTGCCCTATCCCTTGACCCATTCCCAGCGCCTACTACTATTGATACTTTGGATAGCCTTGGTATGATTTCCCCTTCTCTTTTGCTTAGCTCATTACACTAGATTAGTCACTTCATAACGAGCCCTGTATTCACCGCCGCCCACTATGACATGTAGCTTAATCATAGTCTCATGCAGCCAATAAAAAATCTACTTGAACCCAACTCCATGACTTTGTTCTTTTGCATAAGCTCCAGTGATCTTAGAGACTTTAACATGTAGCGGTACAATCACCCGGTCGTCTAGCTCTTACCCTTTTTTATTTACTTCGTCGCTTGACGGTGCTTGAACTATGGTGTTGACACCTTGTGGAAAAAAGGCGGAGATCATCTTAAAACCCCGCCAACTTCCACTCTCACCACAAAATTCAGGTACATTTTTAACCAAAAATTGGAGTTCAAAACCGATGAGTTTTCAAAACTTCGAGTTCATCAAATCCGCCACCACCGGTAAGCTTTGGTATCCGTTGCCCACATAGGTCCTTGGTGAGGGCCCTCTATAGTGAATACTGGTTTCCTCTACCCATTTGCACTTGGCTGGGGCTCGTCGCTAACGCAGCATACCCATTTGAGTACACTTGTAAGGAAAAAACTTTATTATGCATTAGAGTGAAGTAAAAAGGGGAGCTATACATGGAGGAGGGGATACTATAAGCGGTAAAGGAAGTTGGGATCTTGCTGATCTGTCAGATCCAAGGTGATATCCCGTTCATGTTCATTGAAACCAGGCTGGGATCGTTTGCGTTGATTCGCCGCCTTCATGTTGAAACGAGCCACCAGCAAAAGGAGACAGGCCATGAGATTGCATGCCAAGTAACCACCCAAAGGACCGAGGTACCGCGGTGCAGAGCTATCTGTCATGAAGAACGGACCAATAAAGTTACCCACTAGAGAAGGAAAAAAGACATTAGTGAGCTATACCTTTTTCTGATGGGAGGGATTACTTACAGGTATAGAAAACCAGTTGTAGGCCTTGGTAGAACACCTTTTTTGTATATCCCGAGGCATTGGTGGCAATGGAGGTAAGCAGCATACAGTAGCCCGATCCATACTATAACATCTGGTTAGCTACATATGCGATGCAGCGTTTTTGTATGTAAACTTACCACATGAATCATAATCGTACCCAAAAGCTTGACTTTGCCTTCAGGAATTGCCATGAGGATGACAATACCAAGAGCAGAGACCAGCAGTGCCCCAATTGCCGTATAGATCAGTTCGCCATACTTTCTACTGACTATCATCACAGTGACTACCCCAACAATACTGATGATCCCGTTGGGAAAGTTGAGGAGAACAGCATCTAGACCCTGCATGAAAAAAAAAGGAAGCAGTGAAAAATTAGTGGTCGGAGTTTCGGCGGCATATGAAACTTACACTAAAGCCAAATGAGGCCACCACGGTGCTGCTGTAGATCGTGAAGAACCCATTTGTGATCATCATGAACATTGACGCAAAGCAAAAGCACCACAACCTGATTTCCTTGACGGCTTCCCAGATATGATTCCATTGGAACTCTTTTGACTTGACCACGGCATTGTCACGAGTTCGTTCATCGACGATTTCCTTTTCTTCAGGGGTCAAAGCTAGCCATTTCGAATGAGGAGTGTCCACCAAGAAGAAAAAGGTGATCACACCGAAAAAGACCGAGATGATACCAAAGATAATGAAGATCCTATGATGGAAAGATGAAGAAAAAAAGTGAGAAGGGGGGACACCGAGGAATAGTTTGTTTTACTGTACCATTGCCATCCATCCAAGCCATTCACCCCTTTCAATTGAGCAGATCCATACCCAATCAAACCACCAAACTAGGACAAAAGTATAAGTTTGACACTTTTCACAATTGTGATCTCTCTATGTCTTACCGTGGATGCAAAGCCATTAGCGATCCAAAGAAACCCAACCATTGTAGAATGTTCCGATCGACGGAACAGGGTGGCAACCAGTAACAAGACACAAGGGTATGATCCTGCTTCGAGAAACCCAAGCAAAAACCGAAGTCCGCCAAGCGTGGAGAAATCTCGGCCCTGCGACATACAAGCCAAAACCACACCCCAAATCACCAACAATGTACCCAAGTACTTTGCAATAGGCAGTCTTTGCAGTAAATACGTATTTGGGATCTAGTGTTCCTTGTTGTTAGTACCGGTCAAAGGAAGGGGGAGGGGTTCATTTACCTGGAATAAGAGGTACCCAAGGTAAAATAAGGACCCCAAAAAGTTGAATTGCGTGCTATCGATATGAGCATCTGTTTTCAAGCCGAGGACGGCGGCCATGTTCAAGGTATACTTGTCGATCCACTAAGGCAAGCAAGAAAAAAAGGGGGTGTGAGCGGAGTTTATAAATGTGTGTGACACAAAACGGTACCTGCAGAAATGTAATGATGCAGGCCAATGGCATGAATCTCCAGAGAAGCTTTCTATAATACACCTTTTCGGCGGGACTTTTCTCAAAGGATTGGTGTGCAGGACTGATATCTTCAGCCAATTCTAGCTTTTCTGGATCAGCAAGGGGAGAGTTTTTAGAGTCCGACATTGTTCGTGGGAGAGAGAGGGAGAAAAAGAGGGTTTATAGATCGTGTGTTTATATAGTTGTGTGTGTGATTCCAAGATCTTGTGATGATGGCATCAACATGACCTTCAAACACGACAATGGCCAACCTTGATCTCCTGTTCACGAAAGATAAAGGAGAATGGCGTCAATGTGTCACAAAACGGTGATTTGTCACTTCCAAACCCCGAGTCTCGGATTACAACTTTAAGTGTGTGAGTAGGTTTTTATTGAGAGAACATTGACATGTCAGTTCAAAAAGTTGTAAGAATAGGGGAAGGGAGAGTCAACTAGGGCTATAAAGAGTAAACAAAAAAAGTGATAATTCTACATGACTGCACAGGGGGTTTAGAATAGACCAGCAAATGGATCGGCTTTGGTATTGGAGTTGTTGTTCGTCGAGGGTTGTTGAGGCTCGGACATGGAGGAAAGATCGAAAAGATCGTTCATTGTAGAGGATGGTTGTTGCTGTTGCTGCTGCTGCTGCTGCACTGGTGATGATGATGGCTGCATGAATGAGGTGTTTACGGGCGAGGCCATCATGGTTTGAGGTGACATGGAGGATGATTGGTTGTTATACAGTTTCATAATGTCGTCCATACTACTGCCACCTTGGTTCGTTGCTGTTGTAGGTTGTTGTTGCTGTCCATCCAGTGACATCAAATCACCCATATCGTTGTTCGCCATAAGCGACGAGCCTGTTGCTGCTGGTTCGTCCCAATCCAAATCTAACAGATTGTCGATATCGTTGTTCTTGAGAGCCTCTTGGATCTTGGGTGGCGGCGCAGTGGCGTCTTCCTCATCGTTACCATGCCTACAATAGAAAGATCAGAAGCTGAGTTTCACACACACACACACACATTTGGGTTCTTTTGACACTTACTCATTGACGGATCGGGTAACGTTATCAGCACCATATTTTTTACCAGCAATAAACGTTTCGGGAGGTTTGTGATACACCGAAGCCAGAGTACCAATGTGATAGAGCAAATCGTCGAGAAGAGCAGGTGATAAACCAGATCCTTCCCCAGCAACAGGGGGTTTATCAGACAAAACAACCGCCTACATGATCAAACACCAACCCTGATAAGTGATCCGCCCCCCTACTTTATCCTTTCTATCTTACCTTGGCAGCTTGAGGATCCGTGGAAAGAAGGCGCCAGTAAACGTAAGCCCTGTCGCGGATATCAGCATTGTCGCATTCGTTAGTGGCGGTTTGTAACACCCGCTGTACAAGATCCTGGTTTTCGCTTGGCTTCTTTAAGAATAATTTGACGGTAGCTGTGAGAAGTTGGAGTTGCACCTAATCATCACCATCATGCAGTGAAAGGATTGTTAGCCCGTAGTCTTCTACCAATCGATTGTGCCGTTTTACCTGGGCGTTCTCTTCTATAAAGTTTTCCAAAAAGTTGCTAATCAAATCATCGGCGTTTTCGATCCGTTCAGCGTATTCACCAATGATCCAAGTCAGTGAGGCCTTTGCTTCGGGTTCGTCCAATGCGTCGAGGTTTTCGCACAAGGTGGGAATGATGCCTTCGTAGGTATGCGGGTATTTTCTAAAGATGTCCTAAAAGACGGAAAGAGAGAGAGATGGTCAGTTCTCTGACATCACACTTCCATTTCTTTTTTCACTATGCTTACTTTGATCACGACAATAGCTTCCTGCACCACATAACTAACGCCGGTATTGATAAGATCCAATAGCACGTTGATACACCTTTCCGCCGCTTCTTCGATCTTGATGGCGCATCTGCCAATAGCATTGACTGCTTTACGCACAAAGTCCACATCCACTTCGTTGGCATATCTAGGATGAAGGAGGTGAGTTTATATGCATAGAGACAGTGACTTTCTCGGGGAGCTTACTCTTTCAGTTCACTTAGGAGCTGGTCCACGTTGCGATCATTGCAAAGTCGAATCATGATCTCGAGCTTTTCCATCTTGACATAGGGGGGATCGTTATACTTGCAAAAGAAGACACGCATTTCGTTGCTAAGGACTTCAGGGCGCCGTTGTAAAACCAAGTTGATGTTTCGTAGAGCGATGTATTGTACTTCCGGAGGACTTGATAACAAAGTGACTAGTCAGAGGAAGAGGCTGAGTTTTCCGTTTATGTTCGTCGTTCGAGTGTTACTTACCTAGAGGAGGAGCCATCTTTCTGCATAACGTTTTGATGAGATTGGCATCTTTGAGGTGACGCATATTGATCATAAGCACCTACCGTGAGAATACAAAAGATTAGTTCGTTGACAAGGCAAGTTGCATACACATTCAACGTACCTTGACAACCGAGAGCACCACAGCGCCATTGGCATGTTGAAGTCGAGGCAGAATACGTTCACAGACACTCTCGGCTTCCTTGGGTGAGGCCACCTTGTAGTCTGCCAAAGCTGTCAAGATAGCGATTTGTCCCCACCTAGATAAACAGAATGAGACATCAAGGATAGCAATGTACAACCACCTTTACTTACTCTGTGCATTCGTTCAAAGCGTTCAAAAGCTTGTTGAGTATGGAGGCAGTGATGACAAAGACGTCCTTGTTGTTGGAGACTTCATGAATATCCGCCAAGGCCACCACCGCATTAGCCACCACCATAGGATTAACATCAGATACCATCTCCTTCACATCCTTCACAAAGTCTTGTTCCACAGTGAGCTCGGGGTTCAATTCATACAGCTTGGCCACACACAAAGCAGCGGTCTTTCGTACATAGGGGTTTTCATCCTAGATCCAAAAAGTCAAGCGAAGAGGATTAGTCACAGGTATCCTTCCCAGAGTGAGTTCTGTTTTACCTTTAGACACTTTCTTAGAGGTTCCGTCAGATAGTCCATAATCTTGTCCACACGTAAGCAGCCCATGGTTCGAATGGCCAGGGCACGTATCAGAGGGTTTGGGTCGTCAGAGTCCTTGACAAAAGTATTGACAGCAAGAATCACAAGTTCAGGTTGGGATTTTGCGTAGTTCATTAAATAGAGATAAACCAGTTTCTTGAGTTCCAAGTCTTCGGTTTGCATGTTCTTGAGCACATCAGGGAAGAGGCCAGACACATCCTTCCCCACTGTCATGTTGGCAATCACCTTTTTCACCGCATCCTTTCGCACATGTCGATATTCGCTGTTGAGTTCCGCCTTTAGCTCATAGTTTTCACCTATAAAGAGAGTTGTTAAAAGTAAAAGGAAAGAAACGTTCATCAGTATCATCATGATGAAACCCTTTTTGTTGTTCTATACTAGTTTCTTTTCGCCCAGCAGGGGCCTTCGTTTGTTACCTTTTTTGTTGGTCGTAAAGAACTTTGGACGATTCATAGGGATGGCTAGAGGCAAAAGACTGTTTCTCTAAAAGAGGAATGGAGTAAAGGAAAGAGAGAAAACAAAAGAACACGAAAAGTCAAAATCAATTTGAGGTCTTAACTGTCGGAGAATAAAAAGCGGAGTTGAAATCATCCAAAGCACAAGACAGTGGGAGCCCTCTAGAGGAATACTACACTGTCAGTAGTATATATCATAGCCTACTTGTTGAGTCATAAAATAGCAATTTTTTATTCTTGGTTTGTGTACCATGTAGGATATAACGAATGGAATGGACAAGGCGATCCGGTGTAGAGTTCTACGAGGCAGCATTGGGGTAAAGGGGGTAGGGCTGGTTGACCTGAAACATAGAATGAAGAGGGGGGAGGCAGTGATGTCTGAAGCAGGTAAGTCCAAGGCATTGTAGGCTGTAGATTACGTGTGCTGCTGCTCCAAGGAGGAGGAGAAGGCCAACCCATGTGGCCAGCCAGTGATTCGTTTAGAGAGTGTGACGGATCATGTTCCTGACGACCATAGTAGGCGACATTATGTTGATTGCGGTAGTAAAGAGGATGATTATAGGGGACGGCGTGCATGTCATATGTAGCAGAGGAGGAGGACGCATGATCAGAAGTACAAAAATGGGGCGGTGGCGGATCATTTTCAAACTCCGATTGATTCATGCAACAAGTGTCGATCGTTTTGTCTTTGGTTTGCTGAGTGTCGCTCCTCACTGGAAGGGTCTTTTTATAGCTGATGTGAGAATTGGTTCTTTTTCCTTTGGCACGATGGTTCTGAAACCAGGTTGTGATGACTCGTCGAGTGGTGCCCAACTTTTCTGCGATGGTTTCCATATAGTCAGAGGAGGGGTTGATATCCTTGTCATACTCTTCCTCCAGAAACAAGATTTCGTCAGTCGAGAATCGGCGCCTGGGCTTAATCACTGGTGACCATGATCTATTAGTGTCATTGTCGTCGTTGTCGCTACCATGGTTCTCGTCATTCGTTAAAAAAGTCGTTTCCTCGAGTGTTGAAGCGGATGATATTTCCTGGTACGCTGAAAAGGGTTTGCTAGAAGAAAGATTGTCAGTTTCTTTGTGTGTGTCAGTCATCACTGGTTAAAAACATAAAGAGAACTAATGTAAGAGACGAGTTTTTGGGTCTTATCGAGAGTTGGTTTTTATAAGGGTGACTGGGCATCCCGAAGATAAGACAAGTATAGCCACCCACGAATCATAGACACACACCCAAACACATGCCCCCCGCACGCACATACACTAGCATGCTGAATCATCACCCTGCACAAACACACGGAAACAGACCTGCTCTTGAAAGACAAAGCGGATGTTGGGAGTGGTTCCCCACGCATAATGGTAGAATGCATATTCAGGTATCAATGCTGTTCATGAAATAATCATCACTGATAAATTGGTTTGAAAAATGAGCTTTGTATCCCTTAAAAAAAGCGACCGATCACCCTATCTACATTTCAAGCTGTCGAGTCAAGAAACTGTAATTCAAACGCCGCTCAGGGGTAATCCTACCTGGGCGCTATACCTTTTCAGGATGATGGAGAAACCAATCTATCAGTGATCATCCTCTCACAAGCGACTTATCATTGCGCATTTCAAGCATCTCCTTCTTGGTGTTTCCGTGGAATGATGATTCAGTGTACAGTACTAGAGTAGGTGAGTGGGGGTGCCATGCGGAAGAATGTGCATCTGTGGGAGGCAGTGCTCTTCTTCTCTTAGTAAGGATTTGCCGCTCTTATTGTTACAAATACTTGGCAACATGCAAAAACTCATCTTATGCTTCGGTATTTCTCATCTGTGACAACCAACTCAACTAGAGACACAGTCATCCCTTCCACTCTTTGATGGTGAACAGATGGATGACCTGTCGATCCAAAAGAGGATGTGATCGTCGCCACACAATAAACAGATTCACAACAGAAATGACAGACCCACAGAATTGGCATTCTCTTTGTTCTTATGTTCTCGAACTTTTTAGAACAAGCTCAATGGTGGGATTGGCAAAATGACATTAGCGAAACTCCGACACATTTTTTTGATCGGGGTTACAAAAAATTACTCGACACGCAAAATAATAAGAAAGACGCCCGCTCCTTCTTTCTTCTTCCTCTTTATCTGAATTGGGACATTTGGTGCCGTTATATGATCAGAAGAATTTGCCGCTACATTCGCCCTCGTCCATTTACACAACGACCTTCCATGACCAATATCACTCCTTACACTCTTACCGATCTCGAACAACGGGCAAAGTTAGTACCTCAAACTCCTGTCCCTAAAACATGGGCACCTTTCACGACCACAGCATCCAATGCTAAGTAAGTCTTCCCTCCCAAAAGTAAAAGAAATCCAACTGATCGTATTGTTTCCTATAGGCAATCTACGGTACAAGTGATTCCCGCCCAAAAAGTGAAGCAACACTATCCCTTTTACGCGCAATATCCTTATCCAGCTGGTTATTTGCCCTTGCCACTACCACCCCCAGGCACTCCGCCGATGCCACTCCCACCTATCGAGTATCCACCTCCTTCTTCTGCTTCCTATCCCGTTCCTTTACCACCTACGGCCCATCAAGCGTATCCTTTACTCCCACCCTCCAAATCGACAACTATCTATCAAAGTCAATCCACTACAGTCACCTACAAAGCTACAACGACAACCCCACCTAAACGTACAAGGCCGCCGAAGAAACCCCTCTCTGAGCTGGAAACCTATATCGAAAGCCTGCCTGATGTTGTCCTACCTGCAGACTATACAGTGGTCCTCGCAAAAACCAGAGACCAGGTCGATGAAGAATTGAAGAAGATGATTATGTAAGCATCCCTCCACTTTGTTTCTTTGTCTTACATGATTGAACCCCCTTTTTTTTGTATCTATAGGAAAGAATGTGTATTCGGAGTCGACATGGAATGGAAGCCGTCTTTTCGAAGAGGTGTACCTCAGAACCCGGTCGGCCTGATCCAAATCTGCGGGGCTAACAAGATTTTATTGATCCAAGTGGCACAAATGGGAGGTAGGTAACTCTAAGACAACAGAAACAGAGCTGACTCGTCTGTTTTGCAACATTTAGGGCTATCACAGGGCCTTGTTGACTTTATGAAGGACCCTGCGATTCTCAAAACTGGGGTGAACATTCGTGGTGATGGAGTCAAGTTATATAACGACTATCGCGTGTTGACAGATGGATTATTGGATCTACGACCCCTGGCAACGAAGGCGCTTCAAGTCACACCTGCCCCCGCATGCTTCAATACCTCCAAAACCCTTCGCTCTTTGACTGGCATCTTTGTAAGTTCCATTGGAATAGTTATCAGACGGAACTGACCTTTCTTTGTTCTTTAGCTGCATCTTCGCGCTGATAAAGGAAAAGTGCGCATGTCGAATTGGAATAGGGAAACTCTCGATGCAAAACAGATCGAGTATGCGGCCAATGATGCTTATGTAAGTAGAACACTAGAGTGAAAACCTTTTGATGATTCCCTAACCTTGTCATTGTCTTGTAGATCTCGTATGCCTTGTACCATACCCTGATGAAGGCATCAAAATCAGTCGAATCAGATTTGCAACTGAACCATTTGTCTAGAGAAGGTTTATAGAACTAACGTTAGCATCATCGTTTATTCATTATTGCTCCTCCCCCCTCTTCTTCTTCATACGTGTAATGATAACATAAAAGTCCTTGCTTCTTTATTTTTATGCCCAACTTTTGTAACATCACCTTAATGACTCAAACTTGGTCCACCGAGTGATTTGCACCATCACTGTGGTTTTAAACTCCGCCCTGGCTTCTAGAATCGCTTTTCCTTCAATCCACTCTCTTTGCTTTTTCTTTGCTTCTTCTTTGCTTCTTCATCTCTTTTTTTTTTTTTT
>LT554760.1:538465-548835 GCA_900079185.1 Absidia glauca
AGACAGAAAAAATAATCTTATAGCCAATCGGGGGTTGAAATCTAGAGTGCACAGGCACGCATTGTTGGAGGAGTGTGTGGAAAGGATCGTGTTCCTGAGCTTCAATTTGCAGCATATCCCTAACATATCAGAGCGAGCATGCTACTGCATTCTCATGCTATGATGTGGACTTACCTTCTGAATGACAAATAGGCTGGATCAGAGAAGTCTGAATGTTGCCATGTGGGATAGCAGGGGTGGAGTTCCATCATGAGCACCGAGTCTTGTATAAAAGTCTTCCTGAACATCAGGATCACCTGCACAAATGCATTTTCAGCGACGGTAGGTTGAATAGGATCGCCAGGACTGAGTTCTTTCGCCGCCAGTCGGTCATGTCACTCGCCGATCGCCGGGAACAGCTTCTTGCAGAGGCTGGTAGGTGGGTTAAGGGCGGCACGCGCAAGATAAAAGAATCGACCATATGTGGAGAAGCCTGCCACTAATCGCACCAATTATTTTGGAAGCTTGGTGAGATATGCGCCGTTTATCGTTGTGATGTTCCATCGGCCGTGGCGTCATATTTGATCCACGTTCGCACACACGTTACCCGCCATGCGAGCTGATGAGCCGCAATTGAGTTGTGTATTTTTGTTGGACCTGATACCCGGAGAAGAGACGGCCTTGCCGATCGATTCCCGATGAGAAGAGTAAGACCATTCCTGTGCCTGGCGGAGCGGTTTTATCTTCGTTTCGAATTGAGTCCCAGCTATGCCCGGGACTCAAGTCAGGGACTCAGAGAGTCCCCCGCCTTATCAGTCCCTTGTTGTACGCAAAATTCAGCATACACAGATTGGTTCTGTCCCGGTGGTTCTGTCTGTAGCATTCCCCCTTTTCATGGGGGATGGTCCGTCCTTTTCTCAAACGCGGCGTTTAAACTGTTTTGCCAAACACTTTTTTTCAAAATCACCCAGATTCTTGGTTTTCCCTGACGGAGGTTGGTAGGTACACACAGGTATTGTTAGTTTGGCTTTGAAGGGTAACTTTTCCATGTCAAAAAGTGAGCCTTATCCTTCTTGTACACAAAATTCCAGTCATGGACTCGCCACACCAGGTAATTTGCAGCTCGACTGGATTTCAAACCTCGCTTTTGGCTATTCAAAGAGGCGATTGATCATGTTGATTAATGTTGACGGGCTGATAATGACGGCGAGGATGTCGTGAGGACCGAAGAGCTGCCACCGTGCGTGGAAGATCAAGCGGCGGTGTTTGAAAAATTTGATGAACTTTTACGACATTTTTGAAAACTCATCAGTTTTGAACTCCAATTTTTCATAAAGAGCTCCCCTCTTTCTCATAACCGAGATGGACGACCCTACTTCAAATTTCACATGGGGCAGCATGAAAGACATATCTATTGAAAGATACCAAAATTGAAGTATGTAATTGTTGTATGCTTTTCTAAACACTACACAAAGTTCGAAAACAACGACTGATTCCACTGGCACAAAAGTCGGTAATTTGTCCACCGAAACCCAACATCTTTGAGATCATTCAATAGGCGAGAAACCCTTCTTTCTTTATTTAAAATTTAAGGTAAGGTTTGTTATCCCTTTCTTGAGAAAAGTTATGTCTAACAAAAAGTGACATTTTTCATGGGTGATCGTCCATCCTTTTTTGAAAAGCGGGGGCTGAAAAATTCGGCAGCTTTTTTTGATTTTCTGAAATGGAGAATGCCAGACAGTGTTCAAAGACATAGTGATTCAAGTCAAAAAGTGAGATTCCTCCATTCATACACTTTACAGAGAGTGAAAAATAAAAAAAAGTCAAGCCAGAGCAACATCAGCGAAATCTTGGTTCCTTCACTCAAGTTTAGCTAGGAATAGAGGCGGTAGTCATGGAGATGGTTTCAGGCAAGTTTTATTGACTGATGGAGACTATGCCAAGTCTATGTGGGGGTAGAATTAGACTGCAAAGATATGTACAGGACTTGAATTCCTTTGGATGGGTGTATTTGATCTTTCTTTAGTCAGCACTGTGCGCATGAAATCGACAAAGAGGTACATAATGGCGTCCAATGAATCAAAGACAGAAGAGAGGAATAGCGAAGCCGCCTTTAGTGCTTGATATCCTTTTTATTTACGACTCCTGTGATGTGAACCTCCGCCTCTGTCAGTCGTACGAGTAAAAGGCTCCTCGCCAACAGTCAGTTCTGCCTTCACACACGGATGTGAAGTAAAAAAGCCCTCCAGACGGAGTAAGGCTCTCTTTTAGATGCTTAGCGTAAAAGGATATCATGGTATATAAAACGATCGGCCCGCTTCATCAATCCGTTCACTGCATGAACTCACGCTCAAACTCCAGGTAGTTGTCGGAGTTTTACAATTAGCAATAGAAGGCGTCGATTTTTTTTTCTTCCAAACTTCTCTTTCTTTCGCTCCTTCCATCTTTACTCTCGCTCAATGGCCCATGGACAACGAAACAAAGGACACAAGACCGGCATTGGAAGTGATCGATCTGGATGAACACAAGCGGGCGCTCAAGTTACGAAAACGAGCGAAAAAGAAACTTCGGAAACAACGCAACAAACAATCAAGCAGCAATGACATTGTAAGGACAATTATGTTTCCATTGCAAGCTGACCTTATTCATGTGTGTAGATACCAGTCCTCGAACAACAAGCAGCCTATACTAACGAACGAAACGAAGACAGTCCTGCATCGCCCCCAACCATCGACTATGTAGCCTCGCCCATTGATCTCTCTTCCCTTGATCAGTTTGGATCCGACGTGGTTCAACAATTCAACACTATCTTTGCCAACTTTGGCCGCCACACCAAGCACTCTCCACCAAAGAAGAAGTCCAAGAAGAAACCCACAACCAGGGCGTCCATCGAGCAGCCCTCCGAAGAATCAGCACTCTCGAAAAGGCAGCGAAAAGCGGCACAGCGGTATACACTGGATGAATTGAAGGCCTTGGCAACAGTGCCCGACGTAGTGGAGGTAAACCTACAGAAAAACAAGAAAATGCAAACAACACAAGGGTGACCAAAGTTATTTAGGCGTGTGACACTTCGGCAAAAGATCCTTTGCTCCTTGTGGATTTGAAATCTTATCGAAACACTGTGCCTGTCCCTCAGCATTGGTCTCAGCGGCAGAATTATCTTTACCGGTATCGGTCGGATGAAAAGCCACCTTTTGAACTTCCTGGTAAGTTATGGGGAGGGGATGATACAATCGTACTGAACCAACAACTTTTCTGTTTATGGTGTATAGGCTTTATCAAGGATACGGGTATCATGGAGGTCAGGGACAATTTGAAAATGCAGGAACAGAAGAAACGACAGAAAGCGAAAACTCGTGAACGACGGAAACCAAAGCTGGGGAAAATGGATCTGGAATATCAGGCTCTGCATGATGCCTTTTTCAGGTTTCAAACGGAACCTCGGTTGACCCGTCATGGTGACTTGTAAGTGAAAGTGAAAGAAGGATGTGGAGATACTTCATATGACTCATATAGACGGTTGGTAGGTATTTTGAACGAAAAGAAGCAGTATCCGAACTCAAAAGCATGAAACCCGGTCATCTGTCTGATGGATTGAAAGAAGCTCTTGGGATGTTGGAATCTCCGCTGGCGCCTCCTCCTTGGCTGCTTCAAATGCAACGATATGGGCCGCCGCCGAATCATCCACACTTGAAGATTCCTGGATTGAATGCTCCGCTCCCGGTGGGTGCCCAATGGGGTCGACAAAAGAATGGCTGGGGTCAAGTACCCGTGGATGCCGTAAGTAGTAGCTATACTTGCATGAATCGAAATAATCTGACATCTATACCCTATAGTTCAATCGTCCCCTTTATGGTGGTGATGTCTTCAAGTCCATTGGAACTGCAAAAGAAGAGTCGACCCAGGTAAGTCATCTTCATCGCATCATATTCACCGTTTAACTTTCTCTCACTACTCACAATAGGCAACGGGTGTCCCTGCTATAGAAAAGACACTGTGGGGTGAATTAGAAGCCAGCAATAGCAGCGATGATGAAGATGATGACGGCGATCAAGAAAATGACGAAGACGACGACGATCATGACGACGACAAAGGGACGCCAATGACAACACTGGATACAGAACAAGCGATACCCCTGGACATTGGACTTGAACTATCCACCAAGAAACGCAAACGACAAGACGACCCCGATCACCTACCGAAACTGTACGACATTATACCTTCCAAACAACCCTCCTCTTTCACTGGACTGATGGCCTCTGAAAAGATATACAACCTCTCCTCGATCAGTAGCAGCACCCATAAAAACGATGTGACCGTATCGTTGGACCCTTCTTCTATCGATACCTATGGGACAGCGGTACAAGCGATGTATGACCAAGCACAAAAGGAACATCAACCACAAGGGGCGGGGGATCAATCACTCAAGACCATGGTGGCCGACCATGCCCGCCGTCAAGCCAAAAAGAAACGCCATTTAGAAATCAGAAACATAGAAAAGAAAAAGGACTTCAAGTTTTAGATGATAGTGTTTTATTAGGAAGTGGAATGAATAAAGATGCAAGTGGAATATAACGAATAGGGGAGGATATCAACTAGAGGACAAAGGCAATCAGGGTGGAGCCAAATAGTAACAGGCTTGTGGCAAACTAGTTAAAACAGGTGGGAGATTAGTGATGGGGCCAGGGATAGTTTGGTTGACTTGCCATTGTTTTCAGCGTCAAAGCGTCGAAAAAGGAGTTGATCAGCTCACCAAAGACCCGAGCAGCAATGTCGGCTCGTTTGATCACACGAGGGTTCTTTTGCATACACGTAATCTATGCATAAATAAATAAAAAAGTCAAGGTCATATATGTAGAAGGGAAAGAGTTGGATCGGTAGAGGGGATAAAAAGGATATTTGAGCCATTCTTCGCAGTACTTGGAGAGAATAGGAGACGTGGCCATAGCAGAGCATTGGTTTTCGCGGTACTTTTGTCGGCACTGGTCAATACTGTCTTCGAGATCTAAATGTAACAATGTAGATGAGTCGCTGGAAGGAGTGTATGGGCTTTTTTTTACCGTAAGCATGTTGCCTTATGCGAACACTTATTTCTTGTTGGATCGCACGTAAGCCTAGGAAGAGCAGGATGAATGTGGCCGTGGTGACAATGGTATAAAAGATGAGTCCTGCATAGCTAAAGGATGTCAGTGTGAGGTGGTATGTGTTTGATAGGGTGATTACCTTGAGAGGATGAGTGGTGTTTCCGAGGAAAAGGAGAAAGGATTCCTCCAAACACTTGGCTCGCTGAATGTTTCGTGGGTGGTTTTACGTCGTTTATTGGCAGACATGGTTTTTGCAAATGTAATAGAAGTAGAAGAGAATGAAAAATTTGACCTCCCCACAACCACCACATGAGCAAAAGTCGGACTTTGAAAATATGTTTTTGGGCATGGACAAGATGAAAGGACTTGGTGCGCCAAGTCTGCTTCTGGCTAAAAGGGTCTATGATACTAGATTGATTACTCCGTGGCAAGCCCTACATATAGCTTAACTATAGTCTTACTCAGCCAATAAAACCCACTTGAAAAACCACTTTCATGACTTTACTCTTCTGACTATGTTCCAATCATATTGGACATGCACTGGTGCGCCCAGTCTTTACCCACTACGGACACGTAGGGGCTCAAAAAGTGGAGGATGTCGGGGCTTGAAAATATCCGACATTTTTTTAGGAGACTTCGATTTCCAACTCCAAAATTTCGTACGAGTTGCCCTATTTCTCAAAACTGAGAGGGACAACCCATCTTCATATTCCTTATGGAACAAGATGGAACAAATATCTATTGAAAGATACTATAATTGAAGTATACCTGTGTTGTATGCATCCCTGAGCACTACACTAAGCCCCAAAACAGCGACTGATTTCAGGGGCCCCGAAGTTGGTAATGCGTCCATCAAAGCTCAACATCCTTGACATCGTTCGGTAGGTATGAAGCACTACTTCCGTCATGTTAAATTTGAGGTGAGGTTTGTAACCTCTTTTATGAGAAAATCCATGACCAACAAAAAGTGGCACTTATCATGTAGGATGGTGCATCCTTTTTCTGAAAAGCAGTTTTGCAAAATTCGGCGGCTTTTTTAGTTTTCTGAGCTGGAGGGTATCAGAAACTCATGGTGCTTGAGTAGAGATAGTTCAAAAGGCAAAGTAGTTAAAAATCTAAAAGGGGAACTGGTTCATTCATACACTTGACACAGAGTGAAATCCTTATTACACACACAACACACGCACAACACACACATAAAAAAAAAATCAAGTCCGAACTGATGTGCCTTTAGCCCTGCCCCTGCATGGAGAGGAAAAGGAGGCTCCATGCCAATGGATGCAAACACTTTTCATTTTGTATTCGCCGTGCTGACGGCTCTTTGCATAAGCGACCGAGTAGATTCGACGGCGAAGAGAGCGGGGGACATGATTCTGGAAGAAGCAGTTCGCAAAAGAAGGGGTTGCTTGCAAATTCATGCAAGAGGTAGATTATTGAAACCCCGATAAGGTTCTTCCATTTGATGCCTTCTTATACGGTGCCCCCCCCCCCAAGTGACGATATACTTCAGGAGACAACAACGTTTTTGAGGACCACTTTATGAGATGGTAAATATAGGAGAGAGGGAGTGAAGGCTGTAAAAAATAGACGATCCTTGATTTACCTTTCGGCATGAAATCTGTTCTATACAGGGACAATCGGGTTGTGAAATGTATTGCGCTATCTCTGGTTATCCAAGTGGAACTTGCGACGAAACTAGTGACTGTATTTGTTCTGGCGCTCGTGACAGCCTCCAATCATTGTAGATATATGGATGTCTAATACTATCAAGAGTCAATAAAGCGCTAAATTACGACCATGGTGGCCTTTGTACAGAGGAGAGTGATGCTAATTGTATCTTCGGATTTCCAAAATCCTCTAACTGTTAATTCGAGTGGCTGGTACCAACGGAAAGTACACGGTTAAAGCTTCATTGAATGCTTATAAAGAGAGAAAAAGAGAAAGAAATAGAAAGTAAGAGACAGTTTAGCTGTGCTAAGATTAGAAAAGTCGGGGTCTAAAAAATTTAGGTTGCATGAATGGCTTTTTCTCACACATCAAAATCAGGGCTCTTTTTTGAGTTTAGCCCCATTTCAAGCGCTATGCAGACCTAAGTTTCATGCCAATGTTAGTGATGAGATCTCACATGCTTCTCGTATGTCGAGGCTATCCCATGATAGGGGCCAAGTGGCGCACGGAGGCTCACTTTATTCTCCTTGTCGCTCTTCATCCCATGTTTGATGCTCTTTCTTTTAATCCGTCGTGTTCTTAAAGGTAAGCCGTTCCATCTGTGTGGTAGTCAGAAAAAAATGGATTCATTGCCGCATGGAGACTTTTTTGT
Organism: Absidia glauca; assembly: GCA_900079185.1. Lineage (NCBI taxonomy): Eukaryota > Fungi > Mucoromycota > Mucoromycetes > Mucorales > Cunninghamellaceae > Absidia > Absidia glauca. The sequence continues at coordinate 545,849 of LT554760.1, forward strand.
TCAAGATAAAAAAAAGCTAGTGTCTCCTTCTTCCTCCCCCCTTTCTCTTTCTTTCTCTTTTCCAAAAATTTTAATCCGAATGGAGAAATCATCGTCAACTGTTGCAAAGGTGGGTGGCATTGATTCTGATGGGTCATCCTCGCCTCTAGTTATCGAGCCTTACTGTATCTTTACAAAAACAAAAGTCTTCACCATTATTTTCATCGTCTCAATCAGTGGCATGATGTCGCCGCTCTCTGCAAATATCTACTTCCCTGCTCTCAACAATATCCAAAAGGTAAACCTACAGCCAAAGAGAGGGGAAAAAACTCGGGGTCGGAGTTGAAATTGCCACATGCATCGTCTCTTCTTCCATTTTTTCCCCTTCTTTCCTTTTTTTCTCACGCAATTCATGACTTTTTTTGAATAGGATCTAGATATAACGGCACAGCAGGTGAATCTGACGGTGACAGCGTACATGATCTTCCAAGGCCTATCGCCGGCATTTTGGGGTTCCTTGGCAGATCTATGGGGCAGGCGACCAGTGTACCCCATAACCATGCTCATATACTGTGTCTCATGTATTGGCCTAGCATTGACTCAATCCTATGGGGTCTTACTCTTTCTTCGCATGGTGCAGGCATTTGGATCTAGCTCGCTCATTGCCATTGGGGCGGGTGTTGTTGGTGATATCGCTACACCTTCAGAGTAAGTGGAGGCTTACACCAGTAACACTGAACTCACTCCCTATGCTTTGTTTAGACGAGGTGGGTACTACGGTATCTATACAATGGGGCATCTGTTAGGTAAAAGAAAGGCAAAGATATGGATTCGGTTACTGATCTTTCTATGCGTTGCAGGCCCTGTGATTGGTGAGATATGATTTTAAGTATCAGTCTGTCTTTTGTAATGCAAACTTTCCACTCTCCTTTAGGTCCGATTATTGGAGGTTTAGTGACTGGCACTATTGGATGGAGGTAAAGAGAACGGTAGGAAAAGGAATACATTTGTCAACGCTATCCTTGTAGGTGGATCTTTTGGATACTATTGATCATGGCCACCGTCATGCTGATCCTTCTCATACTTTTCGTACCCGAAACACTTCGGTCTTTGGTAGGCAACGGAAGCGGCTATGCGAACCCAACACCTTCACAATGGTTTCATCGACATAAATCCTTATTATCATCACCACCAGCACCACCACAGGTGCCACCAACCCGATCTCGATTCCTCCAATGCCCGAACTTTTTCGCTCCGTTTGTCTATCTCCTCCAAATGGACGTCCTTGTCGCCCTTGTCTATGGCGGTCTGCTATACAGTTGCCAGTACGCTTACTTGGTCTCAGCCACACGCCTCCTGAACGACCACTACGGCTTGACGACGACTCAAATCGGCCTCTCTTTCATTCCACAAGGCGTATGCTCTGTCATTGGCTCACATATTATCGGTAAATTCTTGAACTGGAGCTTTGCAAAGGCGGTACAACGGTACGAAGAAAATCATCAGGCGGCAATTGTGGATCGAACTCAAATCCCTTTGGACTTCCCTATCTACCATGCCCGCTTACGGGTTACTGGACCTTGTTTCTTGGCGGCCCAATGCATCACCGTGGCCTATGGTTGGCTCTTTCATGTCAATGCTCCCTTGGCCGTTCCCATTATTTTCCAATGTATCAGTAAGTCATGGGAGGGAAGGACGGTTCGATGTCTATACTCATTTTTTGTTGGTGTTTAGTGGCATTTGGCATGGCGGCTTCTATGGCGGGAACTCAAACGTTAATGGTGGATCTATTCCCACGACATGGGGCTTCTATCACTGCTTCGTACAACTTAATTAGATGTATTCTTGGGTAAGTACCTCCATTCTGCGTATGCATGTGCTGTCTAAAGGATTTCTTTTTCCGCGGGGGGGGGATAGTGCTGTGATGACGGTTGCTGTGGATCCAGGCATTCAAGCTATCGGTGTCGGATGGTTTTTTACAGTAAGTGATTACTTGAATAACAAATTTAGCCGCCTCATCCTTCCTTCGCTGTTTCTATGTTAGATCGTGGGGGTATTCATGCTCTGCACCAATGCCCTTTTAATATTTTTACTGAAAACTGGCGGTTACTATCGAACAAAACGACATGACCATGATGGAAATGACTAAAAAAAATAGTATCCCCTTAAACATAGCATAGAACATCTTTTGCTTTACACACCACTAAATATAATCGTTTGAAACATTTGCATGATCGTTTGCTCAGTGTGGCCTTAAATAGGGGGATGCTACAGACAGAACCATCCGGACAGAACCAATCTGCGTATCCTGAATTTTGCTGACAATGAGGACTTTCATAGCGGGGGACTCTCTTCTGAGTCCCCGACTTCAGTTCCGGTCATAGATGGGACTCAACTTGAAATGAAGATAAAACCGCCCCTGCCCACACACTCCTCCAACAATGTGTGCCTATGCACTCTAGATTTCAACCCCCGATTTGACTACAAGAACTTTTTTATGCCCGTCCTATTATTTTGCTCCTTCTTCCCCTCGTCATTACTTTTTTGCCTCCATTGTCATTCTCTTTACTCCACGACATCAAACGAACGAACGAACGAACGAGCAAACGAACGAACGGACGGTAACTCTCCTCTTTTCACGTCATGTTCATCTTTTGCTTACCATTACGAACTTTTTGCCTTTTGCATCGTTCCTCTTTCTTTTGACACTAGATCGGCTACGACGATGACGACGGCAATAGGGACGACGACGATGCTAATGACGACTCCACCACTACTTCATGTCGCCCAAAAAGGCTCTTTTTAAATTTTTCAAATGTAAAAAACATGGGGAAACCCTCGCAATTTTTTTTTAGGTGCACTCCCATTCCATTGTAGAATCTCGTAGTCCAAGTTACTAATAAAAGTATACCAATTCTTTGCCCACAACCTTCTGCTACTATCACTGATACTTTTACACAGCTTGGCCGTTTTTGTCGACCTCATTTGCTTACTTTTTACAGCAGTTT
>LT554760.1:553456-566043 GCA_900079185.1 Absidia glauca
TATGTGGTTTGGCATCGTAGATATCTCTTTTAATCGATGGGGAATACTGTCATGGGTGCAGTGCATACGTGTGCTTGCCAGGTCAGTGTTAACTCTCAGAACACCCTCTCCCCCCTGTTGAACTTTCATCATCTGGTGGCATGACAAATCTATTCGCTGCCCCTGATGATGTCTTTTTCATGAATAGCCTTTGTTTATGAATAAACACACTCTGCTCTAATGATTTCACTGCACATCCAGCCAAAGCATTCTTCACACCGTCCGCCAAAAAGGCAGTCTGTATGATCATGCACATTGCAACTCCGCCGTGTACAGAAGATATTTTCCCCACACACTTTTGTCATTAAGGCTGATCCATTTTTCCGAGGTCGTAAGATCCGCTTTTGATCTAAACCCGCTTAGCAAACGATGAAAAGGAGAAAGATACTTTAATAGGGGTTTGAACAAACAAGGAACAAGAATTGGCAAATCCCCTCCCCCTTGAGAGAATGGTGGTAGACATGATCGTCATACGCCAATCATGCAAATTGGCACTCAGATAAAAATATAGAACTCCGCCATTTTCCAACTCTTCCCACACAATACCACAATTTCAAGCGTCGCCTTCAGAGCAAGAATGCCTGTCTTGTGTACATGCAGTACAATAGTTTGCCAGCAAAGGTTCGATGATGAGTTGTGCATTATAGACTTGATGATGGGTTGTGTGTTCTAGACTTGGTGATGGGTTGTGCGTCCATGACCAGGATTCAAATTTCGATAGCGGTGGGTATCTGTCGAAAAGCAGAATTGGTTCCCTCCCTCAAGTTTGGCTCTACAAATGGAGACTATAGCCATGGAAAGGAGTTAAAGACAATGGGATGGGTTACAGTAAGTTTATTGGTTTGATGAGACTAGTGATTAAGCTACATGTACAAGTGGGGCACTATAATCTAGTGTACAGTCGCAGGAATGGGGAGAGCTGTCCAGCGGTGTCATTGGTAGTGTCCAAAGGGAGTGAGCCAAGGAATAGCACTTTTTCAAAGTGTAATAGCGAGACACTCTACTCTAAGCACATGTCCATCCAGCCCTGGTGCCAGAGAGCCGATATCTGTTGTCATCCCATTCGATCTGCTAAGAAAAAAAGGGGCAATGATGCAAAAGGTAAGTGTTAGTCATGGCAAGGCATAGACGGACAAGAGGGTGAGAAGGAAAGGGTTACCTTCAGTTCAGTATTCATGAGCAATGGTTTAAATAGGTTTTACGTCTTAAGTAGTGCCATATCATTGGAGTGGTAAAAGGAAAGGCGATATATGGAGAAAATGAAAAAGAAAGGGAAGGAGGAACGAGACACACAATGGTGTTAACATAGTTTTTCAAACTCCGCGTTTTGAAAAAGGACGGACCATCCCCCATCAAAAATGCCGCTTTTTCTTGGTCATGGATTTACTTGTAAACGGAATGGACAAGCCTGCTCCAAATTTGGCATGAAGAAAGGTGTGATTCCTACCTATAAACTGATACCAAGAACGCTGAGTTTCTCTGGACGAATCCATGTCTTTGAGGGCTTTACAATCAGTCGGTGTTTTGGGGGTTTATGTCATGCCAGTGGGCGCATACAACTTAGGAATCGGTTGTTTTCTGCATCACTCGATAGATATGGATTGTATATTGATGCGTGTGAAATTTGAAGCCGGTTTGTCTATCACGGTTTTGACAAATACGGCAACCCCTTCTAAAAATGAAGAGTTGGAAACCGACATTTTCTAAAATTTCACACTTTTTTCAAACTCCGAACGTCTATGCAAAACAGGCACAAGAATGGTAAAACAGCATTTTATTGTAAAGAGAATGAGAATGTAAAAAAAAATAGATATGATGAATGAAATCAAATGATGAGGTGAGTGTATGTGGTTGTGAAGAACAAACTATATGGACGGGGGATGCTAAAAAGTGGATGTATACAAGAGAGGGGCTATAGACTACACTAATCCTTGTTCTTCTTTTCCTTCTTTTCCTTCTTTTCCTTCTTTTCCTTTTTCTCCTTCTTGTCCTTCTTTTCCTTCTTATCCTTCTTGGTCTTTTTGGCAGGTTTATCTTCTTCGGTCACATCTTCTTCGGCCGCCCGTTTCTTGGTAGGTTCGACAGCTTCGACTTCTTCATCAGCGAGATCACCAAGGGAATCCATCACCCGCTTCATCACTTCGGCGTTCTTTTCAGGGGTAGCACCACTTTCAAAGAACTTGAGTCGTTCTTCTACTTGAGACTTCAGAGCTTGGCCAAACTTGTCGGTAGGAGTTTCTAAACCGAGAAAGAGAGAGGTTAAGATATGTCCCGTAGTCATTCAAGCTTTAGTACTTACCAGTGAAGCAATCAATACGAGAAGCAATGGTACATTTGTTAGCAAGATAACGAGAGATGCGGCCCTTGTTCTTGGCACCGGCACGTCCGATAAAGGAAGAGTGATAGATCAGACCATATTTAGGAGTGTTGCCTTTTGTCTTGAGGGCACGGAACAGAGCCTTTTCAGCACCGAGGATTTGTAATGTGGAAGCAGGATATTTGGAGAGGTTGGTCAAGGAGCCAGCTTGGGAGATCAGACGAGCACCGACGACTTCACCAATCAATGCGGCGAGATTAGGAGCCACGTGGCTCATCTTGGAGATCAAGTAGTTGTGTAAGTTCTTGCGGTAGTCGGCTAAACTGATCACTCGGTCGGCGAAGTTTTGGATGTTGATCATATCGATGGGAGAGATGTCGGTACCCATAGAAGCACGGGCAGCGTCGAGGATTTGCTTGGCGATGGTTTCGTCACCGTCCACCAGTTCAGTCATGGCTTCCAGGTGTTCTTCGGTCAGGTCGGACTTGTTCTTCACCACCTTGACGAGTTTGGCGTACTTGTAATTGTCGTTGACGATCTTGACGAGTTCGGGGAAGTGCCATGAGTACCATTCTCTATCAATTAAATCATCCGTTAGTGAACCCATTCTTCTTCTAGTGTCATTGCATTGATTTTCTTACCTAACACGCATAGCAAATGTGTTGACATCCTTATCCATTTGATCCAAAAGAGCAATGGCTTGGATGATCATGTTATCAGATCGGTTGACGTTGAACTTGACCTTAGCACGAGAGTAGCTGTGACCGAGACCAAGTTGAGCCTTTTCGAGATCGCCTTCCTTCAATTGACCCAACAGCTTATCAGCCCACAAACGGATACCACGGATGAGTTCTTGGACAATTTCATCAGTGCTGCATTCAACACCAAGTTCACCCTTGATCGCACCAGCCAAATTACGTTCAGACACACCCAATTCGACCTTGTTCTTCTTGCCAGCCTTGGGAAGGTTCATTTCCAAGAAAGCCTTGAGGGATTCATTGACAACGCCTAATACATGAATGCATAAGTACACAATCCTCGTTCTTGCCCTGTCCTCGTCATCCTCGTCGTCCTATCCACCTACCTTCAGACACATCGTTAGCATTTTCCAAAGCATCGGCGGCACTCTTGAAGGGTGAGAAGGACTTGAGCTTGATCATCTGACCAAACTTGGCCAAATCCGTCACAGTGTCTTGGACTTGCGCCAACTTGGCACCGATTTCTTCCGATTGTAAACGTTCGAATAAGGCGTACCCAGAAGCTGTTTCAAAAAGGACGTAGTTTACCTAGATAAACCATCAAGAAGGGGTCAGTGGCATGAAATGGGTGTAACCTTAATGTTCATTACCATGACAATGTTGAAGAGGGGAAGAAGGAGCTGTCAAAAAAAAAGTCGAGGAAAAGATTTTGTCCAAATCTCATGTGGCTTGGTCTGCACGCTGGAGCGGGGTTTCAAAATGCACGAAGCCTGGTTATGCCTCCATACACTTTGCATGGATGAAGCATACCTCTCGTGATACAAGTCCATCCAATCAATGGCCCTCTTTTCTCTTTTGTAACGAAACGCAGTGAAAAAGAAGAATCTTACCTCAACACTTTGATCTTCAGCAACGAGTGCTCTCTTGACGGACGACTGGCCAGGCCAGGGCCAAAGCGTGGAAAAGCGGAGTTTGAATTGCATCGATAAAGTGTTTTTGGAGGAGGAGAAACTCCCGGCTCTCTTCTTTCACTTTGATACATCTTTTATGGTCATTATTCCTTCGGACCCTGTTTGGAATTGAAACCACACTCTTATACGTATCTACCCTGTTTGTTTTGGCATCCAAGCAAACTTTGACACTCTATTTAACAATCTCTACTCCTTTTTCCCTTTTACCCCCTTTTTTCCCTTCTTCTTCTCCCTTTTTATCCACACTCACTTTCTTCACCACCTTTCTACCACCTTGGGTTGACACAAATGTCACTGAACGCAGGAACTAAATTCCAAGGTAAAAAACAAGACACGGCGTATTCGAAGCAAAACCAAAGGTATGTCCGCGTAAACAGGGAAGAATGAACCACTCATTTGTATCGTGTCTTTCTTGTCTCTAGCCGTGGAAGCAGAAAATGGGCAACGAACACCACTACTACAGCGCTTAATGGTGGCAATGGGCGTAACGCATCCTATTCGACAGCGGGACTCACCAACAATACTCCAAGCGGACCTACCCAACACTCCTCTCCTGTAGTGGAAGATCCCGATTTGATCTATCATATGCATGACCGAATGTTGTTTCTACTTGGCAATCTCTACGTAAGTGACGGAGTATAAGCGAAGAAATGGAACACGGCATTAATGTGGGATGGCTTATATAGGGCAGCAAGGTCCAGGTGACGGTACGCAATGGCATCAAGTATGAAGGCTTATTTCAAGGGGCAACCGCAGAAGGCGACCTTGGTGTGTCCTTGACCTTGGCTCGTAAAATACATGATCCGACCTCAACAGACAAGTCCAAATCAAGTCTACAACAACCGGTTTTACCTGCTCTCTTGATCTTGTCAAAGGATTTGATGGAAATCACTGCGTTGGATACTGATCTCACTGCTGGAGAACTTGCTCATCAAGAAAAGGATTGTAAATCTCCGCTCTTCATTACTCTCCTCTTTTACTAACGCCTTTTCTCTGTTTTAGCCTTCAAAACCGACACGGACATCAGTGGAAAAGGCGAATTCAAGGAGCGTGAACTGCATAAATGGAATCCTGAAGTGCCTGAAGGAGGTGTGCTGGAATCGCTGGAAGATGGATCGCTGGAATCAGGCTTGGGTAGCGGTGGGAACTCAGGTGGCTCGTGGGATCAGTTCGCGGCCAATGAAAAGCTGTTTGGTCTGAAAACCGACTTTGATGAAGAACTGTATACGACTCGCTTGGATAGGTCTGCACCGGATTACAAGGATCGTGAAAAATGGGCTATTGAAAAGGCAAACGAAATCCAACGAGTAAGTTCTTCTGTGCACCCTTGTCACTCACTCACTCACTTACTCACTTACTCACTTTACTTTATGATATCACACAAAGTCTACAACGAACAACCCTCATATGCTGGAAGAACGCAACATGACGACAGCGGATGATAGTGGGATGGACGAAGAGGATCGATATGGTGCTGTGGTCCGTGGCAAAGAGACCAAGGAAAACGTGTATATCCCACCCGCTCTTCGCAGCAAACAACAACCAGTGCCACCAAAATCTCAAGATCAACAACCTGCTCATTTCGCCAACTTCCCACCCGGCAGTCCTCTACACAAATTGACAACAGGTACCTTGACAACTGCCTCGCCCTCCTCCTCATATCGCCCTGAATCGAACACTACCACTAGCTTCGTCACAACCACCACAACCACTACAGCCACCACAACCAGTAAATCAAAGGTAAGGATGGCCATTCGTATCAGTGATAAACCTCTCTCTTACCACTTCTCTTTCAAACCCATAGAAACCGACAAACGACAAACAACAGGCACCGAAACGAATCGAATCTGAAATCGCCAATACCTTCCGCCAATTCGCCCTCATAGAAAAGGATAAGCTCAAGGCAAAACGTCAAGCGCTACATAAGAAGGAACAAAGCGATCGTTTGGCCGAACTAGTCAAATTCCACCAATCCTTCAAACTCGACGTGCCCATTCCTCCTGATTTGTTACCTCTCTTGGCCAAAGGGAAGAAATCACCTACGTCGTCGCAATCCAGCAACTCGCCTCCTCAGCTGCAACAAACACCGCCGGACGCTATCACCAGTACCGCCAAACCCACGCCAAGCGAAGCAACCGACGCTACAAAGAAATCTGGATTCAAATTCAACATCAAGGCCTCGGAATTCAAACCTAACCCTGCAGCTGCCTCTTTTGTACCAGTAAGTCGAGGGGAGAATCAGAGAAGCTAGATGTTAGACTAAAACATACAATAGGGTGGCGTGAAATTGCCGGGGGCTGCAACATCTTTGGAAGAATCAACTGCGTTTGCTGGCCGATCATTGAAAAAGGGGCAGCTGAATGACCCTGTGTCCATGGATGAATTCTTCAAAGCACCCTTCACCAAAGACAAGTACAAGAAACCAAGCTCTATCGGTAAGAGAATCATTTGTGATGATAAAGTAGAAGGGAAAACCAATAACCATTTTTACTGTTGTAGGTCCCACATGGCCCTATGGCTCCAAGCAGTACAGACATCAATTCAATCAGTACAATCCTTACTCAGAAGATATTTTTACAGGCTACCCGGCGCCTGCCTATGGCTATGGCTATCCTCACTATCGCTATCCTCAGGTAATCATAGGGGTTGAAAAAGAAGAGGTTTGGAAAAAGTGTTACTGACTGTTTTATAGCAATATGTACCTGGCATGCCTGTCCAACCACAAAACGTCTCCTACATGAGCCCTCCGGTAAGCCATGACTCGAGTTATCCCCGTCCTTATCTCACCTCTTTTTCTTCTCCTTTAGTTTGTACCAAACGCCCCAATCTCTGCTGCTCCCATACACCCTGATGCTACCTACAGTCCTCAAATGCCTAACGTCTCACCTCGTAAGTCAACCCAGTGCTGTCATTCTTCTTCTCTCTCTTACAACGCTTTCCTAGACGGCTCTCCCTTCCCTCAAGGCTACTCTTCCCCTCAACGGTCTCACATGCCTCCTCCTCCCAACGGTGGGTCACCACAAGTGTATCCTTACTACCAATCATCCCCATCCATACCGCCTCCTCGATATACACCGCCCGAAATGATGTCTCCGCCAGTCATGATGCCCCCAATCATGTCAAACGACCAACATCCCAACCAGTATCCGATGAACCATCCTCCTCAGGAACAAATGAGCCCTTGTAAGTCGATCATGCAATGAAAGAATAAAGACATAGTCTAATCTCTCCTTTCTAGCTTCCCAACCCGATTCCGCTCCTGGTCCTTGATTGCATCTGGTTAGCTCTTTTCACCCCCCCCCCACTCTTTTAAATAGTCTCTTCTTACATATCATTCTGTTTGCTATCAAATACAACATAATAAAAAGGAAAAAAAACGGACACCAGTAGTACGAGGTCTTTTTTTGTCTTCTATTTTTACTTACTCGACACACGTTTTGTGTCTCACAATCATGCAAAAATGTATTTTTAGAGGCAACCCGCTATGTTAACTGCTACCTCATCTTGTAGGACCTTAATCTTCTGTATTGTACAATCTGAAGAAAGAAACAAGTTTGCACTTTGTTGTCCCAATGTGTATCCTTTTCATGCGGATGTCATGTCAAGAAGCCAATGATTCCCATCCAGGGGTGAGTGTCGGCGTTTGAAAATTTGCCCGATTTGGGTTCGGCGTTTACAAATCAACCCCTTCATAGTGAATGTACTCTGTAAAACTTTCATTAGGGCACAAAAAACGCTCTCTTTTTTAATGTCGAATTGCTTTCAAAGTACCATGTACCTTTTCGTTTCAGTAGTGAGCACTCATAAAGAGAGGGAGAGAAACTTGGTGAAAACCATCGTACAACCTTTAGAAACCACGACAGAGCTCCATTCGGATAGTTTTGCCTTTTGAAATAAAACACACTGGCAGCCATGGGTCTCTATTTATACCATCCTACCACGTTTTGTATCCTTTGCATATCATCCTCAGGGAATGTATTTATAGGATCGTCCACTGGGGTACAACGATCATGACACAGAGCAGTAATGGCCCTGTGTGTATCTCGATACGTCGATCTTTTCGTACCACATGGACTTTTTTCTCCCCTCAACCCCATTGGTGCACTGGGAAAAGCGATCACTATCAGAGTCTGGAGCGGCCCATGCATGGTGGACCCTCGCGCTGGCTTACCTAAAACAAAATATCACCTCTTTTAGATCGCCCATTGTATAAAAATGGAGAATTCTCGAGATGATTACTTGCTTTTCTTTCCCATCCCCCGTCACTCCTTTCTCCCACCCATTATCATGAAACACCTTCCTTTCCTTTTTGTCTTTGCCCTCTTCCTCTCGGTTGTCACTGCCATCACATGTACCAAGAAACATAAAGTGTATGGTGGCGAAACGGTAAGTACCATTGATAGACATCGATCGAACAATGGCACTAAAGCTTGGTTTGTCATAGTGCATCGGTATTTCAGACGCCGCACATATCACCTTGGCTAACTTTTACAAATGGAATCCTTCATGTAAGTCGTGTCGTCCCATAATCTCATAGGTCCTAATCATCTTTGTTTGTCCTGTGTGTCCTTAGTAAAGAAAAGTAAATGCACCACCCTTCATGTGGGTCAATACGTGTGTCTCAGGTACAGATTAGAAAAAAAGCAGGGTCGGGAATTCAAAAAAGGGGGAAGTTTATAGCTAATGCTGCTTTATAGTGCCCCTTTGACAACCACATCCTCCAAGAAAGCTACTAGCACTACCAAAGCTGCAACTACCACCAAGCCTGCTACTACCACCACCAAGCCTGCTACCACTACCACTACCAAACCTACTACCACTACCACCAAGAAGCCTACTACTACTACCAAGAAGCCTACCACCACCGCCAGCTCGACTCCCACTGGCATCCCTGGCTTGACAACCGCTGTCCTTGACGAAGCCAGATTCTGTCTCTTCCTACCCCCTACCCCTGGCAACAAGGGCAACTACGGTGGCATGATCGACCCTGATGCCATTGCCGATTCCGAAAAAACCTCCCGCGTATTCTGCACACTGGATGGCTTGGTCCCTGGTGCCCGCCTCATGCCTGATGGATTTATTACCTCGGCCCATTATCAATTCAACACCACTGCTGGCTTTGTTCAAGTCACTGGTGAGATCGATCGCACAAAGTACTCTCTTTCCGCAGCCGATGGTGGTGGACAGGTAAAAGAAACACATACACAGAGCAATGATCCCTTTACTAAAACTTTTTTTGTATCATAGTATGATAACCACGGTGCAGGCTCTCCCCCCTTATCCATGTGTCAGGGCTACAAGTACTACGTCTCACTTATCGAGCCCGATATCCAAGGCTACTGTATTCGCTGGTAAGAACATCACTTTATGCATTGTCTTGCTTGCAAACTAATCACGTCTTATCTTTTTGTGTGCGGGTAAATAGTTGTGAAACTTACCAAGATTGCAATGCTTCCAGAAGTGCCTATGGGTGTCGACGCGTTGTGCCTCCTTTGGCATTCTCGGTCTAATCTAGCCTAGCTCTACTCATACACATTATTTACACATCCTTCCTAATAGTTGCATCAATAAAACCTCTCACTTCTATTCACACTAGGTAGGGCTCCAATGCATGGTGATGTGGAAAAAAAGTCGAACGAGTTTGTCTCCACCCTTGAGAACACATGCGGGGTAGCACTCTTGATTCCTATTGAAAGATCATCTATCAATACCACTCGTATTCATGAACGAAGAAAAAAAGAGTTCAATTTTCCCTAGCAACTGTCATTCCATAGCAACTGTCAAACTGCCATGTGGTAGTCAGGGTCCAATTGCCATATTCAACTTCCGATCGCACGGTCGAGAAATTGGCGGGGTTTGAAAAATGCCATAAGTCTCCACCTTTTCCCACAGATTTACTCTTTACTTCTTCTTTCCTTCCCCATCACTTTTTTTTACCATCGACATTGCCATGGCACCTCCTCTGACACGAACTATGCACCTCCTCTGACACGAACTATGCACGACGTTCCTTAACAATAACAGCAAGGGTAAGTCTCTTTTTCAGCACCCTGTCTACCTCTCTCTTACATTGCTAACATTAACATCCATCCGTACTCTTCTTTTTCTTAGCAGATCGATTGAGATGGCAACGGACATGGACTCTCTGGTAGTAGGACTGGATGGACTTGTGGTTAGATTAGTGATTGGGTGCAAAGGAATATCAAAAACATGGGGAAATCCTCACTTTTTTTTAGGTGCACGCCCATTCCATTGTAGAATCTCGTAGTCGTTACTAATAAAAGTATACCAATATTTTGCCCATAACCCTCCGCTACTGTCACTGACACTTTTACATAGCTTGGCCGTCTTTGTCCATCTCCATTCGCTTGATTTTTAACAGCAGTTTAGTCATTCCCATTACAACTCGTTCCCATTTACACATTAGCTTAACTACGGCCTTAAACATAGTCTGTACCATGGCTCGCTAGTCCTATTGTATCAATAAAGCTTACTTAAATCATTGTCCGAAATACATTTGTCGAATACATAACCATAAGAAGGTCATGTACAGTACATTATTAAGACCAAGCTACAGATGAGTAGCTCATCACTTTTGTACCGCTACATATCACAGTCTCTAAGATCACTGGAACTTATGCAAAAGAACAAAATCATGAAGATAGGTCTAAGTAGGGTTTTTATTGACTGAATTACACTATACTTGAGCTACATGTCCTAGTGGATGGCAGTGAATACAGGGCTTGTCATGGAGTGACTAATCTAGTGTAATGAGCCAAGGAAAGGGGAGGAGGAAAGCAGACCAGTGCTATTCAAAGTATCAGTAGTAGTAGGCGTTGGGAATGGGTCAAGAGATAGTGCACTTCATCGGTACAATGGCTAGGTAATCTACTATGGACAAGATGATGCAGGAGAAAAAAAAATTCAAGGGTTTCCCCATGTTTTTTACATTTGAAAATTTTAAAAAGAGCCTTTTTGGGCGACATGAAGGAGTGGTGGAGTCGCCATTAGCATCGTCGTTGTCTCTATCGTCGCCGTCATCGTCGTAGTCGATCTAGTGTCAAAAGAAGGAGGAGCGATGCAAAAGGCAAAAAGTTAGTACTGGTAAGGAAAAGATGAGCATGACGTGAGAAAGGGAAGAATTACCGTTCGGTCGTTCGTTTGCTCGTTCGTTCGTTCGTTCGTTCATTTGTCGTAGCGGAGTAAAGAGAATGACAATGTGGATGCAAAAAAGTGATGACGAGGGGAAGAAGGAGCAAAAGTAAACGACGGGCAGAAAAAACAATTCTTGTAGCCGGGTCGGGGTTTGAAATATGTGGTGCATAGGCATATCGAGCAAAGTATACGAACATTTAGTATTCCCTTCCACCACCGGACGTGTGAGTACATGAATACAATGTAAAAAGTTTATTGAGATGCAGATGGACGGATGAATCAGCTAAGCTAACAAGTAAATTGGAACACCCTTGGTACTGGAGAGCGATATTGAGTACAGTGCATTGGAAAGACGGAATACCATGGCAAAAGAGTAGTGGGGCGTGCTTGAGAATAGAAACCACCGAAGATGGACAATGCATCCTAAAGATTAAAAGTGAAGATCGCATCCAAAAACTGCTGCCTGTGATCGAACAACCCGCGTAGGATATGAGTCTGGAAACCACAAAAGACGCAAGCCCAGGGCCCCCCATCTTCACCTAAGCGTTCGGCAAGCCTCACTTGGGATAGAAATGGCAGTATTAGGGCTCGCATCAATCATGTTTGCGCTGGCAATGAAACATCCCTCATGAACCTCGACCAGTTCGGAGTAGAGGAATTTGCACCCAGGCGGTTTCAAGGTTTACAAACATGAGCATTAGTTTTTACGAACCCTTGGCTTCTTGTTGTCATCAAGACTCATACCTCGTGCCTGCTCACCGGTGGAAGGAGTACCTTAGGGCCCACCTTTAGTGCGTAATGACAACATCCACCAAAGGCCTGCAAAATCAAACACAAATAGGAATCAGAGGAGGAAACCTGTAATATGAGAGAAAAGGAAGGGTCAGCCTTGTTTTTCTTCTTAAAAAAAGGGGCTTACATTGTCCAAAAAGAAAGTCGGAGTTGAAATTGAGATTTTGGTGGAGGCGATCGAGCAAGATGCCCGCAAAGGCATAAATTTGAAATGGAAACCACTTGAAAGTATCTTGACAACATGAAGAAGGATCAAAAGTAAAAGACTGCATTCAAAAGATAACTATGGTTGGAAAAGGGAAGGGGAGGGTCAGTATTGTTTGTCTTCATGATTGAAGTTTCTTACAGTGTCCAAAAAAGGAAGGCGGAGATGGGATTGAATTTTTCGTAGAGGCGATCAAGTAAGATGGACGCCAAAGCAGAGATTTGAAGTATCTTGATAACATATGAAGGAGGACCACAAGTAAAAGACTGCATCCAAAAGACAATTATGGTAGGCAACCGTGGAGGCTGTGAGTCTGGTAACCATAAATGACACAACCTTTTAACCGCACATGGCCTCCCCTGAACCTCACCTGGTTCGAGAATGGGAAGTATTATGGCTGTGTCAACATG
>LT554760.1:566053-581583 GCA_900079185.1 Absidia glauca
CCGATCTAGTGTCAAAAGAAGGAGGAATGATGCAAAAGGCAAAAAGTTAGTAATGGTAAGCAAAAGATGAACATGACGTGAGAAGAGGAGAGTTACCGTTCGTTCGTTCGTTCGCTCGTTCGCTCGTTCGTTTGTCGCCGTGGAGTAAAGAGAATGACAGTGGGAGGCAAAAAAGTAATGACGAGGGGAAGAAGGAGCAAAAATAAAGAACGGGCGGAAAAAAAGTTCTTGTAGCCAAATCTGGGTTTGAAATCTGAAGTAAGGCAAATCGAGCAAGATCAGGGTAAAAGTGTACGTGCATCTAGTATTCCCTTCCACCCCTGGACGTGTGAGTACATGAATACAATGTAAAAAAGTTTATTGAGATTGAGATGTAGGTGGATGTATGCATGGATGAGCTAAGCTAATAAGTAATTTGGAACACCATTGGTACTGGAGAGCGATTTAAAGTGCAGTGCATAGGAGAGACAGACATCCTATCCTAAGAGAAGAAAGGATCAGTGCTGTTCTTTTGTTTGGCTGCCAAGGTTCTTGACTTACCAGGATCTACACAATGAGAAGGAGACGGAATGACATGGCAAAAGAGTGGTGAGCGTGCTTGAGAATAGAAACCACCGAGAATGGACAATGCATCCTAAAGATCAAAAGTGAAGATCGCATCCAAAAACTGCTGCCTGTGATCGAACAACCCGCGTAGGATATGAGTCTGGAAACCACAAAAGACACAAGCCCAGGGCCCCCCACCTTCACTCAAGCGATCGGCAAGCCTCACTTGAGCTAGAAATGGCAGTATTAGGGCCTGCGTCAATCATGTTTGCTCTGGCAATGAAACATCCCTCATGAACCTCGACCAGTTCGGAGTAGAGGAATTTGCACCCAGGCGGTTTCAAGGTTTACAAACATGAGCATTAGTTTTTACGAACCCTTGGCTTCTTGTTGTCATCAGGACTCATACCTCGTGCCTGCTCACCGGTGGAAGGAGTACCTTAGGGCCCACCTTTAGTGCGTAATGACAACATCCACCAAAGGCCTGCAAAATCAAACACAAATAGGAGGAGGGAACCTGTTATATGAGAGAAAAGGAAGGGTCAGTCTTGTTTTTCTACTTAAAAAAATGGGCTTACATTGTCCATAAAGAAAGTCGGAGTTGAAATTGAGATTTTGGTGGAGGCGACCGAGCAAGATGCCCGCCAAAGCATGAATTTGAAATGGAAACCACTTGAAAGTCTTGAAAACATGAAGAAGGATCAAAAATAAAAGACTGCATCCAAAAGATAACTATGGTTGGCAAAGGGAAGGGGAGGGTCAGTATTGTTTGTCTGCATGATTGGAGTTTCTTACAGTGTACAAAAAAGGAAGGCGGGGCTGGAATTGAATTTTTCGAAGAGGCGATCAATCAAGATGGACGCCGAAGCAGAGATTTGAAGTATCTTGACAACATATGAAGGAGGACCACAAGTAAAAGACTGCATCCAAAAGACAATTATGGTAGGCAACCGTGAAGGCTGTGAGTCTGGTAACCATAAATGACACAACCTTTTAACCGCACATGGCCTCCCCTGAACCTCACCTGGTTCGAGAATGGGAAGTATTATGGCTGTGTCAACATGTTAGCAAAGACAATGAAACAATCCCCCTGAACCTCGACTAGTTCTGACGAGAGAGACCCGCACAATGCAGTTTCATAGCTTTGGATAACACGAGCGTCTTTTGAAACCTTTGGGCATCTGTTGTCATCAAGACTCACACATCACGCATGTTGCATCTTACGGATCAAGAAGAGCGGAGCTCCTGCGCCAGTGCGTAATGACAACATCAAACCAAAGGCCGCAAAATCAAGTACAAATGGAATCAGAGGGCCACCCTGCTGTAAAGAAAACAAAAAAAAAAGAATCAGTATCGTTTTTCCACATGCATGTTAAAGATTTTCTTACCCGGTCAAAAAAAGGGAATCGGCGTTTGAAAATGAGCAAACTGGGCCAACAAAGAATGGACTCAGAGGAGGGATCCATCAAGGTTGATCTTGTTCAGAAGGCAATAGAGTGGTACATAGAGCAAAACCAAGAGATAAGAATGAGGAGCATGGTCACAAAGGATAGAGGATGGATTCAAAGTGGGGATCACCGAGGAATATCTTGTGTAATAGGCAGGAAAGTGCGGCATAAAGAAGAGCAAGGCCAGAAAGGATAGAGAATGGATTCAAAGCGGGGATCACCAAGGAATATCTTGTCTAGTAGTCAAGAGAGTGCCACATAGATGATGGCCAAGAGAAAAGGATGGAGAAGAGCAAGGCCAGGCAGGATGAAGGCAAGACCAGGAATGATAGAGAAGAGAATGAAGAAGAAGAAAAATACAGAGGACAGATGCTCTTTTTTTATAGACTTCACCTTTGTACAAAGACCCAATGGGAATAGTAAAAGGGGGGGTCTAGATCTATCCAACTCCCACTTGCTCCACTTTTTTTGGATTCAAACGCCGCTCATGCATGAATTGGCTCCTAACCACCATGCGTGTGAATGTAAACAAGAGATTGATGGACACATCTAAGGATGTGTCTAGGGATTATAGTAGTTGGATCCATCATCGAAGAAGCTTTACTGAAGAAGGACATATGCATGTGAGTATAAAGTGTTTTCTCACACGGCCACTAACACTAATCTTTTTTTTTGGACGCTTACCTTTTGACAGCGGGAATCGATCAACCAAATTTCTTAACTTTGTCAAGCGGTGCACATCTTTTCTTTCCTCGACGTGTGTTGCGCAATGCTCACAACAGATCCTTTTCTCTTGGTTGCAAAGAAAAGTTACATGAGCAACGGAGTTTGGCATGTGCTTTCTGAAGATGAAACCGCCACAAAGCCCTAATGAACTCCGTTTTTTTTTTTTGTAGGGACAATTATAGAACGCCCAAGTGGGTTTCGGAAGAACCAAGGTGGGCTTTAACGAGCCGTGGTACAAGAAACCAACCATCGATAGTACGCATGATTCCCATTTCAAGAACGATCCGACTTTGAGTGAGTGGAACATCACACACTCAAACGCCAACAAGGAAACAGAAACCTTGATGTCTTTTGCAAGAAAGTCTGTTAGAGATTCTCGTGATCATAGAAGATGGAAAAAGACGGCCCCTCCCATAGACCGCCCCCCTGGGAACTGTCAGATCCAATGTCAAATTTCAAACGCCGACCGAGCAAAACTTTGCAAACGAACAGAGGTGGATGTAGCTGTGGGTAGATAGATAGTTTATTTATAGTTGTATATGCCTGCCATGTATTGCTTAGAACAAGCGAGTAGGGAAAGTCTGATCTCTGGAAAACATGACAAACGCTTCTTCCACTGTGTGATTTGCACCTATAACATCTCTTCCTGCTCGTTTATAGAGGCAAATCACATTCTAAAAAGTATTGTACAGCCTCTTGTTGAGATAATCGGTGGTTCTGAAAAAAAAAAAAAGTTGCCACACTTTTCAGTTCCCGCCGTTCGGAAAATGGACAGATCATCCCCTGTGAAAAAGTCCTACTTTTCTTGAATCTCATTTTTCTTGCAAACAGGATAGACAACCTCTTTTTAAATTTGACATAGAAACAGAGGTGCTTTTTATCTATCGACTGATACCAAGAAAGCCTGATTTCCTTGGATGACTTGCCAATACTGATACCACTCCAATCAGTCGCTTTTTCGGGGCTTCTCGTAGCGTTCACGGCTGCATACAACGTAAAAGTGCTTGTCTACGGGTACCAGTCAATAGATATGCATTGCATTGTGTTGCTTGTGAAATTAGACGGTGGGTTATCTATCTCGGTTCTGAGAAATTAGCAACTCTTTTGAAAAAAATGGGGGTCAATAGTTGACATTTTCAAAAAGTTCAACTTTTTAATTTTTCAAACCCCGCCATTTTTAAAAATGACAGACCATCAACCATGGAAAAGTACCCCTTTTTGAACATCAGTTTTCTTATGAGCGAGATAAACAACCCCACTCCAAATTTGACAGAAAGAAAGATGCGCTTCCTATCTATCGAGTGATGATGATGAAGTTGAATTTTCGTCGATGGATCATTGTCTTCAGGCACTCTGCAATCAGTCGCTGTTCGGGGCTTTGTGGAGGAGTACTAACGGACGCATACGTCATGAGAGTATTTCGTTCTTGGTACCATTCGATAGATATAGATTGTATCGTACTCCATGTAAAATTTGAAGGTTGGTTACCCATTTCAGTTTTGAGTAACAGGATCTACTCTTTACAAAAAGTTGGGGTCCAAAACCGATGAGTTTTCAAAAGTTCAAAAATTGCTCAAATTCCGCCTTGGCGCTTATAAAATGTCGCTTTTCTGTCTTTCTTGCCCATGTCCTCGCTCCATCGTCCCTTTTCGAATACTTTTACCTTGACAACATCATGATACCTTCTTTGGCTGTTACTTTTATCAACAATGGTTGTTTAATGATGGACACAAGGTAACTCTTTCTTCCAACGATGCTGGCCACCTGCCCACAAAGACCAGCATTTGCCTTTTGCCTTACTAGACCTTTTTTTCACTAGATCAAAGGCGACAGCGGCGGATATTGACTCTATGCTACCAGAAATCAAAAGACATTTACTTACAATAGCGATTTGGAGGGTTTGATTCTTGCAATTTTTTTTTCAGATGCACCCCCTTTCCATATTAGGTTCCCTCTCCATTGGACGTCTGAACAGCACCATCTCCTTGTCCACTTTCTTTGTCTACAATCACCGACATTTTGGCACAGATAGCCCACTCCTACATTTCCTTAGCCATCACACTGCTTTGCATAATTCAGCTAATGAAACTCTCTGGTACCCATCTTCATCGTCAATCTTGTCTTTCCTAAGCAGCAGATCAAGTCGAGACTTGTCAAAGTCCGCTTTCAGACTCCGATAGTAACACAATCATGCAGCCTCACCGTAACTTGGAGATGAAGACTTTTTTCATCCAATGAGCAACGCTTTAGATTCATCATTACTGACCATGACATCAAGTCGAGGAATGTAAGCATGGGACGCTTTCATCCACTTTTTCAAATCAGCTGCTTCTCAAACGGGATACCTGTCTAACACAATGTCAACAAAGTGAAAAGACGTCCTTCACGCCGGTTTTGACAAATCAAATGAAAAATCTAGTTTGCCCCTCAGTTTTGCAAGGCATTTATATCCATCGTGTTGAAATTTTATATCAAGAGGATGACTGTGGAGGGAGTGAAAGGCGAATGGAAAAAGGCGAGTAGAGAAGAATTTTTTTTTCCCAAAACGGCTATAAAAAGGGGGCCCCACTTTTTTTTCCTCTTCTTTTCTTTTTTTTTCACCCACTTCCGACAGTTGGTCTCGACACCCACTTTCAACAGTTGCCCTAAGCACCCACTTTCAGCAGTTGGCCTCGATGCCCCAGCAAGACGAACGAATACGGGCTCAGTATACGCGGCCTGCCGACCAACCAACACCCACTTCCGACAGTTGGCCTCGATCGACTCCTCACGCCGAAAACTGACCCCAACATTGGTCGGGATGGAGATGGCTGCATAAAGGTTCAAATCCCTAGTACTGATTAAGTTGGTCATGCAGATGTGAAAACGAACGTCGATATAGTTCCACCTCCGCGCGGTGACGTTTGGTTAACACTAAGTGAACTATTAGTTATAGCTTTACATTAGATCTTATACTCTTATCAATAAACAACCGGTTTGCTACTGCACTTTGTTGCTTGTCTACAAAACTAGATCGTCCGGAAAGATTGGAGTGCTATAGGCTGGATGATGGGCAGGGTGCTTATGGCTGTAATTCAAATGCCGACAGCGGTGGGTCAAAGTAGAGTGTCAAGTTTGGCCCTGGGAATAAAGGCTGTACTATTTTAGAGTTGGAAAGGAGTAAAGGCATGAAGATTGTTAAGAGTAGGCTTTATTGATTGAAGAAGGCTATGGTTAAACTTTATCTAACTGGGAGGAAGGTGTATACAGGCATACATGGAGTGCTATAGAATGACTAAACTAGTGTAATGTCGCAGAGATTGAAGGAGGGGAGAGCTGTCCAGCGGTGCCAAAAATATCCATGCCAGTGGTCCAAGGTGGTGAGCAAAAAAGAAGCACTCTTCAGCAATGCAAATGGCTAGAGATTTCACAATAGAATGGGACTGCCCCCCACGTTTTTCGTAGTCCTTTGCGTTTAATCCCTAATCTTATCATATGTCCATCCAGCCCTGCTGCCAGAGAGCCTAGTCCATTACCACCCTGTTGAATCTTCTAAGAAAAAGAAAAGTAATGAAGGAAGATGTTAATGTTAGCATTGTTAGGGAGAGGAGAGGTGGGCAGGAGACTTACCCTTACTGCCGTCGTTGAAAGTCGTTATGTACAGCTCATGTCAGCGTGCGTTTTATGGCAAATCCGATGGTAAGAAAAAAAAGTGAAGGGGAGTGAAAGAAGAAGTAAAGAAACGGATTAGGAATGAAGACTTATAGCATTGTTCAAACTCCGCCAACCTCCCTCTCATCACCGCAAATTTCGTTTCTGTCGGCATTTCAAATAAAAATGCCCCACTCAAATTTAAAATTTGGGCGACGGTTGTCGATCTCTTTCGTGTTAAGAATTTCTTGGTAAGTCTAGAAAACCTATTTTCTTTACCAGCATTGCTCGTCTGCCACTCCCTTCACTCATTCCTCTCCTTTCCTTTTACTCTCCCTCTACTCATAACTGCATGGCACCTTGGCGACTCAAAGGATTATGGCTTGGTGTAGTCTATTCTGTTGAAGGCATCTACCTCGTCCTTCAAAACCCAGCTTTGCGTCGAAAACAACATTTGCGGATCTTCTTACAGCTCTCCATCCTCTCATTCATGCTGACAGGCTTTGCCCAAATCCTTGTAGGGCTTCCCATTCACCTCTTACGACTCTTCTTTTGGACACTCTCACCCACCTTCCTTCAAGATCATCATACCGTGAATGCCACCCTGACAGTGTCTCATACCACCTTACATGATCTGATCAGTGCACTTCCATTCGCCTTGCTTCTTTTTATGCGTTATGTCTATCCTCAACCTTTGGATAACTTGTTTATGGAATCTTTGGCCTTTGTCGACAAACAGTATCACCAGGGCAACAGGGCCGCTTCACCCTCGAAACAACTGAAGAGGGATCATGACACGAAACGATCGAGGATGCAGCACAAAACGCCTTCAAACGAACCTACATTCTCCCAACGACTGGTTATGCAGAAGAAACGAACCCGGCATTGGCAAAACCTGAAGGATTCTAGTGCTAGGACATGGAAGAAGGTACGACTGGGCTTGTTGTTGGGTGTTTTATCGATGGTGCCCTTCTTTGGTACCTTTGTTTTCCCTGCCGCTGGTAAGTTTGCCCAAAGAAAGGGGTGGATGGAATCAAGAGGTCTTACTGTTTATACTCTATAGGTGCGTTTGCCACATTCAAATCCCTCGGACGTACACAAGGCTTCTTGGTGGGTGTCTGCTTCTTGTGTCTACCATCCTGGTTGACGGCATTCATTATTCGAGGACTCCTTAGTATGCGGGTCTTGATGCGTGAACTGATGGAACCTTACTTCTCACGGATGGGTATGACGCATAAAGAAAAGCGCCGTTGGTTTGATAGTCGCCGGGACATCCTCTTTGGTTTTTCTGTCATTGCCTATCTTTTGATTCAAACCATTCCCATCTTCAACTTTTTGGCCTATGGTGTGATCCAAGCTTCCGCTTCATATATGGTCCTAGTTACTGAACCACTGCCCATGCCACCTGCCCCTGTCGTCAAGAAACCCCGCCCTTCTATAGAATAACTCCAATTAGTCCTTATCACCCTCCCCTCAAACCCCTAGAATAGCACCTCTTGTACAATAGTAATAAAAATCGATTATGATGGTTGCCTTGGAAACCAAACCTTATTGTCAAATTTTAAACCCCCGCTCCCTAGCAACGCCTAGCAACGCAAAGGCCCCTCTCATTCAAAGTGCCAAGTCTATCACCGTTCAACCACCAACATTACCTTTTCTAGGGAATGATGATCATGAATCCTGCCCCCATCGAAAAAGACATCTATACATTGATACATACATTTTATTAAAAACGAGCTACATAACAAAAGGGGGGGGGAGATCTATCGGACTATTCAATCGACCAAGCACCGAGGAATCGAAATGGCACCGAAGATACTAACAGCTGTAAGGCAATGCTCGTCGTAACATTTTCTTTTGAGTGTTGTCGACCAAGACCATGCGACTCAGACGGTTGACTCGTTCGGCTGAGAAAGACTGGTTCAAATGGCGAAGACCCACTTGCCATCGTTTGTAGTTTCCGTTGCTGGTGGGGAAGAATCTAATGGATCGGTGGTGATGAGTATAAAGTGTCCAAATAAGCATCGCCCTTACCGTTTCTTAGCACCGCTGTGTGATTTTAACTTGTAGGCCATACCACGAGCTGATTGGCCGAGAGGGGCTAATGTGGATTGAGTAAAGACACCTGAGCATCATTCATAACAAAGTTAGTCTATGGAGGGAGAAAGGATTCATTCAATGGCTTACCAAGAGCAGCAAACATGATTAAAGAGAGAAAGAAGAAAGAATGAATGAATTTGAAAAACAGACAGTGAAGAACAAAACAATGCGGAGTTTGAAATAATTTGCCTCCCTTCGCTTTTGAAAAAGTCTTGAAGTCACGACGTCTCTTTTTTCCTTTCACTCTTTTTTCCACCGATTATCATGGCAAGGTAAAAGATCTCAAGATCTCTCTATTGCTTATCGACCATGGCTGTTTTATTTTCCTTTAGTGATCCTTCGGAAACAGGTTTTGTCCAGAAAATGGATGATCTCAGGCAACTCCGGTAAGTACTGTCGCTCCATTGTATGTCTCATGTCATTGTCTCACTCTCTTTCTTTGACTTGCCCAACCTAAAAGAGATCAAACACAAAAGCTGGTCAATTGCAAAGCGACCCTTTTACAAACGACTGAAACTTTGGAAACGAAAACGAACACATTGGAGGAACTGACAGCGAAACGACACGATCTGTTGAAAGAAAAACGTCTTTTGCTGGATATGATCCAAGGTGTGCAACGGGATATAGACACGGTAAGAGGAATGTCAGGCCATAACAAAGAATTCGCTCTCACTTTTCCACTCACTCTTTTATTGTCTAGATCGCCGAAATGGAAGTCGCACTAGGCCGTGAATGTGAAGACCTGCAAAAGAATGTCCAACGGATACGAAACGAAGAGTACGAAACGTTACATGGTAAGAGCAGAGAACAAGTGATAGAATTGGCATCTAACATTGTATACTCTAGAAACCGTCAACAAAGCTAGAGAGGCGAAAGGGTTAAGTAAACTTCCTCATGCGCAACAAGAAATGGAGGCAGCTATGGCCAGGAAACTGAAAGAACGAAGGGAAAACTGGCATCAGCTCGGCGGACCATCATCATCATCCTCACCATCACCATCATTAGCATCATCATCATCAGGACAGCAAACGACCACTTCATCAAGTAGTCTTCTTCAACGTAAACGTCAACACCAATGATCGGTCGTTGTATCCAAACCTTTGTATTATAGTTAGTCATTTTTTTACATCACAATGTATTCCCCCCTCTCCAGGTTTTTTTTTTACATAAAGTCTACTCCCTAGTCAATCTACATTGCAATAATGAAATAAAAAGTTGGGACGTTGCTATGTGACACAAGCATCTTTGCATGAATCTTGGCTCCTATGAGGAGGTGGTCGAAATCGCTCGGTAAATGTCGATCGCTTGGGCAAAAACAGGGTCTCACGTCTTCCGTAG
Source organism: Absidia glauca (assembly GCA_900079185.1). Taxonomy (NCBI): domain Eukaryota; kingdom Fungi; phylum Mucoromycota; class Mucoromycetes; order Mucorales; family Cunninghamellaceae; genus Absidia; species Absidia glauca. The sequence continues at coordinate 575,842 of LT554760.1, forward strand.
AATGAGTGGGGTGGATAAAAGAAGGGAGTAAAGATTTCTTTTTACAATAGGTGTATCCTCCTTCACACTCACTATGGTTATATGCAGGCAAAAACGTCTCATCGTGGGCGAGGAGCATCCAAAGCGGGCGGTGGCGGCTTTTTGAAAATTTGAAAAAAAAAACTCATCGGTTTTGAACTCCAATTTTTTGATGGAGAGTTGCCTTATTTCTCAAAACTGAGATGCATGGCTTACCTTCAAATTTTACATGGAACAATACGTAATGCATATCTATCGAATGCCACCAGGAACGGAATGTTCTATGTTGTATGTTCCTGTGAACACTACAGAAAGATCCCAAAGAGCGACTGATTAGAGTACCCCCTAAGACGGTAATTGCTTCAAGAAGATCCTATATGCTTAGCATCATCCGATATATATAAAGCGCGCCTTTTCACATGTTAAATTTGGAGTAGGGTTGCTTAACCCAAGAAAAGTGGCGGTTTTTTTCCTGGGGGATGGTCCATCCTTTTTTAAAATGGCGGAGTTCTAAATGTATACCTCCTTCCCTTCGTCGTCTTTTCTTTTTCTTGCCACCGGAATGACACCTCCTCTGACGTAAACTCTCTATCGGCCAACGTCCCTTAACATTGAACGGAAGTTAACTCTCCCCTTGCCATGATGAACATCGTTTTCTCATTATGACTAAAGGAGGTTGAGCTTCCTGTCTATGAGCACGCCAATCAGTCGTTGTTTTAAGGTCTTGTGTAGTAATAGGGGACGAATCGACCGACATTCACACATTTCATAAAAATAATCGTATCACCACAACTTTCGAGCAACCAGAGAAGGCACTTTTTGGACCCAAATTTTGCATAAATCTTTGCAACTCCGACACCCACCGACCGCAGGAGTTTCATGTCTATTTCAAGGGGGGGAGGTGATTGGATCGATGAAACAACAAACAAAGCATTCTCAATCTAAAAAAGAGTGACGACAAACAAAAGAGATAGTGGATAGTGGGTTTTTATTTTCACATATGGGGGGGAGGAATAGGGGAAAGTAGACTAAACGAAGCAATGTAAGTACCCTAGGCATCCAACGAGAGGTTGACACGGACGGTCTTGATCTATAAGAAGGAGAGAGTCTCGGTAAGTGGGATGCATCAACGCCTTAACCTTTGTACTTACTTGAAGATAGTTTTCCAATGCGTATTCGCCGTTTTCTCGGCCAATACCGCTTTCACGGTAACCACCGAATGGCACTTGAGGGCTTAAGACATTGTAAGCGTTTACCCCTACAGAGAGAGAGACAGAGAGAGAGAATCAAATGTGAATAAGACAAGTCTATTTCCAAGTTGGGGTTGACTTACAGACGGTACCAGCTTCCAGTCGGTTGGCGACTTCAAGAGCACGAGTGACATTTTCGGTGAAGACAGCGGCAGCAAGACCATAAGCAGTATCGTGGGCCAATTCGATAACTTCCTCCACATCCTTGAATTTAGACACCACCACCACAGGGCCAAAGATTTCTTCTTGGACAATCTTCATCTTGGGGGTAACATCAGTGAAGACGGTAGGCTGGATGAAGTAACCCTTATCGCCATGACGCTCGCCACCCAAGTAGACCTTCGCACCTTCCTTCTTGCCGTGGTCGATGTAGCCCATGATACGGTCGTATTGGAGTTGAGAGATTTGAGGACCTTGGAAGGTAGAATCGTCGGTGGGATCACCAACACGGGTCTGTTCAGTCAAAGCCTTGAATTTTTCCAAAAACTTGTCGTAGATGCCTTCTTGGACGTACACACGAGAGCCCGCACAGCAGCATTGACCATGGTTGAAGAAGATACCAAAGTGAGACCACTTGACGGCCTTGTCCAGATCAGCGTCGTCAAAGATAATGTTGGGAGACTTGCCACCGAGTTCCAAAGTGACCTTCTTGAGGTTGCTTTCAGCAGCGGCCTTCATAACCAGACGGCCCACCAGAGTCGACCCCGTGAAGGCGACCTTACCAATCCGAGGATGACGGGCCAACGCATCACCTGCTTCGGCACCAAAGCCCGTAATAATGTTGATCACACCAGGAGGGAATCCGGCTTCCTTGACCAAAGCAGCCACCTTGAGCGCAGACAAGGGAGTCATTTCGGAGGTCTTGACGATAATAACGTTGCCAGTAGCGAGACAGGGTCCCAGCTTCCAGCCAAGCATCATGAGAGGGAAATTCCATCTAATAACATGAGCAACTTAGTACTATGATCATAACTGTCATTACTACAACCTATCATCTATCACTTACGCTAAAAAACGGTTCTAGTTAGTACTATAGTCACAAGTGTTATTGATATCATCGGGTACTTACGAATAATGGCAGCACAAACGCCAATACTGGTATGTTGGGTATAGCTGAAGGTGCCAGGAATGTCCACCGTCTTGCCATGGATTTTATCCGCAAAGCCAGCATAGTAACGAAGAGTGGCAGAGATGCTAGGCACATCGACAGAGCGAGAAAGGGAGATACCTTTACCGTTATCCAAGGTTTCGATTTGCGCCAGTTCTTCAGCATCACGATCGATCAAGTCGGCAAGCTTCAGCATCAGCTTTTGGCGCTCCTGGGAAGAGGCTTTGGACCAGACGTTCTTGTACGCGGCTTCTGCTGCATCCACGGCAAGGTCCACATGTTTCTGTTCAGCTAAACAAAGAAGGGGGCAAGCACAATGAGTCGCAACCTTTTTTCTTTTGCAGGTTCATAAAAAGATAACTTACCAGCTTGTACGCTAGTGATGACTTCACCATTAGCAGGGTTGATGGTATCAATAGTCTTGGCACCAGTGACAAACTCGTTGTTAATGAAGAGACCCGTTTGCACTAAGAAAAGCAAAAAGATTAGTTCCAAGTAGGATCTTCAGTGAAGGGACCACTTACAGTTAAGCTTGTAGCCTTTGTTGGTGGAAGTTTGGAAGATCAAGTCAGTGCCGGTCATGATAAATGAGAAGATTGTAATAAAGAAGAGAGAGAGAGAAAGAAGAGCGAAAAAAGGGAGCGATTTTATAGCTGAGACTTAAAAATACGCCAGCTGGCATAAAAGCTCTCACACACTGGCGGCGTCTAAAATAAACTTTTGTTGGCTCGACCAATCAAATGACCCGACTAGACTTTTTAACGGGGATCTTCGATGTACGAAATCTAAACATGCTTTCCCTCTCCCACGGCGGAGGGCGTTTCTTGACCCAACCGTACACTTTTTATGAAAGGTTCCTCTTGTTGGTTCGGAACTATAATTCAGGTTTTGCCAACGGGGATCGATTTCGCTCGGCAGATCGCCGTTGCGCCCATGCTCAAAGAGGAGATGGGAAAATCTCAAAGTTTAATTGATCGTGGTGCAGTACAGAAATCTCGTTGCGTATGCGTTTTTCCTTAAAAGAGAGAGGTACATTCTGGACTGCTTCTCTCTCATCCAATGATACCTTTTTTTTACATGTTTACACACACATATCTGTTTACATTCATGTGGTCCGTCCAAGGCATTCTTTCTCTATTGGTTCACAGAAATCCTCGCTACCCTCCGCCTTTTTAATGCATGCAGGCTTCTTTGCCCAGAGCTGGATTTGAAAAACAAGAGGGAACCTCTTAGGTGTCGACTCCTCGCTTTCCGTTTTAGGGTCTACTTTAAAGACAACTGATAGGTCAGTTTCCAGGTGACAAGACAGTTAACGGTATGTCCCTGTTATGTTACAGACAAATGTTATGAGCTGTCTACTTCCAAAGCATCCTTTGCATCTCCTGCAAGAGAACATATGACATTCTATCACCGAGCGAATCGGAGTTTTGCGGAGTTTGAACTGTACTATTTTTCTGCATGAATCCTCGATGCCTAAAGTGAGGATCGACTGACAACATTAGAGCGATTCGTTAGATTGGAGAGACATTCATATAAATAGGTGTTTATTAAATTGTGAATAGAGACTACATAAAAGGTAAGGGAATGAGGAAGAGAAGACATGAATCACAGATTCTGCCTGTGGAAAGAAGGTAAGAGGAAGAAGTAAAGGAAGGGAAGATGTTTAATAGAAAAGCGGATTAAGCTATACTGATGAGATCAATGAGGGAATAGAAAAACCGTTACATGTATTCCTTGTTTTCCATTTCCAGCTTGTTAGGAGCACCTGCATCATCTTCAAGACGACCGCCGACAATGGTTTCCGTACCAACGACACCTTGCAAGTTATCGATTTCTTCAACGGTGACATCAGGTACAGTGAAGCAGACAACGTAGGCCAACAAGATACCAACAACGTTTACGACAAAGACAACAATGAGCTGGGTCATGAAGGGGATACGCTGGGCATCCAATTGGGAGGCGACGGCAGCAAAGGCGTTTTGGATAGTCTTGTAAAAGCCACCATAACGAGCAGCACGTTCAGTATCGTTGGTCATGGTACCCATCAACCAGTAGATGAAGCCTTGATAGATGGAGTCCATGAAGCCAAAGAAGGCATATTCCACAGCAAGGCCTGCATAGCCCGGGGTATACACATCAGTCTTGAATTCGGTGGGAGTAGCCTTGGCGGATTCATAGGTAAACTTCTTTTGCACAAAGATGGCGCCGATCCAAAGAACCACACAGATCACGAGGACAAAGGTGTTACCAATGATGGCACGTTGACGGCGACCACCAAACAGTTTGGAATCAAGCATCCAGCCAATGAAGCCGCCACCGATGATTTGGAAGAGCCAGTACAGCATGTTGTTGAGAGATCGAGCACGCAAGTTGAAGTAGCCGCCACCGTTGTAGACTTGGAATTGGTATGTGTAGAACCAGTTGGAGCCGGCAAAGAGAGGAATGAGGATAAGCATGCGCCAGTTGATGAAGAGCTTGAACACTTCAATCGCTTCACGCTTCCAGTTGGAGAATTTGTGGAGGGAGACGTGAGTGCCATCGCTACGGATCACTTTGTTGGGTGAAGCCATGCCGAGAGCCAAAAAGGCACCGAACGCCATCAAGACCATAAACCCAATATAGGTACCGATGTTCACATTGCTGGTGGTGGTGTTGTTCCAGTTGTTACCGAGAGGAATGGCAGCACCGATGGTAGCACCCCTAATAAAGAGTGATCAGTACCCAGTTCCCCACATTTCACTTTTTTTTGTCTGCTACTTACAAGTTGAAGATCATCCAAAAGATAGAGAAAGCTTTGCCTTTTTCGGATTCGTTGGGGTAAGACATCATCACACCGGCTTGAGCAGTCCATAAGAAACCAGCACCGATACCGAGAATAGCACCAGCAGCGATCGTGAAAGCGTCACTGTCGGTCAAGAAGGAGCCCACGTAAAGAACGTAGCAAAGAGCAGCAGGGATAATCACACGATGACCGAAAATGTTGTAGACAGGGGCACCGAGTAAAGAGCACACGGTAAAAGTGACAGCCAAGGCTGTGTTGGCGTTGTTGACGGCCTCAGTGGAGGATTTACCACCACCGCCCATACCGTTCAAAGCGTTGAACATACCTAATTATATGATATTATAGATGGGTGAGCAGACTGAATGGTAGCGAGTAGAGGAGAAAGGGTTTACCTGGACAACAGAAGCAAATAAACCCAACCAAGAAAACTTGGAAAGTCGGGCTGTTGTATCGGAATGGTAAACTGATTCCCATGGTAACAATGTATTAGGTATTAAGTTTACGAGGAGTATTAAGAGTGTAAATAAAGAGTAAGATGAGTGAGTGGAGAAGAAGGAAGAAAAAAAAAAAGGAACAAGTGCGAG
>LT554760.1:585996-600110 GCA_900079185.1 Absidia glauca
GAGGATATAAATAGAGGAGGGGGAGGACCTAGTCGGGGAGAGCCACGTCGGGAGGAGGGACAGCCAATCTAGACATGTTGTCCAGAGCTTGATCGACGACCGCAGGGACCCGGAATGGGATGTCATCAAATTCTTTCGTCCAGAGGGAGCGCCAGATAGAATGCAAGGTACAAGCTGCGACTTGATGGAGGAGGAGGAGCTTGGAGGAAGACACCGGATGGATGGGGCGGAGAGTGTTGAGAAAATGCCAAAGGTTGTCAGGAGAGAAGGAAGAGGATGGGAAATAGGTGGCCCACACGCGGGTCCAGATTGCGATTTTCGGTGGACAGTAGAGAGCCATGTGCGAGGTATTTTCGATGGGAGCACGACACAGGGGACAGGCGGAGGAGGCAACAATGTCTTTGGTACGGGCATGCATCTTCGCACGGGTGGGCCAGGTGTGGTGGATGAGGCGATACCAGGTACGGCGAGCCAGAGGAGAAACCTTGAAAGACCAGAAGAGCCGCCATTGGGGAGCCCCAATGAGAGAGGGACCAAAAGGAATCTGGTAGTGGGCTTGGAGGTGGGCACGACGGATGTGGTGACCAAGAGGGGGTGACAGAATATACGATTTCCACAGTGGGTGGTGGAGAGCTGGAGACATGGAGGGTGTTGAGGTGGAGCGAGAAGAGAAGAGCCGGGACAGGGCAGGACGAAGAAGAGAGATGTTGTGACGAGGAGAGAACAACAGACGACAGGTATTGCGGGTCAGGTTGCGGCCAAGAGGGGTGCGACCAAGAAGAAAAGGAAGAGGAGCCAGGCGGCGAAGGTCGGGATCCCATTGAAAAAGATCACGGCCAATCAAGGAGCAGTATCGGTAGTGGCGGAGGAAGTGAGGCGTGGGCAGGTCCAGGAGGAGAGTGAGGGGGGCATCAAGGCACATTTGAGTCGACCAGGGGAGGCCTGGAAGAAGGAGCAAAATAATAGGACGGGCAAAAAAATAATCTTATAGCCAATCGGGGTTGAAATCTAGAGTGCATAGGCACACATTGATGGAGGAGTGTGTGGGCAGGGGCGGTTTTATCTTCATTTCAAGTTGAGTCCCATCTATGACCGGGACTGAAGTCAGGGATTCAGAGAGTCCCTTGCCATGTAAGTCCTTATTGTCAGCAAAATTCAGGATACGCATGTTGGTTCTGTCTGTAGCTTTCCCCTTTTTTTGGATCTGCCCATATGGACCTGCTCCTAGAATTCCCCCTTAGTCAGGCTGAAGAACGCATTCATGAGATTTGAAGTTTCCTGTCACAGCCTGCTTACTATGACTGGGTAAGAGACGAAGGAAAGCCAACAGGGTTGAAACAACTTTCCATTCTAGGAAAGACTGGCCCTTGAATTCATTGGCACCCCGAAATTTTGGTACGACTGACTGCCAGGCGAACGATACTGACTGTCCGCTTTATGCAAGAAGAGTAATCGGAGTTCGTACTGACCGAGGATGCATAACATGAACAAAAGAGAAAGTATACATTACGCATCCGCTATTTGTGGGAAAGTTGGTAGCATTGTTACTTTTGGTGAATTGCAGCACTATTCAAAGCTGTCCAAGCGATAGCAGGTTAAATGTCGGGAGTTGAAATTCACGGCTGAAAGGGGTACAGTGCTGAGCAAAGGCCCCATAATGCTTTCACCGTATACAGTTATGCACAGGGCCTTGATCCAAGTAAAAAGATCAAATGTTATTCTTTCTCACTTTACTACCAATGATGTCTTGTCTAGGCTAATGAGCTGTCGATAACTCGAAAGAAGAAACAGGTTTGGCCAAATTCCACGTTGCGCAGATCGAAAATGATATAATTGACTTTGATTTCCCCGCCCCTTTATTTCTTTCCTTCTTTCCTCTTTTCCTTATTCTTTCTTCGCCGACACCCATTTTCTTTATGGCATCTCAAGAGGAACCAACATCAGCAACTCCGAATGGGTCTTCGACAAAGTCGCCGTCTTCACCTTCCAACACTCACGATGCACCTTTAACGAATCATGAACAACCTTTGGCGAATGCTCGCAAGCCAGATGCTATAGATGCCAACGACTCTGATCCTCAACCAACTACACCTTTAATGTTATCGTCCTCCTCTGCAACCGTCAACAAGAGCCCTACACCATCGTCGCCTACACCGACTCTACCCATGCAACGAAGTGCTTCATTGGCGGTCTCAAGCTCATCATCTCCGTATAACAACAATGGCTACTCTGGTTACTATCGACCTACTCATGCTGGCCGACCTCCACAGGGTCACTTTGATCGCTTGCCTGGTGGTCCTCCTTCTATGAATCCACACCAGTACTACTATGGCTCATCAGCGAATTCTCCTCGACCTCACTATCAGCCTTCTCCTCGACCCACGAACTATCAGCAGCCACCTCCACCAGCCCCTTCCTCTTTTTACGCAACCCCTCCGCCACCACCACCAATTCTTCAGCAGCAACAAATGATGATGATGGCGGCACCTTCTTATACCACCACCACCTCAGCAGACAACAGTTACTTCCCAGATAGCTCGGTACTTGCCGCCAGTCAGGCCGGTCGGCGCCCCCCTTCGTCGCCCTTCCCGCCTCTCACAATGGACAACCTACAGCACCTACGCACAGAAGCCCAGGCGTCGAAAGATCCTCAAAAAATGCTCGATCTTGCGAAATTCATGATGGAAATGGTGCCTGTGGTGACGGCAGCGAACGACAAGGATCCCAAACGAGCCCGTAAACTGCGCGACACCCTGACGACCGAAGCACAACGCATAGTCAAGAAACTCACCACCACAACGGGCAGCAAATCGGTGTACGGCGAAGCCCACTTTTACTTGGCGGACTGTTATGGTAGCGGCAAACTGGGCTTGACGGTGGATGCGGATCGGGCATTCTCTCTCTACCTCCAAGGCTCGAAACAAAACCATCCGGCATGTACGTACCGTGTGGCGGTGTGTTACGAAGTAGGTGCCGGGACCAAGAAGGACAATGCACATGCCATCCAATTCTTTCGAAAGGCGGCGAATCTCGGTGATGGGCGGGCAATGTATAAACTCAGCATGATTCTGTTGCGGGGGACTCTGGGCCAGGCGAAGAATCCACGGGAAGGCATGAGCTGGTTGGAACGGGCGGTGGCCATTGCTGACGACGACACTCCACAACCAATCCACGATCTCGGTGTGGCCTTTGAAAAGGAAGGCATCCCCTCTGTTATCCCTGATCTGAACTATGCGCGCGATCTCTTCACCCGGGCGGCTCAGTATGGCTATGCTCCCTCTCAATTCAAGCTTGGTCTGGCCTACGAAAATGGCTTCCTTCACTGTCCTATTGATCCTCGTCGATCCATCGCATGGTAAGAAGAGTGCAAAGATAGAAACGGTGTTGCTTACTTTTTGATGGAAATAGGTATTCCAAGGCGGCGGAACAGGGCGAATTCGAGGCGGAATTGGCACTCTCGGGCTGGTATCTGACAGGCGCTACAAGTACGATGGACAGCAACGTGGTCATCTTGCCTCAAAATGACGTCGAGGCTTATCTATGGGCACGCAAGGCGGCCGATCGTGGTTATGCAAAGGCGGAATATGCTGTGGGCTACTATACAGAAACCGGTGTGGGCGTCAAGCAATCCCTGGACGAGGCTCGGAGATGGTATATGCGTGCGGCTGCCCAGAATAACCGCAGGGCTATGCAACGGTTGGCGGAACTCAAGAAGCATGGCAATCTCCAGCAGCGGAAAAAACACACCCGTGATCAAAATGGTCGATCGAATGAAAAGGACTCGGATTGCTCTATCATGTAAACTTTGGCTACAGTAGTAATAGTTCCCCACCACCTCCCCTTTTTGTATTGTTATCCTTTCTCATTTTGTAGTTTTAAACAGCGCCCTCTTCACCCCTGCCCATTCTTCCCTCTTCAAGTCATACTATGATGGAATAAATCTTTTACTTTATGTATAATATGACATTGTGACCAAGCCATAGGTTTAAATAGCGGAAGGAGAAGTCCAAGCAGATGTAGAGAATGCAGCCCCATTGGGTTTCAAACTCCGATTCTGGCTACAAAGAAGCACTTTTTTCCGTCCCTCCAGTTCATTGCTTCTTCTTTGCTTCTTCATCACTTTTTTTCTTTCCATCGGCATCGACACCACACCACGAACGACTCGACGTTTATGCAACGATCTTGAACGATGAAAGTAGGAAAAGTCTCTCCCTCTCACCATCTTGTCCATCTTTGGCTCACCATGGCTGACATTAACCTTTCCATTATTGCTCCTTTTTATAGTGGATTCTGTAGCCATTGCCCTTGTAAACAGCTTTACTCGTTTGCCTATTCGCCGTTGTCCATTACCGCTGACACCATCAATCAGCTCTCCCCTTCTTCCATTCATGGCTCATTGCACTAGATTAGTTATTCATGGCAAGTCCTACAAATAGCTTAAACATAGTCTCAGTCAGTCAATAAAACCCACTTGAAACCATTTCCATGATTTTACTCTTTTGAACATGTTCCAGTTATCTTGGAAGCTCTAACATGCAAGCCTGCGACAAGCCTTGACCTACGCCCACCAGAGTTTGAAAAAGGCGGGGAGTGAAATAATGCGGGGTAGGCGGCCCTTTGAACACATTTGACTTTTTTAGAAACTTTACGATTTCCAGCTGTAAATTTTTGTGTCGAGTTGCCTTTTTTTCAAAACCAAGATGGGTAACCCATCTTTAAATTTCACATGAAATAGGATGAAATGTATGCCTATCGAATGATACCAAAACTAAAGTATACTTCCATCGTATGCTTCTCTGAACGCTAAACTAAAGTGCAAAACAGAGACTGATTCCAATGACCACAAAGTCGGTCGTTTGTCCACCAAATCCCAACATCCTTGGCATCATTCGGTAGATAAAAAAATCTACTTTCTTCATGTGAAATTAGAGATGAGGTTTGTTATCTCTTTCCCGAGAAAATCCATGTCTTTCAAAAAGTGACATTTTCCATGAGGGTTGACCCCTCCTTTTTTCAGACGGGGGTTAAAAAACGAAGGGCAAAAAAAAAGCACACTTCGTTTCCAATTGGACGCTTGCCCTATCTCTACCCACACCTATCACCCTACTATGACAACCATGTCCCATAAACACCAATCCTATAGCTTTGTATACTAAAAAAAAAGTTTTTATTTGAAGAATCTATCATAGTATCTAAATATGTAGCTGTTTCATTTCTAAATTTGTATCTATATCAGCATCGGCCTTGTGTGTGTCGTTTTTTCTTGATTGAGCCGCATGCTTGTTCGCTGATCGCTGTTTCTTTTCCCGCTGTTGCTCCTTTTGCCGTATCTTTGCCAAGAGTTTACGTTCCCGTGCTGTCTGTCGTTTCGGTGGTGATGCCTTCTCGTCGTTGTCAGATTGGGCCTTGGTGGGTGATACCTTCTCGTCGTTGTCAGATTGAGCCTTGGTGGATGATGGCTCTTCACATTGTTCCTGTATCGTCAGTTTATCGGTGATGTCTTTGGAAAGATCGTTTTCGTCTATGATGGTGGCTGCAGGCATCGGTGTTGAATCCAGGGTATCGACAGTGGAAGCGGTGGTTGGCGGTTCGTTTTCATCCCCTTTGTCGGTGGTATTGTTGGATTCATAAAGCGCATCAATCACTTTGTTCGGGTCACCTTTATGTTTTCGTAGGAGCCGTCGTACTTTTCGTATGTTGGTACCGGGGCAGGCGTTCAGGATCACTTTTTCTTTCGAATCGGGAGAGTCTTCATCACTGTCATCGTCAGCGTCGTCCATTGCTGCTGCTTCGGCTGTTGTTTCTGATCCTTTAGGTATGGTGTCCTGCATAAAGAGAAAATGGGCAGTTTAGAATCACCGTATAGCCATGCCATACCAAGCAGCGCACTTACGTTGATCTCCGGCATGCCATTGTAAGGGCCGTCTATGTTCCGTACGGAGCTATAATGTTCCCAGCTATGATACCTATTGCCATACAAAATCCTTGCCTTGTTAGTAACCATGGGCTTGTTCTGACCACCCCTTTTCACTTACGCAATATGAAGCACTTGGCGGTCGACTTCCTCTTCTTCAGGGTCTTCTTCATCTGTCCCACTAATGACAAAGCTACACTTTCGAAAACAAAAAGATCAGTCCCCATCATTGTCACCCACCCTGACTTTGACTTACATCATACCAGGCTGGTAGATCTTCACATTGACACGACGAAGCCTTGCAAACCCAACAATCACCATATGGCCTCCAAAGCAGCCATCCTGTTGCATGGACGACAGATACTGATCAAAAGAAATGTCGTCTTCTACAAAGTATTGATATGTGTCTTTATGCTGCCCAAGGTAGTCGCACACTTCTCGTCGGATCGATCGATGATGTTTGTCGTAGCCATAGTACTGATCAGACAACGCTCGAAATAAACCTACAGAGCATCCAGTAAGTCAGTCAGCGTTGTTCATGGATTGGGAAGAGATGCTTACAGTTGCCATCGCCAGTGATACATTTCGTGGTAAGACCTAGCTTCTTTAGTTGAGTATCTAGATCAAGGCCATCGTCACCACCAAACAAGACTTGTTTCTATTCCCACCCATCAATACTTTGTAAGATCGAAGCACTCGAGCTGGTTGAATCATGTCTTACCTTTTGCGCTCGACGCTCTTTTCGTGTTGGCTTATCTATAATTGGGTGCATAAGATAAAGGTACGTTAGATGGGTAACAGGGAGGGTATAATTAGTAACTACCTTTTTTGCCTTTGCCCATGTGAAGTCGGCAGGAAAGAGAAGGAAACAAAAGAAAAAGAGACCTGACTTGAAATTTATATCGGGCCGGAGTTTGAAATACCCGAGTGTCGACACTCCTTTCTTTTTCTTTCTGCCTGTTGGCAATTGAAATTCCGACTCCATGAAAAGGAAGAAATGACCATTTCTGCATGAAAAACTACACTGAGAGCTGCAAAAAACAAAGACAGACACTCCCCAAGTTACCGCTTTTATGTGTATGAGTTGCTTTAAGGATTAAGGCACCAAATTAGGAGATATTCATGCTTTTTTACTCAAATCACGTGACCTGCCTAAATTTTGAGCTTTATATAGCGCCAAGCACTTTTTTTTGTCAGCTGAGGGACTATGGCCCAATTGGACAAGGCGTCTGACTACGAATCAGGAGATTCCAGGTTCGACCCCTGGTAGTCTCATCCTCATTTTTTGCATTTTCGCACACCGGAGCGGAGTTTGGATTGCGCTTGCATGAATTCCCCCTTTTTGTACCCCTGAGGAAGTTGCCATCCTTTTTCCGCGGTATCCTTTTTGACCTACGGAAAGTAGATGATTCCCCACCATCACTTGCCAGGGACAATCAACTCTAATCCCTCCACTGCATAAGAGCGATTTGATGATGCTTTTCTTTAAATTTGGCGCATATGACATGAAACGAGACTAGAGGAACTAGCGCCCCCCCCCATACCAACAACTGGATCGATCAAGATGGTTTCCCAAGTAAGATATAAATAGTGATATGGGGTTTCGATGATTCAAATTTCAGCTGGCTCACAACAACGAGTAAGAAAGAACAATGTGGTACCATCAGGTTTTTCCCCCTGGAGCGTTTGAGTAGCATGTGGTAGGTTTCTTTTGAATCCCGAGGTGTATAATCATCCCTATGGCAAAATGTTTGTTCCGCATTGCATTATTATCCCCCCCCTTTTCTAGATTCAACTAGCCTTCAGAACTCTATCCCATACCACTCATCAAAGAAGCTTAGCAGTCAGCTATCAGCATGAAGAGTTTTATTTCAAGTCATCGTCCAATCTATACTAGAATGTAAAAAAGCTACACCACTACTGTATTCTACACTAAGGGGGAGGGGGCATAATGAGGAAGGGGAGACTATACACTATACATAAATGGGGTTTTGTTCAATTGAGAATAGAGTCGGTCCTGCCTTCCTATTGTTTTCCACGTGTCGAGCCACCCTACAATAGTGTTTCTTCCTTACCTGGCCATTGTCATCCTTCCGTTTTATTGTGGGGTAAACCAATCAATGATACTGGTATCACCCTAGAGCTAAAAGAGAAACGATCTGTTGTCATATAACCAATCGGATCAGAATGATCATATTGATAGATCCCCTCCGTCCTTCGGTATTTGTTTATGAGTAGCACTATTTCTAATTGACCATAGCTTACCTGATTTATCAAGCGAATCTATCCTTCAGAGAGCAAAGAGCAATGAGTCTCCGAGTGGATCATGTCATGTGCGGGGCTTACCTATCAGTATGAGTGCCATAGCCCAAAGCATCCTAATCTTTCCTTGGTATGGCCTGTCGAGGTTTCTGCAAAGACACATTGCCACTTGGACTTGATGGTGGCTGGAATAGATATGTAAAAGCATAATAAAGAAGGAAAAAAGGTGGTTAGCAACGCCATGGTCAAGCTGTATAGTGAGTGATGGACTTGCCCTGAAAGGATGTCACGCTGGTTTGACAGGATGGGAATGAGAGAGAGAGAGTTTGAGGTTCGTGCAAAGACCAAAACAAGATCGATCCTATCGTTTGACAAGGAGAGAGAAAGAAAAGACGTTGTAGTTAGTGATGAGTTGAATGTAGCTTACAGCATTACCTTCCATGTATCCATCATTGGTCCTACGCAGACCCATCAAGTCAGGAGGAGTCATAGTTGCCAAGGGGGAGGCTGATGGAGAAAGAAGAGAAACAAGAGACACAAATAAACAAACCAAATCAACAAAACCCTTCGGGTGCCAACACCCCCTTTTCCGAGTCCACCACAAACAAAAGCAAAAGCAAAAGGTGAAAAGTTTGTTCGCAAAAGTATATAAGAGAGCGGAGTTTCAAAAATGACTCGGTGATAACTCCGCCCTTCGATCACTTTTGACTTTTGAGAAGAGTGCTGTAAGTATATTGAGGTACGACACATTATAGCACAGTGCACGATACACCGTTTACTGCAGCCATTGGAGCCATTATCAGATCGTACGATTCGGGAATCAAGCGGCCTCAAGTGAAAATGGTTAAATGAAAGCTTATTCCGCACCCCTTTTGTCATTCTTTTGTCAATTGGCAAGATAGTGAGAGTGCAAAGAGACTTTATGATTACAAGGGGCAAGGGAGAATAGAAGTCGGCAGATGTTTTTTAATAGTCTATTTAAGAAAACAAGGAGGACGATAAAGGAGGAAGAGGGAGCATAGAAAAGTAAACAAAGGAAGCACTATATCGTATCAGAGCAACCATATCGCTTGTGCTGCTATCTTCTATAAGGACGAAGCAACTTTGTGCTGGTTGGTGGATTCTAACCTTCGCCATAGAAGAAAAAGTTGCCACATTTTTGTCCCTTGATTCTTCCCCCTTTCTTCGACTCCTTCTTTTTGTATTTTCAAATCCCGACATCCCGATATAAATGTTTTCCGCTCTCTGCATTTCAGACTTTTGCTTCTCTTTCCAATACTTTTCACTTCTTTACTTACTCTTATACCTTTTATCACCATGTCTTTTGAAATCGACCGCCCTGTCCACTTTTTACCTCAAGCCACTTACCTGAAAGAAGACATGGGCTTTCCTGGAATGGAGTTTGGTCATCACCATCAACACCAGCATGAACAGAATGACTCCATTGTCTATTCACCAACTTTTAGTGTCTCCAGTGCAACAAACGATGGTATGGAAAAAGCAGCATACGATGGTCTTCCTATTCCTCCCTATCACCACAACTCTTCCACCTCTGCCCTTCCAATGTCTGCATCCTTGTATCAAGTCAATACCTCATCTTTTCCCGATTTGGACCATGGTTCATTATCATCACCAACCTCCGTCTCTTCTCCAACCAAGACCACCAATGAAGAATATCATCATCATCATCATCAATCTCAACAACAGCAGCTAGAGGTCCTATCACCATTGCCCACCAATGCATCCATGTACACATCGCATTTCACGCCAAGGAACGGAATAGACGCAAAAGCGCAGGCACCTCCCCTCGATATGATCCAACAGCAGCAAACCTGGAAACAAGATCTGTATTCACCACCAGTTTCCACAAATGGACCATGGACACAACAGCAGCCAGACGATATCTACTACCCCGCTACCCCGACTCCTGGATCCTCCTCCTGTAGTCCACCACCTCCACCACCTCAACACCACCGTGCCATACCGCCTTGCAACTGTGCTCCCCTGATGCAATATGCCCCTCCTTCAGTCTACAATGGCTCCAATGCTGCATTGCCACCTTTTGGATCTTCTTCAACATCATCACCACATCAATCCCCATCAAATCAATACCCCTCTTATCAACGCCCGTCGATGGATCACTCTTACGATCTCACTTTGAATCTATCACCTTCCTCCTCCTCCTCATTATCAGATGACTACTATCCTCCTTCCCACCATCATCACCAACATCATCATCACTACCGTCGTCAGCGCCACTCTGTGAACAGTAATAACAACCTCATGGGCGCTCACCCACCATTATCCTCGTCCTCGTCCTCCTCGTCCTCATCCTCCGCCCACAGAGGCACACCAGCCTCAGCGACAACACCTAGAAGATACAAGTGTACCGTTTGCGTCAAAAGATTTACCCGGCCCAGCTCCTTGGCCACTCACATGCACAGTCATACTGGAGAGGTAAAAATGAAGACAAGAAAAGACCAAAGGGGATGGATGAACTAACTTTATCTTCTTCGCTACCTCCAATAGAAACCTTACAAGTGCATGGTGGACGGTTGTGGGCGTCGATTCTCGGTGGTCAGTAATCTACGAAGGCATGCTAAAATCCATCTCCATGCAAATTCCTTGATTGGCGTCTCTGGGCGGAAACTGGATCTGGCTTCTTGAACTTGTCTCTCTCTCTCTCTTTGTAGTTATTACATCCTGTTCGTTATTATGTTGTTGTTATTTGTAATTCCATGCTATCCACTACCTATTATTAGTATCATTCCTATTCTCAGCTTATATCTATCTACTAGGTGATTGCGCCTATCTGTTTATCTTCTTACTCCAGGTCTCTCTGTCTGCCCTCTCAATCTGTTTATATAGCCCTATCTTTGTTGTTTCTTCCTTTTTGTATAATAAATGATGTTTTGGTTATTAATAGATGCCAAATGGAGTATGTAGTAAATGATGTGATGATGTGCTGATGCGTCGACACTCATGGCTGCTAGGGAAACCGGCGGCGTTTGAAAAATGAGACGAGGCGCATGAATCTTGCATATCTTTCAGCCACGTGGGTCGGAGTTCGAACCCCGTTTAAGAAAAAGGGATGGAAAATGAATCTTGACCAACTCCTTACATTAACAAGTTCATGGTACTGTAATATAGCCTCCCCCCTTCCTTGGCGAACATGATGACCCGCTTGTGTTACCACTGAACAATGAAATCAACTTTTTTACTCAAGCCAAAAACAAAACAATCTCAATACCAACCAAAAAGTCCAAGACTAAGCTTTTTCCAAGTTAAGAATGGAGAGTTGCTAATCACACCTCAGATCGAAAAAGAAAGAAAAGAAGCAAGAGGCTGATACAAACAATGCATTTATAGATAAAGTTGTTTTGTTGTTGTGTACTGAATCATCATGAGACGCTTAGACGCAGGAGTCAAAGACGATGACGATGGCTGTTTCCGCAGGCGAGGCTGGCTGATGGTAATTACTTTTGTGGGTGCGTGCTTGCAGAAGCCGGAAGCACAAAGGGGGCGGCGGAGGGGGTGGTTGGCAAAGGGGTGCGTACTGAATCAATCTCTTACCGATCGCATGCGCACTACAGCTCTCTATACCTCAACCGTGCATTTTTGTCTTGCCTCTTTATAACAGGTATCTGCTTAAAAGGCGGCACCATCAGTATAAAGGAGGAGGGCATCGAGAGAACCTTTTTGGCGGAGTTTGAAATGAGAGCAATGTATGAAACCTCGTTCAGGGGCAACCCTTTTGCCTTGAACCTGTTTTTACTTTGGACTTGGACAATGTCCATATTTTTTAGCACTCAGTGTTAGGTGGTATGCTTGGCGAGAGGTTGGATTCATCCTCTTGTATGCGCATGGACGTTGGTCACTTGAGGCCCATGCTATAAAAGGCACGGCCTCAGTATGGGCTGAATGAGCCTGGATTACCGAGGCTGTGCATTGTAATCGATTGGGTGGATAGGAATCACTACAAATCTAGTAATGGGCCGCACAAGTTGAAACTATCAAGGAAGGAGTTACTCCTCGTCAAAAAGCGGAGTTCGAAAAAATGAAGCTCTTGACTTTTTTACGCCATCCCGCCTTGTTTCTTTCTTCTCACTCTTTCTTATACTCAATCAATGGCGCTGTATTCACCAAAGATAAAAACTGATCTTGCTTCTAAACATCATAAAGCATCAACACCATTGCCTCTTGACTTGTCGCCCTCCTCTTCTGACTCGGAGGATGATTCAGACCAGCCAGTTTTACGCTTTCAAGTCGTCAATCCAGACACCGACATTGAACACATCACCACCTCCACCGCCGCCGCCAGCAATACTTTTCAAGAAAGCAGCATTGTTTACAACAAAAGTCCAATCATCTTACCGGCCGATCCTTATGTGATGGGTGCATCCTCTTCGCCCACAATGCATAACCACCACTCCACTGCGGGGACTGAAGACAAGACTGTACCACCTGTATTGGATCACAGCGACAAAAAGCCAACAGCAGCGTCTTCCTCTTTAGAACCTCTCTCAAGGCGTCACTCGAAAACGTTGAATAGCGAATCATCAACGCCAGTCGCATCAGCACAGCAACAACGATCAAATGTTTATCCCATTCCTGAAGTCGTAGAATATCAGCCTCATCATTCACGTGCTAGCATTATCGAACCCCTCACCACTTGCGCCAAACAACGACCCCTCACCAACAAGAGCAGCATTAGTACAGTGCGACAGATGGAGCCTCCAAGACTTATCATTCCACCTGCACCGTCATGGTCTCCGCCTAAACCGACCAAAACCAGCAATAGCAACAACAACAACAAACCTGATTCGGTGATCCGATCAACCTCCCTTTCCTCGATACCCAAGTGCGACAAGACGTTGGAACCCACAGATGATGCTAGCAAAGATCAAACACAATACAACTATCATCATCCGCAACAGCAGCTCCATCATCAACAGGAATATTACTCGTCCCAGCAGCAGGATTACCACCAGCCTGATCAACATTATCATCAAGTATACAACCCCTACCAGCAGCAAGATTACTATCAGACACAACACCAGCCTCACTATATGGACCACTATCAATCACCTAGCAACAGCAGCATGAACGATAATAACGAAAGTGTAGCCGGCACCAGCGTCACTTCAACAAGTCCGACGACCTCGTGCTTTTTACCCCTCAAGCCCTCCTCAGCCCAAGCCCACCCACCGTCCAAATATAGCCGTGCCTCTTACAGCCTTGCCAACAACCAAGGTGCCATCAAACTTTACCGAGAAATGGCGGAAAAGACCAAAGACACCACCATCCAGCTCTCGTATGCAAAGTACCTCTTGGAAATGGCCGAGCTCTATCACCATCAGGACCAACATCCCCTCTCTCCCACCGCATCATCATCGAGCGGCGACAATCCCGGCATACACAAGAAAAAGGCGGCGTTGGAGCAAGAGGGCATTCGATGGATCCGGCGACTGTCCAAAAAGGGGGTGGGCGAAGCAGCGTTTATGGAGGCCCGATGGATGGAAACGCAACAGTATGGATTCAAGACACGGCATGCTTACAAGATCGACGCAAAGTATGGCATTGCGGCCCAGGCTGGGGTCCCCGAGGCGGCATATCGACTGGCGGTGCGTCAAGAGGCGGCCATGACAGCAACACCGCTCGATACCTTTCGACTTTATCAACGGGCGGCGGATCTTAAATGTATAGAAGCAATCTATGTAAGTGGTGATACTTTTTTTCTTTCTTTCTTTTAACTTGGCTTTGTTACCATAGAGGATGGCCAAGATATACTTGCATGGTGAACTCGACCAGATACAACACTTGGTGATGGGCATGAATTACTTGATCTCCGCCGTCAATGGTGCCACTTCCGCTTGTCATGAACCTCCTTATGTCCTGGCTTTACTCCTCTCCAGCAAATACTCCAAAGTCGCCTTAC
>LT554760.1:604224-615718 GCA_900079185.1 Absidia glauca
GGACTTACTGACAACACTCTAACCTCTGCCTGACCCTTCTTACATACTACTCTCTTAATACTAAAATCGATTGCCTTATACAATACATTCTACTTGATAAAAGGTCCAAGTTGGATTGACTGTTTCTTCGCTTCATACCCCTTCCATTGTGCTCTACTCTCCCTCATTCCCCATATTACCACGCTCTTCTCCTATAGCCTATCCCATTTAACTATACCTTATCTCTGTCCTCCACAAATAAAAAGCACTTTGTATCATAATATGTATAGCGACCTGGTTTTAGCTGGTCGAGTCCATACTGATGGGTCTCGCCCATTGGGAACTCCACTCTAAGAGCGGAGTTTGCTAGTTTGGTAGAATCTGACATTAGAAAGATAAAAGTGTTATAGCCATGGGCAAGAGTAAAAGTCATATGGGGATGGTATCAAGTATGCTTTATTGAATGAATGCAAATCAATAGCCTATATATCTAAGTGTAGGGGCGGGAAGTCCACAAAGGGCATATGCAGGACTCGCCATGGAGTAACTAAAGTAGTGTAATGGCGTTGGGAATGGAGGGGGGGGGAAGGCAGACCAACGATTTCAAAAGCATCAGTTGTGATGAACACAGGGATCAGGCCAAAAGATAGTGCACTTCAGCTATGCAATGGCTATGGAATCTACTATGGATGAGGTGAGTGCACGAAAAAAAAAATTTCAAGGGTTTCCCTCTGTTTTTCATATTTAAATTTTTTAAAAAAGCCTTATTTTGTGATATAAAGCAGTGGGCGAGTCGTCATTGTCATCATCGTCTTCGTTATCGTCGTCGTCGTCGTCGTAACCGATCTAAAAGTCGAAACAAAATGTCGGTCATGGTAAGCTAAAAGATTAGCAAGTTGCTGAGATGAGGAGAGGGTAATCGTTCGTTCGTTCGTTCGTTCGTTCGTTCGTTCGTTCGTTCGTTCGTTCGTTCGTTCGTTTGGGGGAGGAGAGGGGGCAATGTAAATGACGATGGGAAAAAAAAGTGATGACGAGGGGAAGAAGAAGCAAAGAAAAGGCAACTGAGGAAAATCCAACACTTTATCTGTCGTCCCCCCAGAGCGGAGTTTAAAACCAAGCCATGCGCTAGGGGATCGAGCCGATTCTTTCATGCAGATGACATGAGGTATACAAAAGACAGAAGAATGTTGCTCGTGAAACTTTACGGTGCCCTTTTATAACCGTTTGTGTGTATAGTGGAAAGAGTATGGGTCAAAGGGATGCATATAATACAAAACCAAACAGGGATTTTATTGTGTTGGATGGGGTTGTCAAAATGAATGGACTACACTATACTTTTTTTTCTTTTCCGTCGAATCACACTATACATCTATCACCTTTACAAACAAAAAAACAAAAAAAGACAATAACATATACAACGAAAGCTATACTAATAATGACATGGGGGAGGGGATTACATTCTACGGACTAGTGACGCTTTTGAGACTTTTTGCCATTCTTTCGAGAGGGACCGGAGGCTCCATTGTTGATGTATTGGAGGACTTGATCGATGGGCAATTCACCCTTGGCGACTTCAGCAGGCTTGGTGGTATGTTGCTTGGTCTTTTGCGGTTGTTGTTGCTGCTGTTGTTGTTCCAATTCACGAGCACGTTGGGCCTATAAAGTCAGAGTTGAGAAACCATCCTATCCACCTTCCAATCCTCCTCCTTACCGTTAACAGCGCATTGGAAGTCAATTCCTTCAACCATGCATCACTTTCTTTGGTGCGGTAATCATCTTGACCGAGCTATATATGAAAAAGTGAATTAGCATATGGGAATGATCAATGTTACTCCTCTCTTACCTTCTTTTCAAAGACGCCATAAGCGAGACGTTCGGCGGCCAAGGCTTGGTTAAAGTCGCCAAGAAGTGTATATGCCTTTGCAAGAACGTGGTAGCCAGAGGCAGTAAGCACATGATCCTTGCCGAAGATGTTTTCTTGGGTAGAGCAAGCACGTTCAAAGAACTTGGTACTGGTCTTGTAATCGCGCAGCGATTGAAGCATCACACCGGCGTTGTTCTAGAATCATAAAGTTAGAGCCAAAGATTGCCCGTTTTCTTTTTTTTCAAACTTACATCTGCAGTGGCGGAGTCGGGGTGACCGGGACCGAACAAAAGATCCCAATAGTACAATGCGTGGCGCAGATAGCGTAAGGCCAGTTTGGATCGTCCAGCTGCATGTTCGAATAGACCAAGGTTCAACTAGTAGAAATCATTATGAGTATTTGAGGGCACGGACGGGTGAGTTGATTACTTACGTAATGGTGTACGGTTTCAGGATGATCCACACCCAAAGTGCGTTCAGCGGCAATGACAGCCTTGCGTTGTAAATCCAAAGAAGATTCCCGGTCTTCGTCATGGTGGTAGATCATGGCCAAAGTAGCATAACACTTGCTGGTTTCAGGGTGCAAGAAACCGTAGGTTTGTTCATGCAGGGTAAGGGATTCCATCAGCAGCTCCAGACCAAGTTCACGACGTCCCTGAGCCAGACTGACCTTGCCAGCTTCGAATGTTTCCTCGGCAAAGACACTCTACAAATTCAAGAAAACAAACAAATGTAAGATGTGTCAGTTCAACTAGTCCACATAAGGGATAAACAAACTTACTCTTGTGGAAGCTTGTTTGACAGTGGGCAAGATATTCAAAATGTCTTCGGGGACAAAGGTAGTCTTGCGTCGGGGGGCAGCCACCAAAGTATCCACGGTGCGTTGTTGCTTCTTGACCTTGCGGTTAGTCTTTTGCTGTTGCTGCTGTTGTTGCTTTTGACGAGACAATAAGGATTCCAATTGAGCATCGGCAGCGGTGTTGGCAGCGACTTCTTCGGGAGTATAGGCAGCAAATCTGTAGTCACGGGCTTCGAGTTGGATACCGGTGCGAATGCATGTTTCCCGCAAGGTAGGAATAGGCTTGAGTTGAGACCAGTCATCATCGGTCAAGGAGTAACGGAACCACAGCAATACTTGGTCTTGCACAATTTTCTTGAGGGACTGAGGAGTCAAGTGGGCCCAGCTGTAGTCGTTCTTGTTTTTGCCC
This sequence comes from Absidia glauca, assembly GCA_900079185.1. Lineage (NCBI taxonomy): Eukaryota > Fungi > Mucoromycota > Mucoromycetes > Mucorales > Cunninghamellaceae > Absidia > Absidia glauca. The sequence continues at coordinate 607,276 of LT554760.1, forward strand.
GCGGGTAAGACAGGGGTAGGCTTGGCATTGATGGCACCACCGAGCAAACAGTTAAGGTAGTGGGACAGACACAGTCTTGAGGTTTCCAAGTCCAAGGTGGCGGTATACTTGCGCAACAACCGTTTGCTGGCACGGACGACCATTTCTTGCACAGCCAACGCTTGGATGTGACGGATGCGCTTGTCTTCGTTGAGAGATACCAGTTTGGCCAATTTACCCAAGTAACGCATGTTGATACCACGACGGTGCATAGCCTTGGTCAAAGCATCGCCATCCAAAGGAGAGATCGCATACGAAGCAAAGTCCAACACCAAAGTGGGGATGATCTCGTTGTTCAAGAATTTGGAGGCTTCACGGATAACTTGTTCTTGTTCCTTGATATGTTCGCCTTCACCTTGCTTGACATCGGTAAAGACATCAGGGTTGAATGACAATTGGAATTCGCTGGCGTCAATGTTGAAGTCTTCTTCTTCGGCTTGTTGCTGTTCCTTTTCTTCTTGAGCTTCGGCGGTCTTGGTGTTGTCGCCACCATCCTTGGAAGATTCTTTTTCAGGGGCAGCTTCCACGGCATGTTCCTTGCGAATAACATCCACCTTGGCCTTGTACCATTGTCTAAACATGTGTTCCCAGTACATGCTCATCAGTTCAGGGCGGAGCAACGTCATCTTGTGGGGGTAAGCAGGGGCACCAGATTCGGCATTGGCGACACATTCGGCATCTTGGAATTCGATATCGACGGGGTTCAAACGGTACAGATCAAGAAGGTAGCGACGGCCATCGGCACCCAAGAGGCCCTTGGTTTCCAGGGAGGTATAGAGCTTGGTGGATTTTCCTTCGGCATCGACCAGAGCATGTTCGGCCAAATGCAAAGGCTTGGCGACGTTTTGTTCAATGGATTCGTGGAAAGCTTCATTGGCGGTGATGGTGACACCATTATCGACGGAGCCATAGACAATAGAGTTTTCATCTTGACGACGGAAGATACCAGGGACAATGCTTTGAGCCACCACACGGATACCCTTGTAGTCGACAATGACACTACCCAAAGTATAGAGGCCATCGGTGTCAATGCTGTTGAGAATCTTGACGCCTTCCAAGTCCTTGCCAGTGGCCACGTGGGCAGCTTCATCAGCTCCGAGAGTTTCAAAGGTGCCGCGGCCATCGTTGCCCTTGCTGAAGAAGATGTTGTTGTAAACGTACATGTATGATTCCTCGGGTTCCATAGGGTTCAAAGGGACAACAGAGCCATTGACGACGGCGATAGCACCACGCACAGCAGCATCGGTGAATTCGGATTGCACCTTGGTGATGAGTCGTTCACGGAGGACACGCTCTTGGAGGTTCGACTTTGGCAATTCGCGGTGGGTTTGAAGTTCGTCGTTCCAGTCACGAAGAGAATCGACGGCATCGACGCCATAGTTGAGATAAGGTTCAGTAGGTCGTGCAAGATCGTAAGTAGGTTCAGTAGGTTGGGCGGCCCAAGGATAGCTGGGAAGATAGGTGTTGACGGGCAATACTTCGAGCATATGGTGTTTGGTGATAAAGTCTTGGACCTTGATAAAGTTGGTGGCAAATTGGGGAGACAGGGATTGCAGTAAGCGGATCAAAGAATGCGCACGTTTGTTGGCGCCTCGAGAGTTGGGGTTGAATTCCGTGGGAGTCGAGTGGTTCACAAAAAAGCCGGTTGTAGACGCAGTAATGCACAAGGATTCATTTTCCAGGGTCACCACATTCAGGTACAGCAAGTCACCAGCAAGACGACGAGGGTGGCTGACAGGATTCCAACCAGACAACGACAGAGACTTGAGGCATTGAGGCGAGGTGCGTTCGAAGGAAGAAGGTACAAAGTCAGACAGCTTTGAGGGCGCATTGACATCCACACCAGTAAAAGCATGCTCCGGGATAGGTTCAGTCGAGAACATGTCTTCCATTTTCTTGTCCCCATCCGTAACAAATTCTTCATCTGTATATGTATAAATGTGTGTATCAGTATCATAGTCTGGAATCCTAGTACTTGGTCCCTCCTTACCGATTTCACCAGTCACCGCTGTCAAGAAGGACACCGAAGAGTCAATGCCGATAGAGGAAGTGATTTGCTTGTAAGGGCCACCCAAGAGATCACGGAGCCGGGTGATATGAAGACGAACATCACGTTCAGTATAGTTATCTAAACAACAAACAAAAGGTCAGTGCCTCTCAAGTTTCATCTTGCACCCTTACCTTCCACCAACTGGAGTTCGCTTTCAGTAGTGATACCTTCCACTTCTCCAAGTTCCATAAAGTCGTTGATGCGTTTCCCGTTGAGGGACAAGTAAAAACAAGAGTAAGCGCATGTTTCAGGAGACTCCATGATGGATTGTTTGATATCATGAATAGCTTCACGTGGGCTTGCCTATGAATGTATGTCAATGTCACTTCATCACCAAGACAGTTAAGGGGGTATAGCTTACAAGAATTTTGATTTCAGGGAGCTTTCCGGTAGGAAGCTTCACAGTGAGTTGGTAGACTTCTTCGACAGGAGCTTATGAAGCAGGTTAAGAGAGAGTGTTAGTATGAGAAGGACTATGAAGAATGGAGAGGTACACATACCTTCTTCGGCGTTCACCATTGCATCAGGTTGTTGTTGTTGATCAACCTTGGGTTGAGGATCTTGTTCAGCCATTGTCTACGTGGAAAGGTACATTAGAGCTGGTATACGAAGACTGTGTGAGAAGAGTGTTATACCTTTTTTTTTCTATAAGACAATTTAAGTGAGAGTGGGGAAGGAAAGAAGAGGGGAAAGAATTGTCTCCACCCTAGCTCAAAAGTTTTTCCAATTATGGGGCCCGCCCGCCTGCCTGCTGTGAGTCAAATATTTTCAAATCCCGACTTGCCACCCCGAGACACATCTGTCAAAGCCACAGTCTGCCTGCCTTGCCCAAACTGCAATGTGCATGAGAGACCAGAGCCCACCAAGACCAGTGAGCATGCAATAGTTGGTTCATATTCTCGGGTATCCCTATCCTATACAATTGTTAATCGTCATCATCATCGTAAAAGTACAAAAGACAGCAAGAGGAGACAACAAAACAAGACTAATCGAAGTGTGTTTTTATTTGATCAAGGGGAAAGACTACTTGGATGATGATAAAGAGAAGGATGGTAGCCATAACATATCTAGTATCTAGTTAGCTTGTTCCTTTTGAGGACGGACAAATTTCTATTACAAAGGAAGGTGTATATGTTAGTGTCCTTCCCAATACACCCCAAAAAGTAGTAGCCAGACCCGTTCCAGAAATCTGAGCGAGGTACTGGACTACTGCAGGCTACATGGCTTCACAACCACTGCCGTTATTTTTTCTTTTCACTTACGCCTTCCTTTTGGACACCATTTTCCCACTTGGCATACTTGAGACCATTGTAGTCACGGGCAAGAGCAGGGGTACGGAGTTCGTCCTTCAAAGAGTTGCGGACGGCACGAGCGCAGATGTTGGCGTATTGCACATAACTACAGGATGACAATAAACAAAAGTGGAGTGAGTATACAAGGTGAATCGACAATGATGATAATGTTGCTCGATAGAGTTGAGTCGCTAGAATCCGTAAGGAGGGCATCTATATGAATCATAGCAACTAGGAATGGGGGATTATATCAGGGTTCACATACGATAAACCAGCAGCTTTCCAACCAGACATTGTTAAAGTTTTGAGAAGAGTAAAGAAAAAAGAGAGAAAGAGGTGCTGACCCCTAACCACTTTTTCATTTGAAAATATAGTCACGACTGGGAATTTTCTGACGACGACAACGAGCGGAGTTTGTCAAATCGGAGTTTTAATATTGGTGCTTTGCCAGACAGACTTTTGCATTGTGAACGATGGGGAAGCCAAACATGGACAGATGACTTTGGCGCCTATGTGTTATGTCAAGGGGTAGGCGACACATTGCTATAGCAGCCGAATGGCAAGTGATCGAATGTCAAAGTGACAGAGCACAGTATTTGCGTGGTTATCACAACAAACTGGCACGCAAAGTGATCTGTGATAATGATCACGTTACCTTGTCACACTTTTCCCGACCAGTAATTTTTTCTATATCTCTCATTTTCACTTTTTCTTTTTCCTTCACTCCTTCTTCCACTACCATTACCTCACCTTTTAAAACACTCTAGATATCCTTCCTTCATCAATGGAACAATCACTACCCAACCTAGCTAAGAGCTTCTACACAACATTACGGAACAGTCGAATACTAGACCCTCCCACATGGAGGTCCGCCTACACTCAAATGGACGCCGAATCAGATAACGACGATAACACCGACGACGACTTTGGAAACGGAACAATGTCGCATAGCCTTTTTTATTCAACACAACAACAGCAACAACAACAATCCGGGGAGGAAAGCATCGCATTGACGGACTCTCATGGTTACTCCGACCGCAGCCAACTGTTGTTCAGTCAAGAGTCCTTAGATGAAGACGAAGGGGGAAGCCATGGAGACTGGAAACCATCGGATCGCCTAGACTATTCGACCTATGAAGAAAGCCCGGTAAGAGAAAGAAAGAATGGACGAGTCATAGTTTGGATGCTTGACCAAGGAAATTAACCCTCCTTAACCTCTTTGTAGAAACCCTCAGCCATATACCTTGATAACCCGACAGACGACACCCTTGATAACAATAACGTAATCCGACCAAGTACGTTATCTGAATCTTTGCTGCCCACAACCGCCGCGGTAAGGCAAACTCAAATGACAAAGGAACAAGCTTACTCACTCTTCTCATAGATCCCTTCCGGTGTCACTACAACAACAAGTAAAGCAGGACGAAAGCTCAGGGATCCTTTCTTTATGATACTGTACGGATTATGTTTGTCTGCCTTTGCTTTATCTGGTATCATCATCCTGCTCACCACAAATGTAAGTCAGCCCCCACAGAAATCAGCGAACAAACAAACAAAAGGTACTCACTTCAATTTCTTAGTCTCACTCTGTCGAAGGATACGTCAAAGGGACAACATTCAGTACAATCAAAGACAGTGCAGGTTAGAACGAGTCATGCTCATAAGGCTCGAACTAATATGCTTGACTTTAGGGCTCCTGACAATCATGATGCTTATCTCTCTGGTCACTGGAACGATATGGATCTATGTGCTTCGTACAATCACAAAGGTAAACTTGATCAAAGCAGTAAGGAAGGGAGTAGTAGCACTGACCTATATAACATGTGTTAGACAATTGTATGGGGGACTGTCATCGGTATACCTGTCGCATTCTTTGCCCTCTTCCTCTGGACTATGACTGAATCTCTCCACAAGCATTACTTTTACCCAAGTGATGTCACAAGACAGGACAGCAGGTAATAATCTCATATGAAAAAAGATCTCTGTCAACCCTACTAATCCCTCTTGTTATGCAGCCTAACCGTGCTCTCATTTCTACCTTTACTGCTGGGGCTGCTTTATGCGTATACAATCTACAACAGTCGACATCGGATCCAGAAAACAGTATCGATCATAGAGGTAGGCATCAAAAGTAGTCATTGCACTAAGCATAAAAGAACACTAACGCTCTCGATTGAATTTAGTTGGCATGTGATGTGATACGATTCAATCCCGGTATCATTCTAGTATCCATGATTCTACTAGTGGTCTTCATAGCCTTCACCATTGTATGGATCACCCTCTTCAATCGTCTATGGCTTATTGGTTACTTGCTTAAAGATGGATCTTCTTCAGGTAAATCCTTGATTGAATCGCCATTTGTAACTCATTCGCTTTTTCTATACTATACAGGCTCATGGATTGTAAACACCGACGCATACCTTTTGGCAGTCTTTTATGTATTCATGTATCTCTGGACAGCTGCTATTCTCATCAACATGCAAAGGTTTGTGGAGGCACTGTATCATCTACGTAGACTCATTGGGCTCTTCCTTTATAGATTTGTGATCTCCGCTATTACTGCTCAATGGTATTTCCACAGGTAAAAAAGCGCACCCGATGACTAAAGACGGAAAGCACTGACCACTTTCTCATTAGAAACGATGCAAATGGTCAGTTCTCTGACAAGGCATGGCAAACGGCATTGACAAGGGCGTCCACCACATCTTTTGGAACACTGGCATTGGGGGGTCTTGTATTATCAATTGTCCAACTTTTGCATCTGGCTACACGATATATGAAAAGCGTAAGTGAGCGGAAAAAAAGAAAGAAAGCCTGAATCTCACCTTTCTCTCTCTCTCTCTCTCTCTCTCTTAGTATGTCAAGAAAAGTCGGCCTTTTGTATCACTCATCTCGATGATCCTGTCCTATGTCGAGGCTCTCATCAGTCAAATCAACCATTATGTCATTGGGCTCGCTGGAATCACAGGGGACAGCTTTTGTTTGGCAGCAAAGTCAGGCACCAAAATGTTCCGTCGGAATCTGATCTCAGGCCTTGTCGGGGATCTAATTACTCGGTTGGTCCTTTATGTCGGTGCCTTGGTGATCTCGCTCGCTTCTGGCTTTGGCGCTTATATCTTTGCGGGCCATCAGCTCCATTCCTCTCATGGCTTTATTATTGGTTTGATTGCAGCCATTCTTCCCATGTATATGTCCCAATTCTTCTCTTATACCATGATGAGCATGTAAGTTAGGCTACTCGTTTGGGGTTGATGAAGTATGACTTACAATACGACTTTTTGTAGTGTGGATGCTACCTTTTTGTGTTACGCCATCGATTTGGATACGGGAACAGTACACTTGTCTGCCGCCCATGATGTATTCTCCGGTTTTGATTAGACTACCCCCCCTCCCCACTTTTTTTATTTTTGCCTATAGTATCATGATATCGATCCTGATACCTTAACTTCCATCTCATTGCACTTACATTCGTCATCTTACCATATATCCTCATATCCTAGTTGTTTGCTTGACTTTAATCATGACTATGCTCCTCTATCTCTTATTTAATAAAGCGAACAAATACACAGACAACTTCCTGTTTTAAATTTTGTGGTGAAAGGGGAAGTTGGCGGGATTTGCAAATGCTATATGATAAGTCTCCACTTTTTTCACAAATCTTACACATGAGTAACTCATCATATTTTTACCGCTACATATCAGAGTCTCTAAGATCACTGGGGCTTATGCAAAAGAACAAAGTCATGGAGATGGTTTTAAGTAGGGTTTTTATTGACTGAATTAGACAATGTTCAAGCTACATGTCCTAGTGGATGGCAGTGAGTACAGGGGTGGCATGGAGTGACTAATCTAGTGTAATGGGCCAAGGAAAAGGGAGGACGAAAGCAAACCAGTGTTATCCAAAGTATCAGTAGTAGTAGGCGGTGGGAATGGGTCAAGAGATAGTGCACTTTATCAGTACAATGGCTAGGTAATCTATTATGGACAGGATGAGTGCACCTAAAAAAAAAATTGCGAGGGTTTCCCCCTGTTTTTTACATTTGAAAATTTTAAAAGAGCCTTTTTGGGCGCTATAAAGCAGTGGTGGAGTCGGCATTAGCATCGTCGTCGTCTCTATTGTCGTCGTCATCGTTGTAGCCGATCTAGTGTCAAAAGAAAGAGGAACGATGCAAAAGGCAAAAAGTTAGTAATGGTAAGCAAAAGATGAACATGACGTGAGAAGAGCAGAGTTACCGTTCGTCCGTTCGTTCGCTCGTTTGTCGTCGTGAAAAAAAGAGAATGACAATGGGATGCAAAAAAGTGATGACGAGGGGAAGAAGGAGCAAAAATAAGGAACGGGCGAAAAAAAGACCTTGTAGCAAAATCGGGGTTTGAAATCTAGAGTGCATAGGCAAATCGAGCAAGATTAGGGCAAAAGTGTACGCACATCTAGTATTCCCTTCCTCCACCGGGTGTGTGAGTACATGAATACATTGTAAAAAGTTTATTGAGAAGTAGATGGATGGATGGATGAGCTAAATAATAAGTAATTTGAACACCATTGGTACTGGAGAGCGATTTAGAGTACAGTGCATTGGAGAGACAGACATCCTATCCTAAAGAGAAGAAAGGATCAGTGCTGTTCTTTTGGGTGGCTGCCAAGATTCTTGACTTGTCAGGATCTACACAAAGAGAAGAAGACTGAATCCCAGAGCAAAAGAGTAGTGGGGCATGCTTGAGAATAGAAACCACCGAAGATGGACAATGCATCCTAAAGCTTAAAAATGAAGATCGCATCCAAAAACTACTGCCTGTGATCGAACAACCCGCGTAGGACATGAGATTGGAAACCACAAAAGACGCAAGCCAGGCCCCCCCCATCTTCACCTAAGCGTTCGGCAAGCCTCACTTGGGATAGAAATGGCAGTATTAGGGCTCGCATCAATCATGTTTGCGCTGGAAATGAAACATCCCTCTGTAGTATAGGGGGATTTTGATATGAAAATAAAAAAGAAACAAACCAATAAGTGAGGACTCTTATTAGTTTATTGATTAGCGTTTTTAGAAGAAGAAAAGGAATGAA
>LT554760.1:619047-632214 GCA_900079185.1 Absidia glauca
TCTAAACGTTATTCTCATATCCTACTGTAGTCAAGAGAGTGCCACATGGGAGAGCGGTCATTAGCCTAGTGAATGACCTGCCTTGAAACTTTAACGGTCTGCTCAGGAAAGCCATACGAGCATACACATCCAATTAGAATTGAGATTCAACCAGTTTAAAATGTGGAGCCCATGACTCTACTCAAGCGGGGGAAAGGTGATGACCTGTGATGGTGAACAGTCATTAGCCGACTGAATGACCTGCCTTGAAACTTTAGCGGTCTCCTCAGGAAGGCCGTACGAGCATGCACATCCCATTAGAATTGACATTCGACCACTTTGAAATTTGGAGCCCATGGCGGTAACAAGCACAGGCCATCACCCTTCGCCTTTACGCTTGAGTACTTATGGGATTTTCAAACTCCGCCGTACCTAGGTTTATTAGAAATGGCTCACCTTGCAGACAAGATTTCACCATCGGGAGGATCCAATGGTAGGAATCTGATGGTACATGACAGTAGAATCCGTACAGAAAAAGCTCACTAATCAAATCTGCCTGCGTTTGGAAATATCACAAGAAACTCCGTCACCCCGCTTAAATTGGTCCTGAGACGTTCATCACTACAAGTCACTTCAGAATGAGCCTAGCAGAGTCCTAATGGTACGCACACGATCATATACCATAGCAGAATCAGTCTGTCAAAGGGGAGCTCATTGCAATGCGCAGTTCAGCTGCAACAGCATTTGTGATTTCTGAATGGCCTTTTGCCGTTTTTCAGCCTGTTGGAAAACTCCGCCAGAAAAAGTTGAGAACCGTTCTCAGGTTTTCATTTTGGTTTCGAAAACTTTTTTTCCAAATGATCATGGTGCTGGATCGGATCATGAGCCTACTAGATAAAATGTCTTCAAACTTGAACGGTATGCTCAGGAAGACCGTGCGAGCATGCACATGCCATTAGATTGCGAATCGAAATCTGAAGCCCATGGCGGTGATAAGCTCATGACTTTGCTCAAGCGTAAAGGGAAAGGGTGATGGCCTGTGCTTAGTCACCGCCATGGGCTTCACTTTTTCAAACCGGTCGAATCTCAATTCTAATGGCATGTGCATGCTCGTACGGCCTTCCTGACCATACCGTTCAAGTTTGAAGACAGGTCATTAAGTAGGCTAATGGCACCATCTAATTCTCGATTTTTCAGAAAAATTTTTTCGAAACTTTTCTTTTTTGTCTCGGGCGACCATTCATGTTTTTATTTCAAGGCCCGACGCAAAATGCAATTCAAAAAAATCATTTCTCAGATCTCGGCCCCCATCCATCCTTTTGACGATCTAATGGCGGGAGAATGATGGTATACACTGTCAGCTCATTTCCTGAGCGGACAGATCAACTTTTCAATTACATGTTCAGTAGTAACCTGGCAAAATAATCCCCCCGCTTAATTAAGCCGAGGAATGATCGTATGCTCCTTAATGCCTTCAATGTCCAACATTGTGAGATCTAATGCTGGGCAGAATCGAGCCAATGACCGAGTACAACACACAGGCCAAAACTCAAGTGCCAAAGGCCATTAGTTCAGTGATAAGCCTAGGACCCCCTGACCCTACCACTATAGGAGCGGAGTTTATGCACCCCCTGAGCCTACACTGAGCCTACCCCTCATATCATCTTCAACCTCCGACAGATCGCTCCAGAGCCCACAGATCTATCCAAACCTCAATCCAACATATCTCGCCCGGAAATGCACCTAGACCACTCATTTTACCGTCAAAACGACCGGAGGGAGCTCCGTTTTAAACTCCGCAAATTCAAACTCAGATTCGCGTCCCGCCGGCTGAGTTAGAACCCATTTTGTGGTGTCTATTTTGCTGAAATCCCGGATTTTGTCCAGTGTGGTAGTACAAAGGTGCAGGGTTCGAACCCTGCGCCAGTCAAGTTAATGTGAATTTTAAAGTATTAAGGGGAAAGTCCTCATTGGGTGGTTCCTGTGAAACAAAAAGCAAACTGAAGACCTGAGAATAAATATTTTGAATCCCGCCTAATCGACTTCATGCTTGACGCTTATCGTCATGGAGTATATGACTCAAAATACGGGCCAATCCTGAATCTAATGAAATGTACATGACTGTAGGGTGTATCTGCGTATACCTACAAAAGTTTGACTCTACCCGATCAAGTGATACATTGAAGTTTGTTGACTTGTCAGTGATGAGCTACTCATTTGGAGTTGGGTCTCTATAATGTAAGTGGTCATGTTGTTGTCGTGGACTAAGAAAAAAGTTTTGAGGAAAATGATTCAAGTAGACTTTATTAATACAGGACGAACGGAGCGAAGAGGGCTCGCTGATTGATACTATAGGACTAAGGGGCTATGGTACAGACTAAGTTTGAGGTCGTAGTTAAGCTATTGGGTTAATGGCAATCAGTTGTAATGGGAATGACCAAACCGCTGTAAAAACCAAGCAATTGGAGGTGGACAAAGCAAACCAAGCTGTGTAAAAGTATCAGGGATAGTAGCAGAAGGGTATGGGCAAAAGATTGGTACACTTTTGTTAATAACGTCCACTACGAGACTCTACATGGAATGGGGAGTGCACCTAAAAAACAATGCGAGGGGTTCCTCAAGTATTTCGTAATCCTTTGTCCAATCCCTAATCTAACCACATGTGCATCCAGTCCTGCTGCTAGGGAGCCTATATCCGTTGCCACCCTGGTGAATCTGCTGAGAAAAAGAAAAGTAATGATAGAAGATGTTAATGTTAGCAAAGTAAGAGAGAGGTGGACAGGATGCTGAAAAGGAGACTTACCCTGCGTTCGTCGTCCAAGGTCGTTGTATATAAGACAAGTCGTTCGTGGTGCGGTGTCAAGGTCGATGGAAAGAAAAAAAAGTGATGAAGAAGCGGAGAAGGAGGAAGGAAAGAGTTCGGGAACAAGAGCCCAGTGTAGGTTGAAATTTTCAAATGCCGACCTTTGAAAAAAAAAGAAAAAAAAGGAAAAAAGGACAGACCATCCCCTTGGAAAAAGACCTACTTTTCTTGGATCTCATTTTTCTTGCAAACAGGATAAACAACCTATTTTAAAATTTAACATAGAAATAGAGGTGCTTTTTATCTATCGACTGATACCAAGAAAGCCTGATTTCCTTGAATGACTTGTCATTTTTGATACCACTCCAATCAGTCGCTTTTTCGGGGCTTTTCGTGGCGTTCACTGTCGCATACAACATAAATATGCTTGCTTCCGGGTATCAATCAGTATATATGCATTGCATCATGTTGCTTGTGAAATTTGACGGTGGGTTGTCCATCTCGATTCTGAGAAATAAGCAACTCTTGAAAAAAATGGAGGTCAAAAGATGACAATTTTCATAAAGTTCAACTTTTTTGACTGTCAAACCCCGCCATTTGGAAAAAGGACAGATCATCATTCCATGGAAAAGTACCCCTTTTTCTTGGACACCAGTTTTCCTGTGAGCGAGATGAACAATCCTACTTCAAATTTAACAGAAAGAAAGATGTGCTTGCTATCTATCGAGTGATGTTGATGAAGTTGAATCTTCGTCGATGGATCCTTGTCTTCAGACGCTCTACAATCAGTCGCTGTTTTGGAGCTTTGTGCAGTACTAACAGACGCATAACTCATAGAAGTGCATCGTTCTTGGTACCATTCGATAGATATAGATTGTATCGTACTCTATAGAAAATTTAAAAACGGGTTACCCATCTCAGTTTTGAGTAATAGGACTTTTCTTTTAACAAAAAGGTGGGTATCAAAACCGATGAGTTTTCAAAAGTTTAAAAGTTGTTTAAACTCTCCGTCGCCTTTGTCCTCGCTCCATCTTCCCTTTTTGAATACTTTTAACTTGACAGCATTACGATACCTTCTTTGACTGTTCACTCCATTCTCACCTGGACGAACGAAGGACGGCTTCAAAACGACAAGCACTGCGAAGATATCGGAGCTAAAAGATGGTTGCTTTGTATGCCGATTGAGCCCAGTCCAAAGAGATCCAAACTCCCTTTTCAACTACGTTTCTGAATAGACTACTGCTCCAACTGATGTGCAAAAGTTAATAGCTACTCGAGGCATGCCAGTACATGTGTTTTCTGCTGCACAGGACAAGCGTTGTGCCAGTGGAAGACTCAAGCGTCCAGTAGCTTGCAATCGGAGTTTTAATCTCCATTGCTGGCGGGGAAATAAAGTGCCGCTAGTCAAGTGGAAAATAAAATTTTTCCTTTTGTTTTGTTTCTCTTCTCTCTCATCTCAATTACAAAACGAAACAACCATGGATTTAGACGTCGAAGCTATGCTTGAAGCTCCCTTCAAGAAAACAGTAAATGAACGAATACAAGGGCTGTGTTGAATGATACTTCATCTAACACCATCTTTTTTCTTTTTCAGCAACAGGATGAACCTCCCATGGAAAACGACAAACACCTTCATGACGATAGGTAAAGTACTCTCTCTCATCTGTTTTGAACAAAGACTGTAGAAAAGCTAACCTAGTGCTTATTAGACCACGATACGATACACATGAACGGTCCTCATCTCGCTCACACCGCTCACGCTCTCGACACAGACATCATCCTCGCAGTCCCTCGTACGACCGCCGGCGATCTCATAGGGATGATAGGTATCGTGATGACCGACGACACCGCTCAAGGGGGAGCTCACGGCACAGGAGCCGTAGTCCTCATAGACGTGAACGCTCGTCCGATCGCTATAGGTAACAAAAAACAAAAAGGCCGTTTGCTCATCTTCCCTAACCCTCTTGTCTCTCTCTAGTCGACGTCGTCGTGATCGATCCTTCTCTCCTCCGGTACCACAAGAAGAAAGGGACAGGCGTACAGTTTTTGTTACTCAACTTGCTCAACGTTTGAAAGACAGGGAATTCTACGACTTTTTCTCTCAAGCTGGACAAGTGCGTGATGCACGAATCATCACCGATCGAATCACACGGCGCTCAAAAGGGTATGCCATCACCGCATCTCTTGTCACTTACTCATCTGCTCCTCTCTTTTGCTAGTGTCGGCTATGTGGAATTCCGTGAAGAAGCCTCTGTTCCAAATGCACTGGCACTCTCGGGTCAGAAATTATCAGGTATCCCTGTGCAGGTGCAACTAACTGAAGCTGAAAAGAATAGATTGGCTCTGCAAGGTCAAACCAATGCGTAAGTGGACGATTCCATCCAAGGTGCGACGGACATTGACTCACACACTCTTTTTTTCTTTGTAATGTAGCCCAACTTCAGCCTATATGCCTGGTCAGCCAGCTCTCGCCGCTCACGATGTCATGGATCAACGATTGTATGTGGGATCCGTCAACTATAGTCTTACTGAACACGATCTTCGTCAAGTTTTTGAACCCTATGGACCTATTGATTTTGTCGACCTTCATAAAGGTAAGAAAAAGAATAGGGAATCTAGTGGAACAGCCTATTAATACCTCTATCATAGATCAAGTCACTGGTCTTTCGAAAGGATATGCATTCATCCAGTAAGCAAAAAGAAAAGGGGGGCAATGGTAGGCAGAAGCGCTGATGTTTTCTCTACTCTATAAAGATTCCGAAATGTCAAGGATGCAAAGGAAGCATTGACCAAGATGAATGGATTTGAACTTGCAGGACGAAATGTAAGTATGAAACTGACGCCATTGTGTATGTGCCCTAACCTTCATTCTTCTTTATTAGCTCAAAGTCGGAATGGTAACTGAACGATCACAACAACCCACTAATAGCAACTTCACTGGTGGTAGCGATTTGGGTCCTTTGGATGATGGTAAGGGATTGTACTCGGTAGCAAGCACTGTGACTCACACATACATCTTCTTACCTCGACTAGACTCCGCTGGAATGACTCTAAACTCAACTTCTCGTGCTGAACTGATGAGAAAACTCGCTGCTCGGGAAACAGATCTGATGCCAGGCGCTGAAAAAGTGGCTCAAGCTCCTCCTCCTGTCGCGATGATGTAAGGCAGACCTCTTTTACCCAACATCCCAACTCACCGTTCCTTTATTTGTATAGGACTAAACCTGTGGTGGTCCCATCTCGTACGATTTTGCTGAATAACATGTTTAATCCCGTAGAGTAAGTGATGACAGGGGGTCATAATCAAACAAGCCTCTAATCCGTTATTACTTTAGAGAAACTGAACCTGACTGGGTACAAGAACTGTCTGTGGATATCAAGGAAGAGTGTCAGCAATATGGCACGGTAGAACACATCTTTGTCAACCCTGACTCCTTGGTAAGCAAACACGGGTTACACTTTCATGCATTTTCGGACTCACTTTTTTTGTTGATGTAGGGCGAAGTGGCTCTCAAGTTTGTTACTGTGGAAGCGGGTCAAAAAGCAGTACAGGCATTGAACGGACGATGGTTTGGCGGACGACAGGTAAATCCTACATTAAAGCGAGATGACAAACTAACGATGCATGATTTTTAGATCCAAGCTCTCTTCATGCCCGAAGGCGAATACCTGGCCCGCTTTGGTGCCTAAGGAACCCAATCAGATAGGTTACTCCACTAACAAAATGAAACAAAAAAGCAACACACCCTTACACCTTTCTCTCTCTGTCTCTCTCTTTATCCTTCTACCTATATCTTTATCCGTCTGTTATGGTTTATTCATTGTAGTGTTGAATATGCCGATCATCTTATATCATGGTGACAGAACAGGGTAAAAGTGCTCAAGAATAAAAACAAAAGTATGGTTAACCCCCTCTCTTTTTGGAAATATCATCTTGTTTGTCTTTGCTATGGCTGTAGTGTCATTCTGTGTATGTCATCTGTTGTGGGGTAAAGGATTAGGAGTCGGGGGGTCTAGTTAGTGGGAATTAGATTTAGATTAGATGTCATGCCTGTTGAATACCATAATAAAACACACCAATCCAATCACATCATTCAATCAAAGATGCTTTATTGTTCGTCCTGTATCTGTCCAAGCAGGGATAAAAGGAAGAGGGGAAAAAAAGCGGATCATACCAAATGGGTTACATCCTTCTATCTAACTAAAAAGCAAAAAAAAGTGTATGTATATATGTATGTAGGGTGTATGGGGGGTAATCTAACTACTTTTTGGCATTCTTCAAGAGGGCATAGGCGAGGACAGTGTAGTTGGTGAAGATGTCCTTCATCATAAACAGCAAGGCTTGAGAAAGGACGGCCTTTGTGATTTGAGTGCTCATCCCCTAAAGTTGGCGAAAGAAAGAGACAGATTAGCTAACATTCACGTGCCAACCCTAATCTATAACCCATTACCTTGTACCAACCGAGGAAACCTTCTTGTTTCAAGACACGGGCAAGCACATCCAAAGCGCCCTTGTAAGCCACGACCTTTCCCTCCATTTCCTTGGATGGTTTCCATTGCATGCGGACCTTGGCCATGATATACGGGTATGTGATGATAGTGGCGAGGGTCTTGCTGAGGGCACCCACGCCAAAGGCGGCACCGGACGACAAGACGTTGGTGTGGAGGAGCTGGAGCACCATTTGCTTGATCTTTTCAAAACTGCCATAGGTGATCGCGGGGTTCACACAGAGCACCAAGGAAGGGCGGATCCCACGCCATAAGCCGGCCACGCCTTCTTCGGCGACAATCGTCTTGCATGTCTCGATCACGCCCTGGCGTTCGTTGGCTGGTAAGGTTTGTTGCCGAGTCGTCACCACAGAGACAGGTGTCGTGATCAGTGTCGTCAAAGCGCCCGCCGCCGCACCGAGCAAGAGTTCCATCCCCGTCGACAGCGTACCGCCCCGAGCATTGTTGAATTTGGCATTGTACTGTTCGCGGATAAAAGAGTAGCAGTAAAAGTACGTAAAGTTGGTGCTGGCCGTGCCGATCAAGGAGCTGCCCAAGCCCGCATACAGCCCGCTGAGACCGTCCTTGGCTACTATTTGACAAATACCATCCCAGGCTGAATCGTAGTGTTCTTGTTCCTTAGCATCCACCTTGTCATGTTTGGCTTGGACTTGAATACGGGTTTTGATGCTGTTAGAGTGAGTGTATGTGTGTCGTATACGTTCGTTTGGAGAAGGAGGAATACAAAGAAAAAAGAGCACTTAATGAGCAAATGGGGTTCCTTGTCGTATCAACGCTATCACTTACATGTCCAAGGGGTAGACAAGAGCCAGCGCAAACATGGCACCAGCAGATCCTGCAAAGGCATGTCCAACAGGGGGAAGATTTTGTTTAGTGATGGTGGTCATTGGGACGAAGAGAGAGAGGGGTGTGTGTTGGCGGAAAGATAAAACAGGGAAAGATAAAAAAGAAAGAGAAAGAGAGACGATGTAAAAGTGAAGCCCAAATGTGAAGAAAATGCTGACAAAATCGGAGTTTGAAGTTTTGTGTGACTCCAGTGGGCTTTTGAGCTGACCAATTTTATTTTTTCTAGTGAAAACATTTGCCCGTGGGCGGAGTTTAAAGAGATTGACAGGTGGTGAGAAAAGACGAGCAATGGAAAGGAAGAGTTGGCTATGAGGGAACTTGTCAAAAACCTATGAGAAGAGAGTATTCCAGCGAAGAAATCTCTCTCTTTCCTCTTCTTGGGCAATGATCAAAAAGATAGGTAATCAGTCGGAGTCTGATCTACGGATGGGCGGGTTTTGCTCCCCTATCTTTCATCTTCTCTAGCCATCCTCTTTCGCATGAGTCAGGTATGTGTTGAAATAGACAGGAGAGTGTTGGAGATACATCAGTGTTTGGTAGCATTGCTTCTTCATTACATAATCGCTAATTATAAACGATGATAAGCTGATTAGGATCGTCGGTAATGCCTTGATTCTCAAAGATCACACGCGGAGATTGAAAAAGGTTCAACCGTTGGCTCCCTTTTTTGAGATTACACATCCACTTTAACAATGGGCCGCTCGGCTAATAAGCGAAAACGGGTTTGATCTCTGATGCTAATGCATCACCACCGTCACTGTTGGGCACTATACTTTTTAGACCCGATGGTTCCCTTTTACAAGAGAGCTTTTTTCAGAAAACACATTTTGACCATTACCCCACACTTTTCATATATTTTAAAACTCCGAAGACACCGCTAAAAAAGATGACAAGATCCATTCGGCTTCATCAAGGCACATACAGTATATAAAGGAATAGGTTTATTCATACATGCTCAAGGAATGATAAATCATAAAAGTACAACTAAAACTACACAAGACCTAAATCGTATAGACGCAACCCAGTGCAAATCACGTTATTTCTTCGGCAAGGCAAGAGGAGGAGGGCCAAAGGTGTTTGTATGCTGCTTTAGTAACTTGTATCCCGCCAGAGACGTTAGAATGACAACACCCGTGACCAAAGACAGGGTGATATAATGCCGAGAGTTCCACACATCATCCGGTTTTTGTTTCAGTGACCCTGGGGTGGCTATAGATCTACTCATCAAATGTCCAAGCGTTAATTTCCACCGCCCCCCTTTTTTTTCTAAATGCACTTACGGATTCATGGCTACGCCGGTCAGAATATGGTATAGATCAGCCATTTGATGTTCCTTGACAGACACACTTAAGGGCACGGCGAGTTTCATTTGTCGACAATACACATCAGGTTGGACTTCGTATCGTTGGGTCACCAGATCCAATTCACATTTCGTAGCCACATACACCACAGGTACATGATCCAGCTTGTATTTCTCCTACAACGGCATATCAGTCAATGCCATGTAAAAAAAGTAGTTCACTTACCCTTAAATTGGCCAAATACCCAAACGAATTGACATCACTTGTATCGTACACAAAGCACAGGAGATCACATGCATCCAGTCGTTTCTTGCTTGATAAGACCTCCACTTCACGTTTCGCACCTACTTCTTCCAGCTAGCCCGATCAAAAGAAAAAGGTCAATTCATGCATCCGCTTTTCCATAAAAAAAACAGAGCTTCTTACCACCAAGTATTTTTCGACGCCTTTCATTTCCACCGAGTTAACAACGTTAAAAGGTTCCATCGTCGGTTCGTAAACTTCCGAGAATGGCTTTTGAGTGAATGCCTTCATTAGAGAAGTCTACGCAGTAGTGAAGAATAAGTGTCAGTGTTCATTACCTTTCCCCCCTTTTTTTTTGTCAATCGTTACCTTTCCAGCGCCAGGGGCACCCACCACATAGCATAAAAAGACGCCTCTTTGGATCTTGCCCTTTTTACGATCGGCCTTTCTCGGTCTTGTCACCTTCAAAGCCGTCCGGGTGTCACCTTCGAAGCCTAGGTAGGCCAAGTATTTCAGGGTTGTTTGGTGATTCGAAAGGGTGGTCATACTATGTATTTAATGCATGAATCAATCAAATCAATCATCCCATCGACCTCCCTCCGCTTACCTCCATTGCGCCAACCAACCTTGTAACGTCACAGATCCGGTTTCAGTGGTGATTGTGGTATGAGGAAATGCCGAATGTTCCCAGGGGTTTCCAGGAGATGTACTAAACAGTTCGTTCAGTTCATAACTATTGAGGGCACCGTCCTTGTCCTAATGTCAAGATCCATGGATCAGTCTCTTCCTTTTCTTCCTTCTTTCTTTCTTACCTTGTCAAACGCTTGGAAGAGTTCTGTCAAAAAGTTATACCCATGAGGACTGAGTTCTACCGAGCATTCAGGAGGGATTTCAAACGAAGGCAGTAAAAAGTCTTCACGCAAGGAGAGATCGTCGCCGTAACCAAACTTGCGCAATACTGTCCATGTTGTCTCCAGTCGTCCTTTTTGAATGAAGAGAGAGTGTAAATAGGAGAAGCCAACTTCTGTCAGCCCGTTTTCATTTACGCCAGCAGGGTCATGTTCACGCACCACATCCTTCACCCCATCCAATTCGTGTTGTTGTAACGGTGCGTTAAAGCATTTGCGCTATAAATGCGGAATCAGAATGAGCAAAACTTTTGCATATGCCCCCCCCCACCTCTCCTACGTTACCTGGAATTCGTTCAGTTCTGTATCATTCAGGGCGTTGTCTTTGTCAGAGTCACACAATTTGAAGATCCGGTTCAAGGCATCCACACACTGAGGTTTCAATACATGTTCTCTGGAGTCGTAAAGAGGCGCTGTTGGGTGTAGCACGGCCTTTTGAGCAAAGTAGAAGACTTCGGATACATTCAATAGTTGTTTCGATGAGCATTCCACACAAGTTTCCACTTCCTAAACAAGAGAGAAGAGAAGAACAGTTAAAAACGACCTACATGTAGTATAAGGTGGTACTTGCCTTGAATTCGTTCATGATAGGTATGACTTCATCTTCGAGACTTTGGTTTGTCACATCATCACCGCGAAGGTCGATTTTGTTGCCCACTAGAATGGATGGCACCTATAAAAGTGAGAGATGGGTTAATGAAAGAGTCATCAGAATAGCCACACTTGCGTACATTGACCCCGAGTGATCGAATATAAGGTAGCCAATACAGGGGGAGTCGATTGAATGTATTGGGATCATCAATTGCGTACACAATGCAGATAACATGCGCCTTTCGTATTTCGGTTTCAAGTTGTTCCCGGTTTTCAGGGCGTGCTGATCAAAAGGAATAGGTGAGTACAAGGCCCATTCAATGCATTGGGATATGTTACCAGAAGAATCGACAATGTGCATAGTAACGTTTTCAGGAGTCACTTCTGGTGGGATAGTCACTTCAGGTACCAAATGTTGTACCTAAGCACACATCATGGCAACACAGATAAGCATACATCATCAATCCACACTCGTTGCTGATCATACTTACATTGGGTATAAAGCTTTCTTTGATCAGTGAGGTGATAATCGTGCTTTTGCCTACGCCCTCTAGTGATAGTAAACAATTTCCGTTAGTATTCATAGGCCATACAGCTTGTTCCCCATCACATGTGTAATATATTAAGCTATCCCTCCCATCGATCCCCCACTTGTAAGCACAGAGCACATGCCCTCGTGTTTATCCTGATAGCAGATTAGTCACAGGAGATTATGCTTACCATCACCCACCAGGAGAATTCGGACATCACGTCGCATTATGATAATAAAGAAGAGATGGAATGAGATTGGATAGGGCCCAGAGTCTATACAACAAAACCCGGTTGGTTAGTATAAAAGAAGCTACATTTCAATGGCCGTTTGTTTTGCTATCTTACATTAATTAGTGTGGGAGGTTAGTAGTAAAGTATAAAGTCCCCACAAGAAGCAAAAGTCGTTACAAAGCAAGTCAATGAGTATGGCGAAAAAGGTCCTTGCGTAAAGATGATGGAAGTAGATGTCTACCACCCGTTTTCGTGTAAAAGAATGGAAAGAGAGGGGGGAAGCGAAAGAGAGAGAAAAGAAAGCCAGAAGCGCCTGGCCTCTTCAATAAAAGTCCGCTCGACGGCGGGGTTTGAAATACAACAAAGTGAAGGGACTCACCCACCACCTCCTGTTCAAGAAAAGGCTCGCCGATTCTTCAAACCCCGCCCGTGAAAAAAGGATAGGCCATCCTTCATGAAAAGGGGGAATGCTACAAACAGAACCACCGGGACAGAACCAATCTGTGTATGCCGAATTTTGCGGACAATAAGGACTGATATGGCGGGGGACTCTCTGAGTCCCTTACTTGAGTCCCGGGAATAGCTGTGACTCAATTGGAAATGAAGATAAAACCGCCCCGCCAGGCACAGGAATGGTCTTACTTTTCTCATCGGAAATCGATCGGCAAGGCCCTCTCTTCTCCTGGTATCAGGTCCAACAAAAAGTCACATATCAATTGCGGCTCATCAGCTCGTATGGCGGGTAACGTGTGTGCGAACGTGGATCAAATACGACGCCAAGGCCAATGGAACAACACAACGATAAACGGCGCATATCTCACCAACCTTCCAAGAGAATTGGTACGAGCAATGGCAGGCTTCCCCACATATGGTCGATTCTTTTATCTTGCACGTGCCGCCCTTAACCCACCTACCGGCCTCTGCAAGTAGTTGTTCCCGGCGATCGGCGAACGACATGATCGACTGGTGGCGAAAGAACTCAGTCCTGGCGATCCTATTCAACCTACCGTCGCTGAAAATGCGTTTGTACAGGTGATCATGATGTTCAGGAAGGCTTTTATACAAGACTCGGTGCTCATGATGGAACTCCACCCCTGCTATCCCATTGGGCAACATCCAATCTTCTCTGATCCAGCCTATTTGTCATTCAAAAGGTAAGTCCACATCATAGCATGAGAATGTAGTAGCATGCTCGCTTTGATATGTTAGGGATATGCTGCAAATT
>LT554760.1:632264-644627 GCA_900079185.1 Absidia glauca
CCACACTCCTCCAACAATGTGTGCCTATGCACTCTAGATTTCAACCCCCGATTGGCTATAAGATTATTTTTATGCCCATCCTTCATTTTTGCTCCTTCTTCCCTTCGTCATTACTTTTTTGCCTCCACATTGTCATTCTCTTTTTTCCACGACGTCAAACGAACGAACGAACGAGTAAACGAACGAACGAACGGTAACTCTTCCCTTCTCCCGTCATGCTCATCTTTTGCTTACCATTACTAACTTTTTGCCTTTTGCATCTTTCCTCTTTCTTTTGACACTAGATCGGCTACGACGATGACGACGGCAATAGGGACGACGACAATGCTAATGACGACTCCACCACTACTTCATGTCGCCCAAAAAGGCTCTTTTTAAAATTTTCAAATGTAAAAAACATGGGGAAACCCTCGCAATTTTTTTTTAGGTGCACTCCCATTCCATTGTAGAATCTCGTAGTTCAAGCTACTAATAAAATTGTACTAATTCTTTGCCCATACCCTTCTGCTACTATCACTGATACTTTTACACAGCTTGGTCGTTTTTGTCCACGTCCATTTGCTTACTTTTTACAGAAGTTTAGTCATTCCCGCTACAATAGCTTGTTGCCATTAGACATTAGCTTAACTACGACCTCAAACATAGCCTGTAGCATAGCCCTTTAATCCTATCCCATCAATAAAGCCTACTTGAATCATCCTACGAAAGACGTTTCTCAAATCCATAACCATGACAATACCATGTACATTATAAAGGCCAAACTACAGATGAGTAGCTCATAATTGACAACTCCTAAAACACCACTGATTTACTAGTTGTAATAAATCTAATGACATGTACATGTTCGTAAGGTCTATCTTCGCATACATACAGAGTTTTATTGGTACAAAAGGATTAATGGGCTATGGTACAGACCATGGTTGGGGCCGGAGTTAAGCTAAGGTGTAAATGGCGACGGGTTGTAATGAGAATGGCTAAGCTACTGTAACAATCAAGCAAATGGAGATGGACAACGACGGCCAAGCTGTGTAAAAGTATCAAGGATAGTAGCGGAAGGGTATGGGCAAAGAATTGGTACAATTTTATTAGTAACTTGGACTACGAGATTCTACAATGGAAGGGAAGTGCACCTAAAAAAAAATTGCGAGGGTTTCCCCATGTTTTTTACACTTAAAAATTTTTAAAGTGCCTTTTTGGGCGACATGAAGTAGTGGTGGAGTCATCATTAGCATCGTCGTCGTCCCTATTGCCGTCGTCATCGTCGTAGCCGATCTAGTGTCAAAAGAAAGAGGAACGATGCAAAAGGCAAAAAGTTAGTAATGGTAAGCAAAAGATGAGCATGACGGGAGAAGGGAAGAGTTACCGCTCGTTCGTTCGTTTACTCGTTCGTTCGTTCGTTTGACGTCGTGGAAAAAAGAGAATGACAATGTGGAGGCTAAAAAGTAATGAAGAAGGGAAGAAGGAGCAAAAATGAAGGATGGGCATAAAAAAGTTCTTGTAGTCAAATCGGGGTTTAAAATTGAGAGTGCATAGACACACATTGTTGGAGGAGTGGGTGGGCAAGGGCGGTTTTATCTTCATTTCAAGTTGAGTCCCATCTATGACCGGGACTGAAGTCAGGAGCACAGAGAGTTCCCCGCCATGTAAGTCCTTATTGTCAGCAAAATTCAGGATACGCAGGTTGGTTCTGTCCGGATGGTTCTGTCTGTAGCATTCCCCCGTGAAGGGAATCTTTATAGTCAGAGCGGCGCTTTAAAACTAGTGGGCATCAATGCGTCAAGTCCCAACCAAAGATTTCGCTCGCGGCCCATCCAGTGTGGACGTTTGAAATATGTCCCTGGCATTCAAGCATTACATCAAGTTGCAGTATCCTTTTATTCATCAAGAGATTGTTTATTGACAAATCATTCTATTCACTAAGGTAGGCAGGGGGGGTTGTAATCGGGTGTCTATAGAAAAGTGGTAGTACCAAGGGTCACGGAGTATAGCCATCAAGAGTATTCTACAAAGCTTGTGTGACCAGTAGACTAGAGAAGAAGCACGGATATCAGTTATTAGTCATAAGTATCCCTTTATGTTTGTTGAATCATTACCATAGCATGAGACTGTGCATCTACAAAGAAAGGAAACCATTAGTCCCAGGTCGATCACATCAGTCACTTACCCTTTTCACCAATAAGACCAGTTTGACAGATTTCACATTTCAGGGTAAAGTTGGCAATATCAGTATACTTGTGCTCCTAGAAAAACACAATAGCCATTAGTAAAGGATTATGAGCCCACACACTTGACATACCCGTTGTAGCACGGATGCGAGTTTCTGGGCTGCCACCAACAGGGAATCATCACTAGAGACGGGGAATCGAGTTTCATCGAATTCAGGGCTACAGTTTTCCATCGGAGTGAGTGCCAATGCGTCGTAGTCTACCACAAATCATCATAAGTTATAAAGAACCATCTATCACGCCCTACTTACGAATGCCACTGTAAAGTATCATCACCCGTTCGCTATAAGAGCCTTCACCAAATCGATCCATTCGTCCAGTTTGTACATCGACACTGACGATCTCTATGGGAAGAGAAAGACGGTGTCAGAACAAAAGCCTTGGGTTTTATAATCAACTTACCGACGCCATAGTGCTGTGAGAAGATGGCAAGCTCTTTAACACCCCCGATTAAAGTAAAAGACAACTTGTTTAGATCAAGCTCGTTTCGATTCGTAATTCGTTACCTATTGCACCACCCCATGACGTGTCCTTCTGGATCCATTCGATATACTTGGCTGTTCCACAATAGAATCAGAGTCAGTTACCATATGTCATGCCTACTTCTTGTCTACTTACCTCGGGGCTGTCTAAAGCACCTCCCCATGATGGTTTGTGTGGAAGGATGTGAGTAGGATGAATCCACCTAGTTTCGCTTTTCGGGCTGTGCCTTACCCCAGAGTGACATCGGAATACGTATCTGGATCGTTCTCGATGGCATGTGCAATCACTAAACAAACCAGAATGAGATATCGTCGATAAAAAAGTGGTTGACTTACCTTGTCGTAGCTTTTGAGTGATTGTGGTGTGATTCCGTTCCAATACGTACCTATTAATGATCGTAATCTGTCTAGTAATACCTGATGCGTGCCATAAAAATCTTGTTTTACATACCCAATCGATCGGAATAGACAAGAATTATCATCATCCATGACCTATTCACAGAAAAAAGGGCGGTGGTTAGCAAGTCGCTGCCAACGAGGAGGCACTCTTTCTTCCTTCCTACCCTTTGCACCATGAATCCTTCAGATACGGCTATAGCTGGTGACGAAGAAGTCGGTACAAAAGTCGAAGGTGTCGCCGTGGAAACAGATGCTGGTGCTGCATTACGTACTGGTTCGATGGGCGGGTCGATTAAAGTCACCGTTAAAGCATCTCCATTCTTGATGCCGGCCGCTTGCAAGGAAAGAGTCCTGTCGGTGACGGGTTTGGGAGGGTAGCCACTAGACACTATAGATGATGGTGAAGGATGAGTAATGACCTAGTCATGGTTACAAAGTCGCCCCATTACCTTGCACCCACTTTTCAGAAGCATCAATCAGACTTTCAATGGTGTGGCACAGAGATCCAACGGAGTGATCAGGTTCCAGGTCACTAATGGTTAAAACACCATGGGAATGTCGTACACGCAAGCGCATAATAGCAATTGTAGAGTTAAAGAAGAGTGTGAATAGAGGAAAAAGCAGAAAGCCCGCCCTTTTGTACCGGAGCCCAAGTTATTTTCAAATCCCGATCAAATGCCTGTTTGGCATAAACAATGCAACACATGAGGAAGAATAGGTTTATTATTGATCTATGAGAATACGTAGTTGGTAGTATGGGGTAAAGTAAGAGTACCGAGACAAAAAAAAACAGTGGGGTAAAAGTACAAAGGACCAGCTAAACCAAGGGGGATTACCTTCTTGATCCGGCAGCACACATCCACATAAACACTTTCCAAATAGCGGCAATAGCAGCCAAGCCAGCAATAGCAATTCCACCATAAAACATCCCGTCATGCACGACCTTCCCACAGATGGCATCACAGGGCTGAGCAGACACACCTATCGAAGCCGCCTTGTCCACCACATCACCGCACTGCGCATTGCACTTGTCGCCAATCACCTTGGCAGCAATAATCAGAGCAATCCCACCCGCCAGGAACGCCAAGGAGATCAGGAAACAAAAGCACGAGCAGCACGTCATGGCAGGGTTGTAGCAGCAGCAGTTACAGCCACGACGGTCTTCACGATCGTAATACTTGGGCCGATAAGCTTCCGCTTCATCCACTGGTGCAACCATCGGTCCTGTTGTATATTTGTTGTTGCTGTGATGTCTATGCTGTTTTTGCTGAGCAGGCTGGTACGAGTCAGGATCCTCGGGTCGTATCGTTTTCTGAGACGATGGCTGTTGTAACAAGGGTGGAGGCTGGACCATGGGCGAGTGAGGGGTGCTCATATCGGGTTCGTCACGGTAATCCCTGTAATAGCTATCATGGTGTTGCTGCTGGCCATAGCTGCTATTGTAAAGCTGTTCATGTTGCTCCGTTTGTCGATACTCCTCCATAGTCACTGCTTGAGGATCCATAGTGTGCTGTGCATAGTGGGGGGCCGTTGCCATGGGGACCGAGTGGAACGAAGGAGGGTTGTATCCACCACCGTACTGGCCAGCCGTTGCTACGTCATGGTGGTCCATCACACCTGAGTTGGAATGAGTACCTTCGGGAGGATAGATCGCTGGTTGCTGTTGTGGGGGCATATAGGCGCTGGGAGTAGGCATAGGACCAGGAGGAGGAGGAGCAACATACCCGGCATGAGGCTCTGGTGCTAAGGGAGGAGGAGGAGGGTATTGGTTGGCATAGGGATCTGGGTGAGGATCTGGGCGGTACATGCTGAGAAAGGTGATGGGAAAGCAAAAGAAGAAGGAAGAGAAAGTCAGCTATCCTTTTGAGAAAAAAAAAAAGTCCATCTAAAAATAGGTCGAAATCAAAAAAGGGGTGAGCCAAAACAAAGTCTCCCCTTTGACCATGCTACCTAACACCTGTCTTGGCAACCACAAGTGATCCATTTGCATTAATCAGGCCCAAAGAAGACAATATGATCCACCAATGATGATGCACAGCATGACTTTAGCCTTTTGGATCGCTGCATAGCTTAACAAAGATAACCACCTTCCTATGCAGAAAAGATAGAGTTGACTTTATTAACATTGAGACTGTGGATAGAATAGAATAGAATGTAGAATGAATAAAGGGAATGGGATCAATAATCAGGCGGTATTCTAAGATAAACACAAAGGGGAGCATAAGGTACAGTGGATCAGTCCTTCTTTTTGATCAGAGTGTCGGATACGGGCTTGTCGGCTTCCACATGCTTGTATATGTGACCCACCAATCGCAGTGCTTCCGCGCGCTTGTATCGGGTTTTGCTAGGGACAGACTAATCACAAGAGGTGTAAGTGCTCGACCTCGCGACAAACAGTCCATTCACTTACCTTGTCTTGAAGTACAGTATCACATACTTGCCGTAACGTTCCTTCCACTTCAAACTTGGAGGTTTGCCACAGAGCCTTGTACACCTATAATCAGATAAGAGGGTTAGGGGCCAGAAAGTTGACCTTTGTGACAAGAGAGAAAGATCATGCATACTTTACCTTGTTGCTGACTTCTTCCTCCAGTTTCAATTTCTCAGCCTGATCCATGCCGTCCTTTTCAGCCTTTTCCACCATTTCCGCCGCTTGCTGGATATCCATGGCAGATCGAATCGTCGTCCAAAGTTCCTTGACAATATGCTTCTTTTGTTTGATGCTTTGGAAGATACTAGGTAATTCGCCACCCTTCAGGCCAAGATGATGACGTCCTTTGCTGCTGTATACATATCCAATGGCGTGCAAAAGTTCCAACCCGTAGCTTTCTTCTTTCAGTTTTTCCGCCTCCACGATGATCTGTTCTTGGAATGCCAGAGCTGCTGCTTCACCGCCATCACTATCGGTATAGAGGGATAACTTGTTGACGAGGTTTTCTGACAAGGTCTTGATCCGTTCTTGTTGTTGCGCCTTGAGTTTCTCCATCTGCTCCTTCGACATTTGTTGTTGCTGTTTCTTGCCATCGCTCGTTTCCCCGCCTTCTTGTTTGGATAAAGCGTCGTCCATGTTTTCACTGAATACTTCGCCCATAGCCAAATCACCAATCATGCCTAAAATGTCAACAGGGTCAGTTATCCAGTCTAGCTTGCATAAACAGTTTGACTTACTTCGAAAAGCATCCCCGCCAAACATCTGCGCAAAGAATTCCTTGGGATCAGAGAATCCTCCACCAGGCGCAAGTTCGTTATCCTTGCCATACTTGTTGTAGTGTGCACGGAGTTGAGGATCGGACAGGACTTGGTATGCTTCTGAGATTTCCTTGAACTACGTACCCAGCCCGTAAATGAAACAGTGAGTCGTTGTATCTTGTGTCCATACAGTACTTTTGTTACCTTTTCTTCAGCACCTTCACTTTGGTTCTTATCAGGATGGTATTTCTAAAAGAACAATGACAGTTAGTTCTCCAATAAGTCAACACGGGGCCCAGCATTAGTTTAGCGCCGGTCTTGTATGACTTACTATAGCAAGTTTTCTATCCAGCGGAAAAAAGGAAAAGACCGTATGAGTATTGGCAGGAACGATCATGGTCATTACCGTTTGATTTACCTGTAAGACTTTTTGATCTGAGCATCATCTGCAGTAACGGGAATGTCCAGTAGATCATAGTATGCCGTTTCAAAAGGCTTGTCATCAGTCCCAAGAGGTGGCATTGTTAAAAAAAAAAGTGAGGTTAAAGCAAAAGAGAAAGGTAAGTAAGGGAAATTCCAAACCCTTACCTTCTATACTAAAATTTCAAACGCCGCTCCAGCGCCGCCTGTTTTCAGGATTAGGACTTGGCGCACCGGGTGCTTTGAAACCCCACTGATACAATAGGACTAAAGGGGCTATGGTACAGTCTATGTTTGAGGCCGTAGTTAAGCTGTGTCAGAGAGCCTATATCCGTTGCCGTTTCAGTCGATCTGCTAAGAAAAAGAAGAGTAATAATGGAAGACGTAACTGTTAGCAAGGTAAGAGAGATGTGGGCAGGCTGCTGAAAAGGAGAATTACCCTTGATGTCATCGTTATGGCCCGTCATGTATAGTTCGTGTCAGAGGGGGGTGCCATGGCAAAGCCGATGGTAAGCAAAAAGTGATGGGGAAGGAAAGGAATGAAGAATAAAAAGATCAGAGGGAAAAGTGGAGCCTTATAGCATTTTCAAACCCCGCCAACTTTCCCTCTCACCGCAAAATTCGGGATTCGCCATAGGCAACCCTACCCATCATCCAACCTATAACACACCTATCTTTCCAGAAAACCTAGATTTGTAGCCAAGCAACTGAATGTAGTAGCAAACTGTGTGTTTATTAATAAGAGTATAAGATCTAATGTTAAGCTATAGCTAATAGTTCTCTTAGTGTTAACCAAACGTCACCGCGCGGAGGTGGAACTATATCGACGTTCGTTTTCACATCTGCATGACCAACTTAATCAGTACTAGGGGTTTGAACCTTTATGCAGCCATCTCCACCCCGACCAATGTTGTGGCCAGTTTTCGGCGTGAGGAGTCGATCGGGGCCAACTGTCGGAAGTGGGTGTTGGTTGGTCGGCAGGCCGCGTATACTGAGCCCGTATTTGTTCGTCTTGCTGGGGCATCGAGGCCAACTGTTGGAAGTGGGTGTTGGTTGGTCGGCAGGCCGCGTATACTGAGCCCGTATTCGTTCGTCTTGTTGGGGCATCGAGGCCAACTGCTGAAAGTGGGTGCTGAGGCCAACTGTTGAAAGTGGGTGTCGAGACCAACTGTCGGAAGTGAGTGAGAAAAAAAGAAAGAAAAGGAAAAGAAGAGGAAAAAAGTTGGGGTCCCTTCTATAGCCGTTTTGTGAAGAAAAATATATTCTCCACTTGTCTTTTTCCATTCGCCTTTTACTCCCTCCACAGCCATCCTCTTGATATGATTTTTCAACACGATGAAGATATTTACCTTGCGAACCCGAGGGGCAAACTAGATTTTTCATTTGGATTGTCAAAACCATCGTGAAGGGCGTCTGTTCCACTTTGTTGACATTCCGTTACACAGGTATCCCGTTTGAGAAACAGCAGATGTGAAAAAAGTGGATGGAAAGTACATGAAAACGTCTCATTATAGCATTCCTCGGATTGATGTAAATGATGATAAGTAATGATGAATCTGAAGCGTGGATGAAAAAAGTCGTCATCTCCAAGTTACGGTTAACTTGCATGAATGTGTCACTGTCGGAGTCGGAAAGCGGACTTTAACAGGTCTCGACTTGATCTGCTGCTTAGGAAAGAAAGAATGATGAAGAGGATGGAGCGAGGACATGGGCAAGGAAGACAGAAAAGCGACGTTTTATAAGCGCCACGGCGGGGTTTGAACGATTTTTGAGCTTTTGAAAACTCATCGGTTTTGAACCCCAACTTTTTGTTAAAAGAAAAGTCTTATTACTCAAAACTGAGATGGGTAACCCATCTTCAAATTCTACATGGAGTACGATACAATCTATATCTATCGAATGGTACCAAAAACGAAATACTTTTATGAGGTGTGCGTCCGTTAGTACCGCACAAAGCTCCAAAACAGCGACTGATTGCAGTGTGCCTGAAGACAATGATCCATCGACGAAGATTCAACTTCATAAGCACCGCTCGATAGATAGGAGGCACATCTTTTGTTCTGTCAAATTAAAAGTAGAGTTGTTTATCTCTCTCACAAGAAAACTGGTGTTCAAGACAAAGGGGTACTTTTCCATGGGGTGATGGTCTGTCCTTTTTCCAAATGGCGGGAGTTGAAAATTAAAAAAATTGAACTTTTTGGAAAATGTCTAAAGAGTTGCTTATTTCTCAGAACCGAGATGGACAACCCACCGTCAAATTTTACAGACAACACGATGCAATGCATGTCTATAGACTAATTTCCTAAACCAAGCACTTTTATGTTGTATGCGGCCGTGAACGCTACGAGACTCTAGATTTCAACCCCCGATTTTGCTACAAGAGATCTTTTTCTTTCGCCCGTTCTTTTATTCTTTACTTCTTCTTTCCTTCCCCATCACTTTTATCTTACCATCGACTTTGCCAAGGCACCCCCTCTGGTACGAACTATACATGACAACCCTCAACGATGATAGCAAGGGTAAGTCTCCTTTTCAGCATCCTGTCCACCTCTCTCTCACATTGCTAACATTTAACATCTTTCGTCATTACTTTTCTTTTTGTTAGCATATCAAATGGAATGACAACGGATATAGGCTCTCTGGCAGCAGTAATGGATGGACAAGTGGTTAGATTAGGGGTTTGGACGCAAGGGATTACGAAAAACTTGGGGAAACCCTCACAAACTTTTTTTAGGTGCACTCCCCTTCCGTTGTAGAATCTCGTAGTCAAAGTTACTAATAAAAATATACCAATTCTTTGCCCATACCCTTCCGCTACTATCACTGATACTTTTACATAGCTTGACCGTCTTTCTCCATCACTATTTGCTAGGTTTTTTACAGCAGTGATGTCACTCCCATTATAACTCGTTACCACTTACACATTAGCCTAACTGCAGCCTCAAAGTTGATCTGTGCTATAGCCCATTCGTCATGTTGTATCAATAAAATCTACTTGAATTATTCTTCGAAAGACTTTTTCTCAATCCTCAACCATAACAAGACCATGTACAGTACATTATAAAGACCAAATTACAGATGAGTAGCTCATCATATTTGTACCGCTACCTGTCAGAGTCTCCAAGATCACTGGAGCTTACGCAAAAGAATAAAGTCACGGAGATGGGTTAGAGTAAGGTTTTTATTGACTGAATTAGTATATATGGAACTAGACTATGCTTAAGCTACATGTCCTAGTGGATGGCAGTGAATACAGGGCTTGTCATGGAGTGACTAATCTAGTGTAATGAGCTAAGGAAAAGTGAGGAGGAAAGCAGACCAGTGTTATCCAAAGTATCAGTAGTAGTGGCGTTGGGATTGGGTCAAGGGATAGTGCACTTTATCGGTGCAATGGCTAGGGAATCTACTATGGACAAGATGAGTGCAGAAGAAAAAAAAATTCAAGGGTTTCCCCATGTTTTTTACAATTGAAAATTTTAAAAAAGGCCTTTTTGGGCGACATGAAGTAGTGGTGGAGTCGGCATTAGCATCGTCGTCGTCTCTATCGTCGTCGTCATCGTCGTAGCCGATCTAGTGTCAAAAGAAAGAGGAATGATGCAAAGGGCAAAAAGTTAATAATGGTAAGCAAAAGATGAACATGACGTGAGAAGAGGAGAGTTACCGTTCGTTTGTTCGTTCGCTAGTTCGTTCGTTCGTTTGTCGTCGTGGAGTAAAGAGAATGACAATGGGGTGGCAAAAAAGTGATGACGAGGGGAAGAAGGAGCAAAAATAGAGATTTGCGGAAAAAGTGGAGACTTATAGCATTTTTAAACCCCGACAACTTCCCCTCTCACCACAAAATCCTGATTGTCCGACGAAGGATTAGTCCTGCCTGCGGAGAATTCCCCGCTCACAAGAGACACTTTGTCGGCATTCGAGTGCCAATATAGATCCACAGTGAGTGCCGGCACCCCCTGTGCTTTGTTCGGACTCCTCCCACCTATGCTCTAAGATGATGGTCACTCGTATTGCAGCGCTTTATCGGAAGGATAAATAGACAATGGAATAGACTTTATTTCAACAAAACAACATAATCAAGGGGCACCTATTTCTATCACTAAAGGTTACTAGATTACTTGAAGCCATACTTTGATTCGATCAAGTTCATAGCGGCACTTGTGGCCATGTTTTCCATCATGCCCTTCTTTTGCTTCTTCTTTTCACCATCAGCATCGTCTTCTTCGTCTTCTTGGCCACCCCGTTCTTCAAACACCTTCACCAACTATACAAAAAAAAAAAATCAGGAGGATTAGTCCCACCCCAGCAACACAACCATTCATCCACTTACTTCAGCAGCGGCAATAGAAGCGATGACCTTTTTCATAGTGCCATGACTGACAGGTTCGCCCTTTTCTTCTTGTTGCTTTTCCCACACCTTGACAGCCTGATAGGCAACAGCACCTGCGACCAATTGATGACTGGCATGGGCCTTCTTTTCGTGGTAGACCTTCTTGTGGGCATCGTCCAGTTCACGTTCTTGCAAGATATGTTTCTTCTTATCACCCCAGCCAAACCAGTTTCCGAACCAAGCTTGGAGACGTTCGCTTTTTCCATCTTCTTCTTCTTCGGGATCGACAACCTTGGGTGGGTCGCCGAGTTCAATGGACCATTTTTGATTGAGGTGGGGGTGGGAGGGATCTTCCTCTTCTCTGCGTTTGTATACAATCACCCGGGCGCCGACTTGTTCCTCGGATTTGCGAAGGTGCACAACCACATTGGAGTCACTGAGGGTGTAGATGTGATTGCCGTCGTAGCCAAAGCGTTGGTCATGCGCCTGTGAGGAGGGGAAAGCATTAGTAAGATGGAGGGGAGCTGTCATCTGGAGGTTACCTCATCTGCTTCTTTCATATGATCCAAAAAGAGACGTTCTTCCCCAGTAAAGATGGCTATAAAAAGGAGGGTAAGTGTTTAAAAACAAGTGTATTGATAAGGTAGTAGTACTTTACCTCTAAAGGTGCCAGCTTTCCCAACATCCAACACTAGTCCAGCAGCCTTGTTCGTCAAGAATCCTAGGTTCACGAATGGGTTAGTTTCATGCCCGCCCCCTCTCGCTTCCTCCTAGCAAATGCTTACCGTCTTGATGCATCCAGAGCTGACTATCACGTTCAGGTGACTTTTCCTTCTTTACAGCAGTAACAATAATTGAACCATCCTATTCCATAAAGCTCATGATTAGTCCCCTCTCCATCCCGACTTCCCCCTTTTTTTTTTCTTACCTGTCCATTTTCACCGTCAAATACGTCAAGGACAAGTCCATTGAGTTGACTAATGATGTAAAAGTAGCCAAGAGGGAATCCAGTAACAGTCATGATGTAAGTAATGAGTTGTAATGGGAAAAGAAAGGAAGAAAGGGAGAGGGAGAGAAAAGTGTATTTTTATATCTGCCGTGCCACCATTAAGGCTTTGAATTCAAACCCCGACATGTCAAATCTGCAAAGGACCCTCAATGAGAGTAAAACAAAGATGATATCACAGAAGAAGATGCAAACAGATTCTTGTAGCCATGACACATGTTACTAAAAGATAGGTATAGAGAGAAGACAGAGAGCGAGAAAGATGCACAGCACTGATGACAACAGAAGTACCACCGTGCTAAAAAAAAAAAAAAA